>CAXIVR010000002.1:176810714-177410714 GCA_964035755.1 Teleogryllus oceanicus
AAATTTACTATTCTTATTCAATACAATTAATTCTATTCAACTACTTACAATACATTTACTTCTATTCTTATTCACAACAATAGGTGTTTTATTTAAAATAAACAATAAAACACGCTAGACGTAAACTAACAGTGCAGCAATTGGAACTGCAAAAAATATCTCGAACTTTGCCAATATCTTAAAACCTACAATTATTTTCCCATTCTACATTCCTCCGAGAATTACGCCCACTCTTGAAATGCTCTGACTACTGCATAGTTCCATTAAACATTTTTAGGACTAAACCGTAGTAAAACATGCATGAACTAAATATCAGCCTACGATACGAAGCCTACGATACTAAATATCAGCGTATTCAGGAGAAGACAGAATAAAATGGCACCAATTTTGATTAAATAGTTTCCGTGTTTTTCGTGTCCTTCTCCTCTTAAGCATTTTTGAAGATACAAAATTAGACTCTTTTCAACAAAGCTTTTCAGATTTTGATAAATGTAATTTGAAAACAATTGAAACACTTGTACTCACAAATTAACTAATGTATACAAATCACTGGTAATTTTAATCTTAATCGCGCGAGAGATATTTCCAAGTAATTACATTTGTGTAATTTTGAAAAACAAAAGAAAACATAAAAGAGGCGTTCATACAATGTTATTTAATCTACATACAACATTCGTTCACACAAATTGAAAGAAAAAATGTGGAGCTGCTTCCGAGAAAATGGCGTTTGAGCGATTCTAAAACGCGGAAGTTCGATCTCATTTTCAATGAAAAGTAATGAGTTTTCGGAAAACTTCATAAAATATTGTTTGAAGCACGTGTTCGAATAGACGCAATAATGTAAGCAAATCACTGTTAATGTAAATATTAACGACGTGAGAGATTTCAATACATTTTTGTAATTTGGAAAAACTATAGCCAAATGAGGTTGATCATTTTATACAGTACACTTAGAACTATCCCTACCAAAGGTTTACAAAAATTGGACTGTCCTTGAGAAAATCTTGTTTTTTTTCTGTATGTGTAAAGCTGCCCATATTTCACTAAAATGGCGCGAAAATTCACAATTTTCAAAAACTTGTACATGGCAATAATGAAAGTCCTAATTATGGATAATAAATTTCATTTGAAGAAAAATTTGTTCAATATTGTAATAATAATAGTATGTCACCGAAAAATTAAAATCTTTGCAATTTTCTAAATTCGCTTTTTAGAAAATTTTCAAAATGTTCAGAAGCTTTGAGTAAATACGCTCCAAAATTTGGAGGACATTGTTCGATATCGCAGAGCATTGCGTGAGGCCAGATCGACCAGAGAATTTTTATTTTGGAAAAATCCTACTTATAGTTTAAGCGCTAGTGTTGTGCACAGACGACAGACGGATGAACGTTCTGAAAAAAATAGCTTTTTCGTATCAAGGACCCACAGTTATTGAAACCTGCCCACATAGCCTGTTAAAGAAAATAATTTTCTATATATTGGAACACGATTTATTCAATTTTTCTGCATCAGGGTCTCACAATACGAATTTTTCTATCTTTTTTTAGCGCAGCCTTACATAACATTCTCTTTACCTCTCTCTAGGTAGTGTAATATATTTAAATTAAACGTTGGATTGGGGCCATTTTCACCGTCTTCTCCTAATTTAGCATGATTAGGTAAGTTTCTTCTGAAAATTTTCACAATTCGAAACAAAGAAATAGCCTCTCGGTCTTTGTTCACTTCTCGAATATTTTCATCTTTATCTTGCCTCGCTGAAGACATACAATTTTATTTCTTTTCCTAATTGACAAAGCCGTATGAATTATAACAAACGTTTATAGTTTCAAACGAGTTCTAACTGAATACAAACTTAACAAGACAACTCCTTTTTGTATTCCAGCATTATAAACGACCCTGTTGCACCTGTCGAGGTGGGTCGATCCACGCCTGACGGGGATGCAGGAGGGCTCTCAGATATTCCTTTCATTCACCATTCAGCTTTCTTCCCCCCATCGTTCATTCTCGTTCTTGTATAACACAGTCTCTTTTCTTTCTCCCTTCTATTTCACTGGCCCCCCCTGTATGCTGAACGCTCACTCATGTGTTTGCCGTGCATGGCGACCCATTTCGGAGGGAATGTGTCCTGGCGGTTGAGGGGCCTGTCTATTTCCCAATTACTCTCCTTGTGCTACTTTCTTCTTGGATTTTTACGAATTTTGGGAACATTCTTGTAGATCTCAATTCATCTGCTGTGGCCAAGGACTCTTCTAGATGGGCGGTCGGGAGCAAACTCACTGGAAACGGCTCGGACTAGGTCCTGTACTGAGTGAGCGGGGATCCACGGCGGTGTAGCGCTGTGATATTCCCTACTATATCTCCGTGGCAACCCTGGCACTCGATGGAATATCCTTGTTGGGCTCCTTTGTGGGCGGGGACCACGGGGATGAATCTGATATCATCTTCAAGGATAATGTAAACGAAATTGAAATCTTTAAATGGCTGTATCTCGTAAACTATTAGCCATATGAGGCTGAAATTTCCATAGTAAATAGAGGGGAATCGGCTCCTTTTTCGAAGTTTTGTCCTCGGATTTTCTAATTCTTTGCTGAATTTACGAAACAAATGCTTTAAATAGAGAAGTTCTCATTCAAAATTTTAATTACACTCGTATTTTTAGTAACGACGGTAATTTTGATTATTTTTTACTATGTAAACGAAACTGAAATCTTTAAATGGCTGTATCTCCTAAACTACAAGCCCTTACGACGCAGTAATTTCCATAGTAAATAGAGGGGAATCGCCTCTTTTTTCGAAGTTTTGACCTAGGTTTTTCTCATTTTTTGCTGAATTTACGAAAAAATCCTTTAAATAGAAGAGTTCTCATTCAAAATTTTAATTACAATCGTATTTTCGTAACGAGTAGTTTTTATTATTTTTACTATGTAAACGAAATTGATATGTTTAAATGGCTGTATCTCGTTAACTATAAGCCCTACGAGGCTGAAATTTCCATAGTGAATAGACGGAAATCGCCTCTTTTTTCGAAGTTTTGACCTAGGATTTTCTCATTTTTGCTGAATTTACGAAAAATGCTTTAAATAGAGGAGATCTCATTCAAATATTTAATTACAATCGTATTTTTAGTAACGACGGTAGTTTTGATTATTTTTTACTATGTAAACGAAATTGAAATTTTTAAATGGCTGTATCTCATAAACTATATAAACTATAAGCCCTGCGAATGAAATTTCCACAGTGAATAGACAGGAATCGCCTCTTTTTCGTAGTTTTGACCTAGGATTTTCTCATTTTTTGGTGAATTAACGAAAAAATGCTTTAAGAAGAGTTCTCATTCAAAATTTTAATTACAATCGTAGTTTTAGAAACGACAGTAGTTTTGATTATTTTTACTATGTAAACAAATTGAAATATTTAAATGGCTGTATTTCGTAAACTATAAGCCCTACGAGTTGAAATTTCATAGTGAATAGACGGGAATCGCCTCTTTTTTCAAAGTGTTGACCTAGAATTTTCTCATTTTTTTCTTAATTTACGAAAAAATGCTTTAAATAGAAGAGTTCTCATTCAAAATTTTAATTACAATCGTAGTTTTAGTAACGACAGTAGTTTTGATTCATTCTTAACTATGTAAACAAAATTGAAATCTTTAAATGGCTGTATCTCATAAACTATAAGCCCTAAGAGCCTGAAATTTCCATAGTGAATAGATGGAATCGCCTCTTTATTCGAAATTTTGTCCTAGGATTTTCTCATTTTTGCTGAATTTACAAAAAAGGCTTTAAATAGAAGAGTTCTCATTCAAAATTTGAATTACAATCGTAGTTTTAGTAACGACAGTGTTTTGATCATTTTTTAAATATGTAAACAAAATGGAAACTTTAAATGGCTGTATCTCGTAAACTATAAGCCCCACGAGGGTGAAAATTTCCACAGTGAAAAAGACAGGAAACGCCCCTTGTTTTCCAGATTTTCACCTAGGGTTTTCTCATTTTTTGCTGAATTTACAAAAAAATGATTTAAATAGAAGAGTTCCCATTCAAAATTGTAATTACAACCGAAGTTTTTGTAACGACGGTAGTTTTTATCATTCTTTACTATTAAACAAAATTGAAATCTTTAAACGGCTGTATCTAGTAAACTATAAGCCTACAGGCTAAAATTTCAACAGTGAATAGACGAATCCTTTTTTTTGAGTTTTGACTAGGATTTTACATTTTTGCAAATTTAGAAAAAATGCTTTAAATAAAAGAGTTCTCATTCAAAATTTTAATTACAATCGTAGTTTTAGTAACGACAGTAGTTTTGATTTTTTTACTATGTAAACAGAAATTAAATCTTGTAAATGGCTTATCTCTAAACTATGGCCCTACGAGGCTGAATTTTCATAGTAATAGACAGAATCCCTCTTTTTCGAAGTTTTGACCTAGGATTTTCTCATTTTTGCTGAATTTACAAAAATGCTTTAATTATAAGTGTTTTATTCAAAAATTGTATAACAATAGTATTTTTGTAACGACGGTAGTTTTTGTTTATTTTTTACTATGTAAACAAAATTGAAAACTTTAAATGGCTGTATTTCGTAAACTACAACCCTACGAGGCTGAAATTTCCACAGTGAATAGACGGGAATCGCTCTTATTTCGAAGTTTTGACCTCGATTTTTATTTTGCTGAATTTACGAAAAATGCTTTAAATAGAAGAGTTCTATTCAAAATTTTAATTACAATCGTAGTTTTAGTAACGACGTTAGTTTTGATTCATTCTTTACTATGTAAACAAATTGAAATTTTAAACGGCTGTATCTAGTAAACTATAAGCCCACGAGGTTGAAATTTCCATATGAATAAACGGGAAATCCTCTTTTTCGAAGTTTGACCTAGGATTTTTCATTTTTGCCGAATTTACGAAAAAATGCTTTAATTATAAGAGTTCTCTATTTAATATTTAATTACAATCGTAGTTTTAGTAAAGACGGTAGTTTTGATTATTTTAACTATGTAAACGAAATTGAAATCTTAAATGGTCGGTATCTCGTAAACTATAAGCCCTACGAGGCTGAAATTTCAACAGTGAATAGACGGAATCGCTCTTTTTCGAAGTTTTGACCTAGGATTTTCTATTTTTGCTAATATACGAAAAATGCTTTAAATAGAAGAGTTCTCATTCAAAATTTTAATTACAATCGTATTTTTAGAAACGACGGTAGTTTTGATTATTTTTTACTATGTAAACGAAATTGAAATATTTAAATGGCTGTATTTCGTAAACTATAAGCCCTACGAGGCTGAAATTTCCATAGTGAATAGACAGGAATCGCTCTTTTTCGAAAGTTTGACTAGAATTTTCATTTTTTGCTGAATTTACGAAAAATGCTGTAAATAGAAGAGTTCTTATTCAAAATTTTAATTACAATCGTAGTTTTAGTAACGAGGTAGTTTTGATCATTCTTAACTATGTAAACAAAATTGAAATCTTTAAATGGCTGTATTCTGTAAACTATAAGCCCTAAGAGCCTGAAATTTCCATAGTGAATAGACGGGAATCGCCTCTTTTTTCGAAGTTTTGTCCTAGGATTTTCTCATTTTTTGCTGAATTTACAAAAAAAAGGCTTTAAATAGAAGAGTTCTCTTTCAAAATTTTTAATTACAATCGTATTTTTAGTAACGACGGTAGTTTTGATCATTTTTACCATGTAAACAAAATTGAAATTTTTAAATGGCTGTATCTCGTAAACTATAAGCCCTACGAGGCTGAAATTTCCATAGTGAATAGACGGGAATCGCCTGTTTTTTCCAATTTTTCACCTAGATTTTTCATTTTTGCTGAATTTACAAAAAAATGATTTAAATAGAAGAGTTCTTATTCAAAATTTTAATTACAATCGTAGTTTTAGTAACGACGGTAGTTTTGATTTTTTTACTATGTAAACGAAATTAAAATCTTTAAATGGCTGTATCTCGTAAACTATGGGCCCTACGAGGCTAAAATTTCTATAGTGAATAGACGAGAATCGCCTCTTTTTTCGATGTTTTGACCTCGGATTTTTTCATTTTTTGCTGAATTTACAAAAATGCTTTAAATATAAGAGTTTTTATTCAAAAAATTTTATAACAATCGTATTTTTTGTAACGACGGTAGTTTTTATTATTTTTTACTATGTAAACGAAATTGAAAACTTTAATGCTGTATCTCGTAAACTATAAGCCCTACGAGGCTGAAAATTTCCACAGTGAATAGACGGGAATCGCTCTTTTTCGAAGTTTTGACTCGGATTTTTTTTGCTGAATTTACGAAAAATGCTTTCAATAGAAGGGTTCTCATTCAAAATTTAATTACAATCGTAGTTTTAGTAACGACGTTAGTTTTGATTATTTTTACTAATGTAAACGAAATTGAAATATTAAATGGCTGTATCTCGTAAACTATAAGCCCGACGAGGTTGAAATTTCCATACTGAATAGACGGAATCGCTCTTTTTCGAGGGTTTTGACCAGATTTTCTCATTTTTGCTGAATCTTTCGAAAAATGCTTTAAATATAAGAAATTCTTATTCTAAATTTAAATTACAATCGTAGTTTTAGTAACGACGTAGTTTTGATCATTCTTAACTATGTAAACAAAATTGAAATCTTTAAATGGATGTATCTCGTAAACTATAAGCCCTACGAGGCTGAAATTTCCATAGTAATTAGACGGGAATCCACTTTTTCGAAGTTTTGACTAGGATTTTCATTTTTGCTGAATTTACGAAAAATGCTTTAATTATAAGAGTTCTCATTCAAAATTTTAAAACAATCGTATTTTTTGTAACGACGGTAATTTTGATTATTTTTTTCTATGTAAACAAATTCAAATCTTTAAATGGCTGTATCTCGTAAACTATAAGCCCTCGAGCTGAAAATTTTCACAGTGAATAGAGGGAATCGCCACTATTTCGAAGTTTTGACCTAGGATTTTCTTATTTTTGCTGAATTTACGAAAAATGCTTTAAATAGAAGAGTTCTCATTTAATATTTAATACAATCGTAGTTTTAGTAACGACGGTAGTTTTGATTATTTTTACTATGTAAACGAAATGGAAATCTTTAAATGGCAGTATCTCGTAAACTATAAGCCCTACGAGGCTGAAATTTCCATAATGAATAGACGAAAATCGCATCTTTCATCCAAGTTTTGACCAAGGATTTTTTAATTTTTTGCCGAATTTACGAAAAAATGCTTTAAATAGAAGAATTCTGATTCAAAATTTTACCTACAATCGTATTTTTAGTAACGATTGTAGTTTTGATTATTTACTTTGTAAACGCAATTGAAATCTTTTAAAAGGCTGATCTCTAAACTATAAGCCCTACAGGCTAAAAATTCATAGTGAATGACGGGGTCGCCTCTTTCGGGAAATTTGACCTAGGGTATTCTATTTTTAGCTGAATTTACGAAAAATGCTTAAATGGAAGAGTTCTCATTCAAAATTTTTCCTACAATCGAATTTTTAGTAACGACCTAGTTTTGATTATTTTTACTATGTTTCGGAATTGAAATCTTTAAATGGCTGTATCTCGTAAACTATAAGCCCTACGAGGCTAAATTTTCACAATGAATAGAAGGAATCGCATCTTTTTCGAAGTTTTGACCTAGTTTTCATTTTGGCTGAATTTACGAAAAAATGCTTTAAATAGAAGAGTTCTTATTCAAAATTTTAATTACAATCGTAGTTTTAGTAACGACAGTAGTTTTAATTCATTCTTAACTATGTAAACAAAATTGAAATCTTTAAATGGCTGTATCTCGTAAACTATGCCCTACGAGGCTGAAATTTACAGTGAATAGGCGGGAATCGCCTCTTTTTCGAAGTTTTGACCTAGGATTTTCTCATTTTTGCTGAATTTACGAAAAATGCTTTAATAGAAGAGTTCTCATTCAAAATTTTAATTACAATCGTAGTTTAGTAACGACGGTAGTTTTGATTATTTTTAACTTATAAACAAAATTGAAATCTTAAAATGGCTGTATCTCGTAAACTATAAGCCCTAACGAGGCTGAAATTTCACAGTGAATAGACGGAATCGCCTATGTTTTCGAAAATTTCACAAAGGATTTTCTCATTTTTGCTGAATTTACGAAAAATGCTTTAAATAGAAGAGTTTCATTCAAAATTTTAAATACAATCGTAGTTTTAGTAACGACGGTAGTTTTGATTATTTTTACTATGTAAACGAAATTGAAATCTTTAAATGGCTGTATCTCGTAAATGTGACCCTACGAGGCTGAAATTTCCACAGTGAATAGACGGAATCGCCTCTTTTTCAAGTTTTGACCTAGGATTTTCTCATTTTTGCTGATTTACGAAAAATTCTTTAAATAGAAGAGTTCTCATTCAAACTTTTAATTACAATTGTAGTTTTAGTAACGACAGTAGTTTTGATTATTTTTTACTATGTAAACGAAATAGATATCTTTAAATGAATGTATCTCGTAAACTATAAGCCCTAGGAGGCTGAAATTTCCATAGTGAATAGACGGAAATCGCCTCTTTTTCGAAAGTTTTGACCTAGGATTTTCTCATTTTTTGCTGAATTTACGAAAAAATGGTTTAAATTGAACAGTTCTATTCAAAATTTTAATTACAATCCTATTTTTAGTAAGACGGTAGTTTGATTATTTTTTACTATGTAAACAAAATTGAAATCTTGAAATGGCTGTATCTCGTAAACTATAAGCCCTACGTGGCTGAAATTTCCATAGTAAATAGAGGGGAATCGCCTCTTTTTCAAAGTGTTGACGCTGCGTGACGCGACGCGACGGTGCCTCGACGGCCGCGCTGGGGCAGTCGCTCCGCTGCCCTTGCGAAACCCGTGGGAGCGGCCGCGGAGGCCGACGAGGTGGCGGCGCGGCACCACCGCCACCGGCGGCCTCTTCCACGCAACCGGCGCTCAGCGTCCGGGGTGGTGAATCACGAGTACTTTGCCTCCGAAATGGAAGAAGAGCTGAAAGGCTTCTTCGAACCTTATGGTGTGACTGACATTAACAGGATATAGCGGAGAGTGAATGGATTGACCCTACCTCAACGCTGATACTGACTTTTGACCGTCCATCTCTGCCATAGGAAATGGAATGTAGCTATTACAATCTCCGTGTCAGGCAGTATGTACCAAATCCTCTGGGAAGCGCCCATCGAACTCGAACCAGTGCTCCGTCTTGAAAGAAAGGGAAATCCAGAAGATCCGGGTCTCAGAGAAAGTATCCTTTTCTGAGGCACAACGTCGGTACCAGACGCGTAACCCTGGGGATATGGTCTAAAGTTTCGGTTTTTTTAAAATTGTCTATTTTTCTGCAAACTTTCACGTTTCATGTTTTCCAAAAGTTTAACTTAACTGTATTTCAAGATTTGTCTTTAAGAAATATTTCATTTAGGAAAAAATATTTATTCAATATTATAGTTGTAGGAAGAATAGTTTTAAAACTTTTGTAATTTTCAAAAAATCGAGGATTTCAACGACAATGAGATCTGCACCGTTTTCCTAAGCATTTACCATCGAATCCTAGGACTATTTAATCCAAATATTGGCCCCATTTTTTGAAAATTTTGAAAATGACTGTGTTTCATGTAAAGTATCCTCCAGAATTAAAATATCGGTTTCAAATTCCAGGGCGGGGTATCAGCCAGAATGATTCAGAAATATCAGTTTTTGAGAAAGTTGGCAGAACGTTTTATGTGCTAGGGTTGTGCGCACACAGAGGTTTTGCCGTCAATCGATTTTTCAGTATGAAGGATACACAAAACATGGATTTTGGCAACACCACGTGTTAGACGCATTTTTCTCTATTTAGCAACTGAATTTATTCACTTATTCGTTATCAGGGCCTGTCAATACGAGTTTTAATGTAAAATATTCGCTGTTTTCCGACGCACGGTTACAATCAGGACCGAATACCGAAATATAGCGGTAAAGGTATTTATACCGGTATACAAATACCTTTACCTCTATTATACCTTTATTCAAAATACCTTTAAAAATACCGGTATTTGACGTCTTATACCGGTATTTTTAGAGGTATTTTACCTTATCCGACGTCTATACCGGTAAAATACCTCTATTTAAAGGTATTATACCGGTATTCTTCATCAAAATACCGGTATTTTCAAGAAAATACCGGTATTTCAGTAGAATCATACAGGTATTTGGGGAAATTCATTGTGATATTTTCCGCTGAAATGACTCAGAGGAAACAACTACACACGGCTGAGTTTCTGACCGGAGGTCCTAGGGTTCGAGTCCGAGGGTGGCGGATTTTCGTCACTTATTATAGCTAGGTCGAGTTCTGCCGTTGACTGGGAGTCGAGTTATGTCGTCAGACGGAGGGACCAGCCAACGGTCTTTCGCAGACGTCAACACGAGCTCGTTCGCTGCCCTTTGGGACCTCACGTCCGGGCGCAGAGCTTGGCGACACGTGATAGAGTGTTGAAAATTTATCGAATTTCTCCGTATAAATCTTGTCCTTTCTAGTAGCGATAAAAATGGAGAAACATGTCTTCTTATCCATAAATGAGTCTTCCACGCATACCAAATTTCCCTTCTTGCATGACTGTGTTTATCACTAAATACGATTATTTGCTTAAATTTGATCGTATCACTAACATTCCGGGAAATATTTTTCAGTTGGCCCAGTTTCCTTATTCTGCACCATAATTATAACTAAAACAATATTAAAAATTGACATTGAACGCTAATAGACATATTAACTATTCTTACGCGAGGAAACAGAAGAAAAATTATTAATAGTACTATATAATATTAATTAATTTTAAATAAATTTTAAAAATATTAATACTAATTAAATTTTAAATGTTTGCATTAAATTTGTGTAAATTAATTTATCATTTTGTTTGTTAATTTATAAATTTAATTCAATTAAATGTTAATTTTAATTGAAAAGTAAAATGTTAATATTAATAAACTCTTTTTTATTAATTAATAATGTTAGTATATATTTCTTATTATTAAGGAAGAAACACTCTTCTCGAAGTGGGCTCCTCCAGATGCATTTTACAATGTAAGCTACCCGCGTAGAAGGGAACCCTTGCCCACATGCAATGTTAATGGCTAATAATAATAGTAATAAAAGTAATAATAATAATAATAATAATAATAATAATAATAATAATAATAATAATAGTAATAATAACATAATAATTTACTTTTATTACAAATTTCTCAATATTTGCAGTTAATGTCAAAATATATTAAACCCTTAATATAAACTAGGAAAATAACATTTTCTTTTAGCCTATTTATTAATGTATAATTAAGATTTAATTGTGAAATGAAGTAAAGGAAATCATTTTTAACAAAACAAAACTGGGCCTGAAAGCCTGAGCGTTCGTGATTATCTCAAGGTGTCAACGCTTCCTCAGTTCGCCGAAGGAGGGTCGGGGAGGAAGAAACGGTCCTACGCCTACGGCACGGCGCATACGTTGACAGCCTCCATGTGCGAAATACAAAGACAGACTTAGGTCATCTCTCAGGTCAGATGGGAAATAGCTCGATGAAGGACACTAAGAAAAGGTTCTCTTCAATGGAACCAATAATTATTATTTCATATTTCAACTTTTCCGAAGTTTAAATTAAGGGAGGTTTCAATACATACAACGTATGCAAAACGTAAACGCCCGAACACAAAACATTTACAATAATAAGAATAGAATTTAATACAGTTGTTTAATATATATATATATATATATATATATATATATATATACAAAATAATAATTTAAACAATAAATATCAGTTATGAAATGATATTTGATTAATAAACATTTTGTGAGATATTATTAACTAAAGCACGTCCATACCGGTATAGACGTCCTATAGAGGTATTTTACCGGTATAAATGAATAAAGGTATTTGAAAAAGGTATGGAAAAATACCGGTATTATACCGGTATTTTTTACCGGTATTCAATACCTTTTCGGTCCCTGGTTACAATACTTTTTCTTACGTTCGTAAGGGTGAGAAAGTAATTATGTTGTAAAGGTTTTTGAAAATTCAAAAGTTTTAGGTGAAAATGAGCTTGAAAATGCGCATTTTCAGAAACCCACAAACATCATTTTCTCAAAAACGGTTCCAAAGTTTTCAACGAAAATTGCCATCTAGGACGACATTAATTTTTCTTTAATATTCTCAAATACACGTTTCAGTTCTACTATAGGGGACCGAAAAATTGAGAAAATGAGAATTGTTTGGGTTTGGGCGGCAAGATATAGACCTTCGCTCCATAACAATCCAAAACTATTTTCTTGCCTTTGTTAACTATATTAGACACCGATAGTAGGTTCGTTTCTAAGTTAGGAACGTGCAAGACTCTTTCCTTATGAACTTTGGTTATCGTACCTTTATTTGTAATGCAAGAACCGTTGACATGACCCTCCAAATCAGAAATAAATTTTATACCAGACACAGCAGTGGATATTTCCAACAACAGAAGATTGTAGAATCTCTAGAATTTGCGCTGTGACGTCATATGGACGCTGCATCTTGAATCTAACAGCCACGATACATTCTTCTTGCTGTTCCATTTTTTGTTCAATATCATCGCCCAGGCACTATTATAGCGAATTCTCTTATTATGAGAATCAGGATTTTTCCATCACATTAGGTTACTGCCGCCGTGTATTATTATGCTGATTGAATGAGTTTTCTTTGTTCGAAACAGATTTTGATTTAGAAGTTGTCGGCATCGTGATTTTTGATAACACATCCGCTTTTCTTATGCCAACAGAAATTTGGCCTGGTAAATCCCCGAGTTTGAACAGCTGATTCTTTGATTCACTGATTCTGGTTCATTGAGAAGATGAAGCTCCGTAACTGAACCCTTGTTTATACGTAGTATTCGCGTGTTGTTAAGTTCATGATGTTACAGCAATAAATATAATTATTTAAAAAAAAAGGTAGATCTGGAGAATAGCTACCCCCGTGATCCAAAGCCCACTGTACGTATAAATCTCCGTAGCAACGTACTCTCATTAAGTGAACTGATTATTCGTATTTTTCACGCTACAAATTTAATTTTAACCAACGCATTTTTCACCAAGTGGTCACCGACGTGCTGCCGCACGTCTGCCAACTGGATCAACGTGCTACGTTCGCGAACCTTCGGCCCTCGCTCTCGAGACCTGGTTCGCGCCTCCGCTGTCGCTCCGGCGCTCACGTTGTTCTATATACCTCCCTCACTTTTAAGAGAATTTATTTTAAAGGGATCACTCACTTTTAAGAAAATTCATACCTTCCATCTCAGTAGACACACAAACCTATTTGAAGAAGACTTGAAATGCGAAAATACACACAATTCCACGCCAACAAATTATCAGGTGACTTCTTCTCATTTAACATTGAACATAAATAATTCAGTTGTTATAGTGAACCGCGCAACTATAAACATAGGAATCGCGAGAAGTAATGAATCATAAATGGAACCAAAGGAACCGTGCCACCCTAAACCCGGGATCAACCTTTGGCCTTGTGTCTTATTTTACCACATATAAAACAAACCATCTTTCGTTTTTCCTTGACTCTGTGTGCATTGATATTTTTGATATTGATATTTATTATTTGATATTGATATTTATTATCAGAATGTTTTAGAAATATGTTATAGTAATGGATAAGATGATCTCGTATCGTTTCGAACGTCGTATTGGGTTAGTAATCAAAGCAGTTGACTTCGCTATACGTCTTGGAAAGACCATTCAGAATATGATATAGGTTCATTGTCTTCATGTTGTACCCAATTTATTAATTTCACAAACGATGCCTTTCGCACGTATTAAATAGTCTTCTATACACTCGTTTTCTCCCTTTTTCAATTTTGCAAGTTTTGTCTTTAAGTAAGTCGATATTTTCCCTGACCTTCGTGACGTTTTTGCAATGTCAACCATAAATCTTTAGCCCTAGTAAGTCCACGACAAGAAAGAAGCTGGTCGTCAGAAAGTGTCATTACAATGAGCCCCATGACTTCATCGTTTTTGTACTCCCATTCTTTCCATTTTCTCTCACGTACCTCATCGCCAGGAGTTCTTTCAGGTTCGTCGCCTTCTATGATTTCCGAGAATATCTGACGAGAGTTTAACAGTGCTTTCATACGCGTGTTCCATATTGCGTAGTGGCGTTTTCAATGTTTCCATTTTTACGTAGGGAGTATTAAAGGATTCCGCCATCATTCGTATCGGGCCACGCTCTGCTACCAGTTGTTGTTTGCTATTAGTAAATAAATACACATCCTTGATGTCATCCAGTAAGTACAGGTTTATTCTCTTTGAGTATACACTTCGTAATATTCCCGACTCCTCTATACATAACAAAACGTATACTTAGTTACCAGTTATCACCTTCAACTGTCAGAAACTAGACTGGAGCATAACTCCTTCTGGCGCGGCTGTAGCGTTTGCAGCTTGGAAGATGCCTCGGCGTATCAACAGCTTAAGTCATTGGTCCGTACGTGTAGTGCATTTCCCCTCGGAGATGGCAGTGATCTTCCCCGCTGGTGGCAGATCAGGCGCCGACCTGCAAATCGGCTAACGGGTTTTCCCTCTAACCGGACTCTCCACCAACCGCGGGGCACCCGCCCCTATGACACAAGCTCTAAGATTCCGACCAGGTCCCTGGAATATGTGGTAGTGTAGTGCATTAACATACACCACATTAGATAAAATTAACATTGGTGTAAGTGTGTGTGTAAGGGGAGAGGATAGGACAAGGAAGTGAAAGGAAAGATCGCGCTGGTCCGTGGCCCGTTTGGTAGGGTACTGCTCCGGCATTCGTCTGGTGTTGATCGGAGAAACCACGGAAAACTACCGATCAGAGCAGCCGGCCGCTAGAATTCTCCTCCAGACAGTGACTGAATTCTACCTACCTGAAAAGCTAGTGTCGAACATCCTGTCACCGCCAGGACTCGAACCTACGACCTCCCGGTCAGAGACGCTGCAGTGGAAACACAACAATTCGCTGTTACTACACCTTTACGTGTTATGTGTACTCTACTTTCTCCTTTCTGAGATTCAAGGTTAATTAGTGTTACTCCCAAACTGACACAGACTTTCTCGTACTCGTTAGTCTCATGTACGTTTAGTCTGAGTTAGCTTTCTATTTTCCCCATCCTCTTCCAACTATCTGTGGCATATGACACATTTTACTTCCTCATCGCTCCTTCGTGACAAGAGAAAGTGTTGTAATCGTGTGCCGGCTTGGATTTCGAGAGAGCTCATTATTGCCAGGTCCTGGTCACGAAAAAGTTAGTAAATCGTGTTTATATACGAGAATATTCCAAATTACTTCCTCTAACACGTTCTGTAATTGGAAACCATGTTTTTGGGGTTCCTGATACACAAAAATTGATTAGCGACAAAACGTCTTGTCTATACGTTCGTTCGATCTAGTCAACGCTAGCGCCTAACCGTACTGCCGATTTGTTTTCCAAGTGATATTCCTCATTCGATTAAAAGGAACTCAAAGGCCTCTGAGTTTGAGACGAACATTTTCAATTTGAGATTTCTCTATGAACAACTTCTACATTTTCAAAATGTTCTAAAAATAATGACTCCAAACATCTTCACGTAATTTTGAACTCGGATAGAGAGAAGAACGCTTAAGTGATTAGTGCAGGTCAGATTTTCGTCGAAATATCTAATTTTTCGAAAAATAAAACGTCGAAAAAGGTTTTCGGCGCCTTTCTAGATCTACAATATTAAAGTTAGAGATTTTTTCTTCATAGAAATGTTCTTTTAAGGCAAATTTTGAAATAAGATAATGAATGAAACAAGATAATGTACAATTTATCAAAAATATGAGGGTAGAATGTTGACAGTTGTGTACATTTTTTGAACATTTTTTCCTACAAAATTGATATCAATTTTTTCTTTAAATTTTCTTCTCGACGGAAACAAAGTAGTGTTAGTTTCATTTCCGGCAAACTCAGTATTTTTGAAAATTCTTCAATCTTAACATTTCAAAACTACAAAATTGAAGGTAGAGATTCTTCCCATGACCAGAATCTGTTGTAGATAATCAGCTTTTTAAAAACGATCATTTAAAATTGTTTGAAAAAACGAGGACTTTTTTAAGCACATTTGTGCTTAAAAATTAAGCACATTTTACAAGAAAACATTTTCTTAAAAAGCGCCCCAACATTTTTTCTCTACATTTTTCCCAAAAATAGAACAATAAAACCTTGAAGAATCATACATACATTTTATTTGAACTGCAATTGGAATATGACCCGGTGGCAGTTCGTACTAATAATTACAATAATAATAACACTTAACATTAATAATAACAACAATATTAATAATAATAACGATATTAATAATAATAACAATAATAAAGATACAGTACACAAACCAGACACTATAATAAATCATACTATCACTAATATTAAGTATTATAACAAATATTTCAACTCTGTCATGATATCCGATAATTATATGTCGGTGATGCTAAAATTTAATACAAGCTACATAAATATTGGCTAAATTTTTTTTAATTCATTGATCGCATTCACTACACTTAACTGCACTGCTGCACTACACTACACTACACTACACTACACTACACTACACTGTTTTTGCTTTGAATTACACTGACCAGCACTTCACCGCATACCGCATACAGCACTTCACCGCCACTTCACCGCACTTCATACTTGTTGTGTCTATTACTATCATATTATTCTAACTTATTTCTAAACTTCAGTTATAGAGAAGGCTTTGAAAATTGCTGCGGAGTAAACTGATACTTCCCAATCTTTAATTGTTCTGTTACAAAGGAAAATTTCCCAAGATCTGATTTTTGTTTCCTTGATTTCGAATTTTGTGAGTGCGATCCTTTGGCCAGGAAATAATTTGGTTTTCTAGTCAACACAGATTTCCTTCAAGCTGTTTTGACCTACGTGCCAGTTTATAAAGAGCGCAAAGCCTCGCCCTTGTTCTTCTCATTTCTAGAGTTCCCATGCCTTTTTATCAGCGTTAGTTCTGTAGGTAAAATGACCGCTTTTCTCTGTATTCTATCAGATTTTTTCCGGTGCAGCTTTCTGTATGGATCCCAACATGTACTCCGTATTCCATGAGAGGGCGAACCAGCGAAAAATATGCTAATTCTTTTGCGTTTGCAGAGCTTTCTTTAAATTCGCATTACAAAATGCAAAGACTTCCCACGTTTTCTAACTACACAGTTACACATATAGCTTCTCCACCCTATGTTTTACTATCTCTATAAATGCCTAAATACTTGCATGATGAGACTCTTGGAATGATGACCTCACCTAAACGATAGTCTGGTTCCTCATAATTTTGTCCCCGCCCGAACGTTATTGTTTTGCTTTTCGATCCGTTAATTCCCATGTCATTTTTTTCAGGCCAATCACGTAAATGTTCTAAATCTGCTGTAATATTTGCTCGTCAGCGCTACCTTTCATTTTTCGGTATACAACACAATCGTCTGCAAATAAACGGACCTTTGATTGTATGTTAACATGGAGATTATTTATGTACGCTAAGAAAAGTAATGGCCTTAAAACCCTTCCCTCTGGAACCCTGAGTAACAATAACCGTAGTCAGGCAGTGCCAATTCAGACTTTTTGTTTCTAGAACAATTTCTGAGAAAGTCTGTGCCATTCTGTGCCTAAGTTTCCCCTTTTTCGTTTTACCCCATCCCTTTTCTAGGTGCCATCTATTGCCGCCCAAACCCAAACAATTCTCATTTTCTCAATTTTTCGGTCCCCTATAGTAGAACTGAAACGTGTATTTGAGAATATTAAAGAAAAATTAATGTCGTCCTAGATGGCAATTTTCGTTGAAAACTTTGGAACCGTTTTGAGAAATGATGTTTGTGGGTTTCTGAAAATGCGCATTTTCAAGCTCATTTTCACCTAAAACTTTTGAATTTTCAAAAACCTTTACAACATAATTACTTTCTCACCCTTACGAACGTAAGAAAAAGTATTGTAACCGTGCGTCGGAAAACAGCGAATTTTCGACATTAAAACTCATATTGACAGGCCCTAATAACGAATAAGTAAATAAATTCAGTTGCTAAATAGAGAAAAAATGCGTCTAACCCGTGGTGTTGCCAAAATCCGTTTTGTGCGTCCTTCATACTGAAAAATCGATTGACGGCAAAACCTCTGTGTGCGCACAACCCTAGCGCATAAAACGTTCTGCCAACTTTCTCAAAAACTGATATTTCTGAATCATTCTGGCTGATACCTCGGCCCCTGGAATTTGAAACCGATATTTTAATTCTGGAGGATACTTTACATGAAACACAGTCATTTTCAAAATTTTCAAAAAATGGGGCCAATATTTGGATTAAAAAGTCCTAGGATTCTATAGTAAATGCTTAGAAAAAAGGTGCAGATCTCATTGTCGTTGAAATCCTCGATTTTTTGAAAATTACAAAAATTTTAAAACTATTCGACGTCTTCCTACAACTATAATATTGAATACAGATTTCTTCCTAAATGAAATATTTCTTAAAGACAAATCTTGAAATACAGTTAAGTTAAACTTTTGGAAAACATGAAACGTGAAATTTTGCCAGAAAAATAGACAATATTTAAAAAAGCGAAACTTTGGACCGTATCCCCAGGGTTAAGCGCCTGGTACCGACGTTGTACCTCAGAAAAGGATACTTTCTCTGAGACCGGGATCTTCTGGATTTCCCTTTCTTTCAAAATGGGGCCCTGGTTCGAGCTCGATGGGCGCTTCCCAGAGGATTTGGTACATACTGCCTGACACGGAGATAGTAATAGCTACATTCCATTTCCTATGGCAGAGATGGACGGTCAAAAGTCAGTATCAGCGTTGAGGTAGGGGTGAGTACTTCATTCACTCTCCGCTATATCCTGTAAATGTCAGTCACACCATAAGGTTCGAAGAAGCCTTTCAGCTCTTCTTCCATTTCGGAGGCAAAGTACTCGTGATTCACCACACCGGACGCTGAGCGCCGGTTGCGTGGAAGACGCCGCCGGTGGCGCTGGTGCCGCGCCGCCACCTCGTCGGCCTCCGCGGCCGCTCCCACGGGTTTCGCAAGGGCAGCGGAGCGACTGCCCCAGCGCGGCCGTCGAGGCACCGTCGCGTCGCGTCACGCCGCGCCACGCCGCATCACGCCGCGTCAACACTTTGAAAAAAGAGGCGAATCCCCCCTATTCACTATGGGAATTTCAGCCTCGTAGGGCTTATAGTTTACGAGATAAAGCCATTTAAAGATTTCAATTTCGTTTACATAGTAAAAAAAAATCAAAACTACTGTCGTTACTAAAACTACGATTGTAATTAAAATTTTGAATGAGAACACTTCTATTTGAATCATTTTTTCGTAAATTCAGCAAAAAATGAGAAAATCCCAGGACAAAACTTCGAAAAAAGTGGCGTATCCCGTCTATTCACTGTGGAAATTTCAGCCTCGTAGGGCTTATTGTTTACGAGATACAGCCTTTTAAAGATTTCAATTTCGTTTACATAGTGAAAAATAATCAAAACTACCGTCGTTACTAAAAATACGATTGTAATTAAAATTTTGAAAGAAAACTCTTCTATTTAAAACATTTTTTCGTAAATTCAGCAAAAAATTAGAAAATCCTAGGTCAAAACTTCAAAAAAATTGGCGATTCCCGTCTATTCACTATGGAAATTTTAGCCTCGTAGGGCTTATAGTTTATGAGATACAGCCATTTAAAGATTTCAATTTCGTTTATATAGTAAAAAATAATCAAAACTACCGTCGTTACTAAAACTACGATTGTAATTAAAAATTTGAATGTGAACTTTTCAATTTAAAGCATGTTTTCCTAAATTCAGCAAAAAATGAGAAAATCCTAAGTCAAAATTTCGAAAAAAGAGGTGATTCCCGTCTATTCACTATGGAAATTTCAGCCTCGTAGGGCTTGTAGTTTACGAGATACAGCCATTTAAAGATTTCAATTTCGTTTACATAGTAAAAAATAATCAAAACTACCGTCGTTACTAAAACTACGATTGTAATTAAAATTTTGAATAAGAACTCTTCTATTTTAAGCATTTTTTCGTAAATTCAGCAAAAAATGAGAAAATCCTAAGTCAAAACTTCGAAAAAAAAGGCGATTCCCGTCTATTCTCTATGGAAATTTCAGCCTGGTTGGGCTTATAGTTTACGAGATACAGCCATTTAAAGATTTCAATTTCGTTAACATAGAAAAAAATAATCAAAACTACCGTCGTAACTAAAAATACAATTGTAATTAAAATTTTGAATGAGAACTCTTCTATGTAAATCATTTTTTCGTAAGTTCAGCAAAAACTGAGAAAATCCTAGGTCAAAACTTCGAAAAAAGTGGCGATTTCCGTCTATTCACTGTGGAAATTTCAGCCTCGTAAGGCTAATAGTTTACGAGATACAGCAATTTAAAAATTTCAATTTCGTTTACATAGTAAAAAATTATCAAAACTACCGTCGTTACTAAAACTACGATTGTAATTAAAATTTTCAATGAGAACTCTTCTATTTAAAGCATTTTTTCGTAAATTCAGAAAAAAATGAGAAAATCCGAGGTCAAACCTTCGAAAAAAGAGGCGATTCCCGTCTATTCACTATGGAAATTTCAACCTCGTAGGGCTTATAGTTTACGAGATACAGCCATTTAAAAATATTAATTTCGTTTACATAGTAAAAAAAAATCAAAACTACCGTCTTTACTAAAAATACGATTGTAATTAGAATTTTGAATGAGAACTCTTCTATTTAAAGCATTTTTTCGTAAATTCAGCATAAAATGAGAAAATCTGAGGTGAAAACTTCGAAAAAAGAGGCGATTCCTGTCTATTTACTGAGGTAATTTCAGCCTCGTAGGGCTAATAGTTTACGAGATACAGCCATTTAAAGATTTCAATTTCGTTTACATAGTAAAAAATAATCAAAACTACCGTCGTTACTAAAAATACGATTGTAATTAAAATTTTGAATAAGAACTCTTTTATTTAAATACTTTTTTTGTAAATACAGCAAAAAATGAAAAAATCTTAGGTCAAAACTTCGAAAAAAGAGGTGATTCCAATCTATTCTCTATGGAAATTTCAGCCTCGTAGGGCTAATAGTTTACGAGATACAGCAATTTAAAAATTTCAATTTCGTTTACATAGTAAAAAATTATCAAAACTACCGTCGTTACTAAAAATACGACAGTAATTAAAATTTTAAATGTGAACTCTTCCATTTAAAGCATTTTTCGTATATTCAGCAAAAACGAGAAAATCCTAGGTCAAAACTTCGAAAAAGTGGCGATTCCGTCTATTCACTATGGAAATTTCAGCCTCGTAGGGCTTATAGTTTATGAGATACAGCCAAAAATTTCAATTTCGTTTACATAGTAAAAGATAATCAAAACTACCGTCGTTACTAAAACTACGAATTTAATTAAAATTTTGAATGTGAACTCTTCTATTTAAAGCATTTTTTCGTATATTCAGCAAAAAATGAGAAAATCCTACGTCAAAACTTCGAAAAAAGAGGCGATTCCCGTCTATTCACTGTGGAAATTTCAGCCTCGTAGGGTTTATAGTTTACGAGATACAGTTATTTAAAGATTTCAATTTCGTTTACATAGTAAAAAATAATCAAAACTACCGTCGTTACTAAAACTACGAATGTAATTAAAATTTTGAATGTGAACTCTTCTATTTAATACATTTTTTCGTAAATTCAGCAAAAAATGAGAAAATCCTACGTCAAAACTTCGAAAAAAGAGGCGATTCCCGTCTATTCACTGTGGAAATTTCAGCCTCGTAGGGCTTATAGTTTACGAGATACAGCCATTTAAAGATTTCAATTTCGCTTACATAGTAAAAAATAATTAAAACTACCGTCGTTACTAAAACTACGAATGTAATTAAAATTTTGAATGTGAACTTATCTATTTAATACATTTTTTCGTAAATTCAGAAAAAAATGAGAAAATACTACGTCAAAACTTGAAAAAAGAGGCGATTCCGTCTTTCACTGTGGAAATTTCAGCCTCGTAGGGCTTATAGTTTACGAGATACAGCCATTTAAAGATTTCAATTTCGTTTACATAGTAAAAAATAATCAAATCTACCGTCGCTACTAAAAATACGATTGTAATTAAAATTTTGAATGAGAACACTTCTATTTAAAGCATTTTTTCGTAAATTCAGCAAAAAATGAGAAAATCGTAGGTCAAAACTTCGAAAATGGAGCCGATTCCCCTCTATTTACTATGGAAATTTCAGCCTAATAGGGCTAATAGTTTACGAGATACAGCCATTTAAAAATATTTTTTTCGTTTACATAGTAAAAAAGAATCAAAACTACCGTCGTTACTAAGAATACGATTCAAATTAGAATTTTAAATGAGAACTCTTCTATTTAAAGCATTTCTTCGTAAATTCAGAAAAAAATTAAAAAATCCTAGGTCAAAACTTCGAAAAAAGAGGCGATTCTTGTCTATTTACTGAGGAAATTTCAGCCTCGTAGGGCTTATAGTTTACGAGATACAGCCAATTACATATTTCAATTTCGTTTACATAGTTAAAAATAATCAAAACTACCGTCGTTACTAAGAATACGATTGAAATTAAAATTTTGAATTAGAACTATTCTATTTAAAGCATTTTTTCGTAAATTCAGACAAGAATGAGAAAATCCGAGGTCAAAACTTCGAAAATCGAGGCGATTCCCGTCTATTTACTGTGGAAAATTCAGCCTCGTAGGGCTTATAGTTTACGAGATGCAGCCATTTAAAAATTTCTAATTTGTTTATATAGTTAAAAATAATCAAAACTACCGTCGTTACTAAAATTACGATTGTAATTAAAATTTTGAATAAGAACTTTTCTATTTTAATCATTTTTTCGTAAATTCAGCAAAAAATGAGAAAATCCTAGGTCAAAACTTCGAAAAAAGAGGCGATTCCCGTCTATTTACTGTGGAAATTTAGCCTCGTAGGGTTTATAGTTTACGGGATACAGCCTTTTTAAGATTTCAATTTCGTTTACATAGAAAAAAATAATCAAAACTACCGTCGTAACTAAAAATACGATTGTAATTAAAATTTTGAATGAGAACTCTTCTATTTAAATCATTTTTTCGTAAATTCAGCTAAAAATGAGAAAATCCTACGTCAAAACTTCGAAAAAAGAGGCGATTCCCGTCTATTCACTATCAAAATTGTAGCCTCGTAGAGCTTTTTTTTTATTTTGTTTATTTAAGGTCGTTTTTTAACATCAAGGTCATCAACGACCGCAATTAAGTATACATCAATGCGTTAAGTATCACAATTTAGTATACACACATTAGGCGTCCACAATTCATTAAGTATACACAATCAATGTCAATCAAATTAAGTATACATCACATTATGTTTAATTACATAACAATTACAACATTATAGCCATATTTTTCTTAAATTATTGCAATTACATCAGATTGTTACTTAAAATTAATAACATTCAATTTTATATTATATTACAACATTATAGCCCATATTTTTCTTAATTATTGCATTACATCAGATTGTTTCTTTCTTGCTTATACGGGCATTCTAAGATAAGGTGTTGTGTAGATATTATTTCACCACATTTAGGCATGGTTCTGGGTCGCATTTTTTAAATATATAACAATATTTCAGATTAAAATGACCGATCCGTAATCTAGTGATGATAACTTGCTCTCTTCTTTAAGGCAGATTTTCGGCAGGGCTGGTTCCAGTACTGAGTTCCTAACTAGATGTAATTTCGATGGTTTTAATTTCCATTGTGAGTCCCAGTATTTGAAGCAAGATGTCCAGAAGAGCTTTTTAATGTCTTTTATAGTGCCACGAATTTGTGAATCAAAACTTATAAATGATGTTGCCATTTTTGCATATTTATCAGCTTTCTTATTACTAGTGATTTTTATGGATGGGATCCAAATAAATCTGATTTCTGTCCTTTTTCACCTAGACTAAATACAAATTCTTGGATTTTTGTATGATTGGGTTACCTGTGTGTTTATTTTCTATGGCTCTAAGGGTCGTCATTGAGTCAGTGTATATTGAAATGGGCAAGTAATTTGTTTGCTTGAGACTGAATTTGGTGGTTTTAAGGACTGCCCATGCTTCGCATGAACAAATGGAAAAATAATCTGGGAGACGCGATTCCACTATATTGGAGACTGAACATAGAATGCACAACCAGCTTTTACTCATCACTTTAGAACCATCTGTATATACTTGGTAATAATTGACATACTCTCGTTGTAAACTTGTTATTAAATTCTTGAAATTAGCATTGGGACTAGAAGTAAGGTGAGGATTGTTTGCTAAGGTCATGTTTGTTATACATTATGATCTCTGCCAGGATGGGATGGAGGCATACATCTGGTAAGGTAACTGATCAATAAATTAAGTCTTCAAGTACAGAATCCCTCTCTTAGTGGTAGTGGAATTGAGGTGGCCCATAAAGATATGTTTTTAGGTTATTGAAAATATTTGTGTATGCAGGATTTGGAGGACACTTAAAGTTGAATAAGCATAATTTAGACAGAGAACTTTCGTCGCAGGACTAATGGTATTTGCCCTGTTTCCACTAATAGGCTATTAGCAGGACTGGTTCTAAAGGCGCCAAGGCTTAGCTGACATGCGCGGATTATTGGGTTAACATTTTCAGTGTTCTCTGGATGCTGAGTTATATACTACTGCACCGTAATCCAACTTGGCCTGAATGAATGCTTGTATATTTTGACTAGACATTCAGATTGTGAATCTCCATTTGATAGACGACAACATTTTTATTACATTTAGTCTCTTTTACATTCCAACTTGAGAGCAGCTACATGTTGTTTCATGAGTGAGTAGAATCAAAAAGCATACCAAGAATTTTACAGACACTTGTTCTTTGAGTTGAAAAGTTCCAAGTCTAAGTTGAATTCCTTCATTCCCATCCTTAGGTCTTCTTGAAAACACTATAAATTCCGATTTTGTTTTCTGAAATTGTGAATCCTGAGTTAATTGACCAATTATTGAATTTATTTAATGTTTCTGATGATATTTCCAGTTGTCTGAAGGTTTTTTCCACTGCAGAGCAGGGTGATATCGTCGGCAAAAAGGTATATTTTTACAGGGTGTTGGACTACCAGGTTTACTTCATTGATGGCAATTATGAAGAGTAATACGCTAAGAGCTGATCCCTGTGGGAGACCATTTGTCAACTCTGTGGGTTGCGATGTTGTGTCTTGAATTCTGACTCTAATATACCTGTGTTTTAGAAAGTTTATGATCAATGCTAAGATGTTACCTTTAATTTGCAAGTTTGACAGAATGTTAATCAGCCTTTCTTTATATACCATTTCATACGCCTTTCGATATCCAGTGAGACAGCCATCACATGTTGCTTCAAAACCAGAGCATCACAAATTTCGGTATCAATATTGACTAGGTGGTCATTGGTAGATCTAAATGCTCTGAAGGCACTTTGTTGCGGTGATATCTGTTTATTGCTTTCTAATATCCATCTCAGCCGGCTGCAGACCATTTTTTCTAGTAATTTGCATATATTGCAAGTTAGGGAGATTGGGCGAAAGTTAGTTGGTTGGGTGTGATCTTTGTTTGGTTTGGGTATTGGTACAACAATTGCTTATCTCCATTGGTTGGGAAAGGATTGAGTGTTCCAAATAAAATTGCACAATTGAGTAGGTATTCATGTGCAACTTTAGGCAGGTTTTTTAGGAAACTATTCGAATTCTATCAGGCCTGGGGCTGAATTTTTACTTTGTCTAGTACTACTGTAAGTTCTGCTCATTAGGAACTCTTGGTTATGCTGTTCTTCATTATCTCTTAGAGTCAGTCTGATATGTTCTTGATTTGAGTTGATATTTGGAGCTATTACAGACAGGAAGTTTGAGTCATATGTTTTTATTACTTGAGTTGTCAGCAAAGTTGTTAGCAAGAATATTACTAATAGCTTGAGGTCCAGAGTGTTGATTTCATTTTTATCCATGAAGGTATTGGGTGTAATAGGCCAACTTTTTCCACTAATTGACTTAACTTTTGCCAAAGTTCAGTTGTTGAGGTTTGATGGGTGATATTGGAGTGTATTTATGCCAGGATTGTATCATAGTAGATTTTAAGGTGAGTCCTGCTAAGGCTCTTGCTTTTCTATATGCTATTCCATTTTCTAATGTGTTGTTTTTCTTGAATTTTCTAAAGGTTCTCTTTATTTTAATAACTGTAGTGCATTCTGCATTCCACCATGGCACTTGGTGCTTTTTATTTTTCCTGTTGTTTGGGGATAGAGACATTAGCTGCTGCTATAATTAAATTGGTAAAGTCACTTAATAAATTATTTATATCTTGTGGGTTTAGATTGTCAGGTTTAATGAGATTGTCAACATTGAACTAATAATCTCTGAAACTTTTGCCAATTTGCTTCATGTAAAATCCATTTAGGCCAGCACTCAAGTTCTGAAACTGGTTCATTAGATGGAATATGAATGTTAATGGGGTAATGATCACTGTCATATAGGTTTGAGTTTGTAGACCATAGAATTTTACTGCAATATCATTAGAGGCAAGGCTTAGATCAATAGCACTATCTGTACCATTACTTATATTAAAATGTGTAGAAGTGCCAGTGTTTAATAAGATTAGGTTGTTGTGGTTATCCAGCCACTCTTCAATTACTTTCCTCTTCTGTCCAATTTGTAGAACCCCACAATTTGCTATGACTATTGAAATCACCCACTATTACATACGGTTTAGGTAGCTGGTAAGAATATTATCCAGTTCATAGATGTCAAAATTTTGACTGTTGGGGATATAAATATTACAAACAGTTATATGAATATTAATTTTTACCTTGACCGCAATGGCTTCTAGGCAGTTTGTAGAGGAATTTCCTGCATAAACAATCGTTCTTTACATAAATTGCTACTCCTCCACTGGCAATTTGCGTACTATTTCTATTTCTGAATAGATGACTTATAGCCAGATATTTTTCCAAAGTGATTTTCTTTGAAGTTGGTTTCAAGGCACAAAATCTCTGGTTTAGTGTCTTTATTAACAATTTCAAGTAGGTAATCTTGCATAAAAACCATTACAGTTCCATTGTGTAATTTTCATTGAGAGGGTTTATTCAGACATTTCTGTGTCAGTTTCTTCTTCCTGTAGTTGTGAACTTTTTAATTTATTTATTATTCTTGTGAATCTATTTTTTATAGATCTTTCAGTAAGTAAAGGATAGGTAACTGTCATCATTTTAATGATAGATTGAATGTCATTTGTGAAGTCTTTAGCTATTAGGTTGGATTATTGGATCCAGATGCATATCTATAAAATTTTTCAGTTGGTTGTAGGTAGGGAAAATCATCACTGTTAGTCTCAATTTTTCCTTCAATGGGTAAATAAGATCTTCTAGTGATTTAGTTGTAGACTTTTCTTTAATGATGCTTTCTTCAATTACTTGCATCTTCTTTTTCTTCTAGGATGTTTTCCTGATTCCATGTTAGGATAAACCAATTTTTATTTTTCTTGTTCAATCTGTGATGAAGAGTCTGATGAAAGAGTTCTTTTTGGTATAGTAGAGACCATATTACCATTCTCTTCCATGGTTTCAAGCTAGTTGTGGGCATTTTTTCATGGCCATGGTGAAATTGTATGTCTGCTACTTCAGTGTCTTTTCCATTGGTTGCTGGATCTGGCATGTCACAGGCTTTTCTACAGTGTTCAGATTCCATGGGAGCATTACTTTAAATTGTAGTCTTATGGTGATTAGAAGTGTTGGGTGAAGGCATTGTCCAGCTAAATGCCCTGTTTGGTGGCAATTAAAGCATGCCATTTCATCAGTTGTGAAAAATATCCTATATGTTGAGCCATCATAAATACAGTAGGGATTCAGTTAGTAGACTTACATCTTCAGGAGAGACATATACTTGTCTCCGAAAACTCATAATATGGGAGAACTCTGTCCAGGAATACCAGCTTTAAAAATGAAATTTGATGCCAATTTGATGTTCTTTGTGTTGAGTACATTCTCTATTACTTAGTGAGGGATGATGGGGCAGACGTTTGAAATAATTATTCTTTGGCTTTTGTTAGAAGTGGTCTCAGCTTCAATTCATGGTCTTTATTTTAATGACTTTGTGGTTGTTTGTAAGGTGTCAGCTATTGTTTGAGAGCTTAGGAAAATACATACTCTGTTGTTTGCAATTTTGAAATAAATCGTATTTCATTAGGGTCAATAATGTTGAGACTGTTTATGTAATCTTTAATGGTGAGAACTTCTAGTGAGTCAATGATTATGGCCTGGTCCTTGCAAAGTAACACTTCAGTCTGACATGGCATTTGCGTAGGTTTTCAGCTTTGGCTGAGTAGATACCTGAGGTGGTGCTGTTGAGGTTATGGCCCGATGTCCGTGGGCTTCATCCTCGAGCAGGTAGCGCTGCAGCGGCTGACTGATAGTTGATTTCAGACACTCACAACTCGTGGAACTAGAGTATTACCACTAATTAAATGCCACTAAGTTCACTGTCTGAATGACAATATAAAAACAACGATTCACTGGCCGCGATCGGAGCACGATGTGTCTCGGTCAGCTGCCGAGATGGAACTGCTCGTAGAGCTTATAGTTAACGAGATACAGCCCTTTAAAGATTTCAATTTTGTTTACATAGTAATAAATTATAAAAACTACAGTCGTTACTAAAAATACGATTGTAATTAAAATTTTAATTGAGAACTCTTCAATTTTAAGCATTTTTTCGTAAATTCAGCAAAAAATGAGAAAATATTAGGTCAAAACTTCGAAAAAAGAGGCGATTCCCGTCTAATCACTGTGGAAATTTCAGCCTCGTAGGGCTTATAGTTTACGAGATACAGCCTTTAAAGATTTCAAATTTGTTTACATAGTTAAAATAATCAAAACTACCGTCGTTACTAAAACTACGATTGTAATTAAAATTTTGAATGAGAACTCTTCAATTTAAAGCATTTTTTCGTAAATTCAGCAAAAAATGAGAAAATCCTAGGTCAAAACTTCGAAAAAAGAGGCGATTCCCGTCTATTTCACTATGGAATTGTCAGCGTCGTAGGGCTTATCGTTTACGAGATACAGCCATTAAATATTTAAAATTTGTTTAATAGTTAAAAATAATCAAACTACCGTCGTTACTAAAACTACGATTGCAATTAAAATTTTGAATGAGAACTCTTCTATTAAAAGCATTTTTTCGTAAATTCAGTAAAAATTGAGAAAATCCTAGGTCAACACTTCGAAAAAAGAGGCGATCCCCGTCTATTTACTGTGGAAATTTCAGCCTCGTAGGGCTCATAGTTTACGAGATACAGCCATATAAATATTTCAATTTTGTTTATATAGTTAAAAATAATCAAAACTACCGTCGTTACTAAAACTACGATTGTCATTAAAAGTTTGAATGAGAACTATTCTATTTAAAGCATTTTTTCGTAAAGTCAGCAAAAAATGAGAAAATCCTAGGTCAAAACTTCGAAAAAAGAGGCGAATTCCCGTCTTCTCATTATGGAAATTTCCGCCTCGTAGGGCTTATAGTTTACGAGATACAGCCATTTAAAGATTTCAAATTTGCTTACATAGTTAAAAATAATCAAAACTACCGTCGTTACTAAAACTACGATTGGAATTAAAATTTTGAATGAGAACTCTTCTATTAAAAGCATTTTTTCGTAAATTCAGCAAAAAATGAGAAAAGCCTAGGTCAAAACTTCGAAAAAAGAGGCGATTCCCGTCTATTTACTGTGGAAATTTCAGCGTCGTAGGGCTTATAGTTTACGAGATACAGCCATTTAAAGATTTCAATTTTGTTTATATAGTTAAAAATAATAAAAACTACCGTCGTTACTAAAACTACGATTGTATTTAAAATTTTGAATGAGAACTCTTCTATTTAAAGCATTTTTTCGTAAATTCAGGAAAAAATGTGAAAATCCTAGGTCAAAACTTGGAAAAAAGAGGCGATTCCCGTCTTCTCATTATGGAAATTTCCGCCTCGTAGGGCTTATAGTTTACGAGATACAGCCATTTAAAGATTTCAAATTTGTTTACATAGTTAAAATAATCAAAATACCGTCGTTACTAAAACTACGATTGTAATTAAAATTTTGAATGAGAACTCTTCAATTTAAAGCATTTTTTCGTAAATTCAGCAAAAAATGAGAAAAGCCTAGGTCAAAACTTCGAAAGAAGAGGCGATTCCCGTCTATTCACTATGGAATTGTCAGCGTCGTAGGGCTTATCGTTTACGAGATACAGCCATTTAAAGATTTAAAATTTGTTTACATAGTTAAAAATAATCCAAACTACCGTCGTTACTAAAACTACGATTGTAATTAAAATTTTTAATGAGAACTCTTCTATTTAAAGCATTTTTTCGTAAATTCAGCAAAAAGAAAATCCTAGGTCAAACTTCGAAAAAGAGGCGATTCGTCTACTCACTACGAAATTTCAGCCTCTTAAGGCTTATAGTTTACGAGATACAGCCATTTAAAGACTTCAAATTTTTTTACATAGTTAAAATCAATCAAAAATACCGTCGTTACTAAAACTACGATTGTATTTAAAATTTTGAATGAGAACTCTTCTTTTTAAAGCATTTTTCGTAAATTCAGGAAAAATGAGAAAATCCTAGGTCAAACTTGAAAAAGAGGCGATTCCCGTCTTCTTATGGAAATTTCAGCCTCGTAGGGCTTATAGTTTACGAGATACAGCCATATAAAGATTTCAATTTTGTTTATATAGTGTAAAAATAATCAAAACTACCGTCGTTACTAAAACTACGATTGTAATTAAAAGTTTGAATGAGAACTCTTCATTTAAAGCATTTTTCGTAAATTCAGCAAAAATGAGAAAATCCTAGGTCAAAACTTCGAAAAAGAGGCGATTCCGTCTACTCACTATGGAATTTCAGCCTCGTAGGGCTTATAGTTTACGAGATACAGCCATTTAAAGATTTAAATTTGTTTAAATAGTTGAAAATAATCAAAATTACCGTCGTTACTAAAACTACGATTGTAATTAAAATTTTGAATGAGAACTCTTTTATTTAAAGCATTTTTTCGTAAATTCAGCAAAAAATGAGAAAATCCTAGGGCAAAACTTCGAAAAAAGAGGCGATTCCCGTCTATTCACTATGGAAATTTCAGCCTCGTAGGGCTTATAGTTTACGAGATACAGCCATTTAAAGATTTCAAATTTGTTTACATAGTTAAAAATAATCAAAACTTCCGTCGTTACTTAAACTACGATTGTAATTAAAATTTTGAATGAGAACTCTTCTATTTAAGGCATTTGTTCGTAAATTCAGCAAAAAATGAGAAAATCCTAGGTCAGAACTTAGAAAAAAGAGGCTATTATCGTCTAGTCACTACGGAAATTTCAGCCTCGTAGGGCTTATAGTTTACGAGATACAGACATTTAAAAATTTCAAATTTGTTTACATAGTTAAAAAGAATAAAAACTACCGTCGTTACTAAAACTACGATTGTAATTAAAATTTTGAATGAGAACTCTTCTATTTAAAGCATTTTTTCGTAAATTCAGCAAAAAAAGAGAAAATCCTAGGTCAAAACTTCGAAAAAAGAGGCGATTCCCGTCTACTCACTACGGAAATTTCAGCCTCGTAGGGCTTATAGTTTACAAGATACAGCCATTTAAAGACTTCAAATTTGTTTACATAGTTAAAAATAATCAAAAATACCGTCGTTACTAAAACTACGATTGTAATTAAAATTTTGAATGAGAACCCTTCTATTTAAAGCATTTTTTCGTAAATTCAGCAAAAAAAGAGAAAATCCTAGGTCAAAACTTCGAAAAAAGAGGCGATTCCCGTCTACTCACTATGGAAATTTTAGAATCGTAGGGCTTATACTTTACAAGACACAGCCATTTAAAGATTTCAAATTTGTTTACTAGTTAAAAATAATCAAAATACCGTCGTTACTAAAACTACGATTGTAATTAAATTTTGAATGAGAACTCTTCTATTTAAAGCATTATTTCGTAAATTCAGCAAAAAAGGAGAAAATCCTAGGTCAAAACTTCGAAAAAAGAGGCGATTCCCGTCTAATCACTGTGGAAATTTCAGCATCGTAGGGCTTATGGTTTACGAGATACAGCCTTTTAAAGATTTCAATTTCGTTTACATAGTAAAAAATAATCAAAACTACCGTCGTTACTAAAACTACGATTGTAATTAAAATTTTGAATGAGAAGTCCTCTATTTAAAGCCTTTTTTCGTAAATTCAGCAAAAAATGAGAAAATCCTAGGTCAAAACTTCGAAAAAAGAGGCGATTCCAGTCTACTCACTATGGAAATTTCAGCCTCGTAGGGCTTATAGTTTACGATGTAAAGACATTTAAAAATTTCAAATTTGTTTACATAGTTAAAAATAATCAAAACTACCGTCGTTACTAAAACTACGATTGTAATTAAAATTTTGAATGACAACTCTTCTATTTAAAGCATTTTTTCGTAAATTCAGCAAAAATAGAAAATCCTAGGTCAAAACTTCGAAAAAGTGGCGATTCCCGTCTAATCACTGTGGAAATGTCAGCGTCGTAGGGCTTATCGTTTATGAGATACAGCCTTTAAAGATTTCAATTCGTTTACATAGTAAAAAATATAAAACTACCTCATAACTAAAACTACGATTGTTATTAAAATTTTGAATGAGAACTCTTCTATTTAAAGCATTTTTCGTAAATTCAGCAAAAAATGAGAAAATCTTAGGTAAAAACTTCAAAAAAAGAGGCGATTCCCATATAATCACTGTGGAAATCTAAGCCTCGTAGGGCTTATCGTTTACGAGATACAGCCTTTTAAAGATTTCAATTTCGTTTATATAGTAACAAATAAACAAAACTGCCGTCGTTACTAAAAATACGATTGTTATTAAAATTTTCAATTAGAACTTTTCTATTTAAAGCATTTTTTCGTAAATTAGCAAAAAATGAGAAAATCCTAGGTCGAAACTTCGAAAAGAGGCGATTCCCGTCTATTTACTGTGGAAATTTAAGCTTCGTAGGGCTTATAGTTTACGAGATACAGCCATTTAAAGATTTCAAAATTGTTTACATAGTTAAAAATAATCAAAACTACCGTCGTTACTAAAACTACGATTGTAATTAAAATTTTGAATGAGAACTCTATTTAAAGCATTTTTTCGTAAATTCAGCAAAAAATGAGAAAATCCTAGGTCAACACTTCGAAAAAAGAGGCGATTCCCGTCTATTCACTATGGAAATTTCAGACTCGTAGGGCCCATAGTTTACGAGAAACAGCCATATAAAGATTGGAAATTTGTTTACATAGTTAAAAATAATCAAAACTACCGTCGTTACTAAAACTACGATTGTAATTAAAATTTTGAATGAGAACTCTTCTATTTAAAGCATTTTTTCGTATATTCAGCAAAAAATGAGAAAATCCTAGGTCAACACGTCGAAAGAAGAGGCGATTCCCGTCTAATCACTGTGGAAATTTCAGCCTCGTAGGGCTTATCGTTTACGAGATACAGCCTTTAAAGATTTCAAATTTGTTTACATAGTAAAAATAATCAAAACTACTGTCGTTACTAAAAATACGATTGTTATTAAAATTTTGAATGAGAACTCTTCTATTTAAAGCATTTTTTCGTAAATTCAGCAAAAAATGAGAAAATCCTAGGTCAAAACTTCGAAAAAGAGGCGATTCCTGTCTAATCACTTGGAATTTTCAGACTCGTAGGGCTAATCGTTTACGAGATACAGCCTTTAAAGATTTCAAATTTCGTTTACATACTAAAAATAATCAAAACTACCTTCGTTACTAAAACTACGATCGTAATTAAAATTTTGAATGAGAACTCTTCTATTTAAAGCATTTTTTCTAAATTCAGCAAAAATGAGAAAATCCTAGGTCAACACTTCGAAAAAGAGGCGATCCCGTCTATTCACTATGGAAATTTTCAGCCTCGTAGGGCTTATAGTTTACGAGATACAGCCATTTAAAGATTTCAAATTTGTTTACATAGTTAAAAATAATCAAAACTACCGTCGTTACTAAAACTACGATTGTAATTAAAATTTTGAATGAGAACTCTTCTATTTAAAGCATTTTTTCGTAAATTCAGCAAAAAATGAGAAAATCCTAGGTCAAAACTTCGAAAAAAGAGGCGATTTCCGTCTAATCACTGTGGAAATTTCAGCCTCGTAGTGCTTATCGTTAACGAGATACAGTCTTTTAAAGATTTAAAAATTGTTTACATAGTAATAAATTATCAAAACTACAGTCGTTACTAAAAATACGATTGTAATTAAAATTTTGAATGAGAACTCTTTAATTTAAAGCATTTTTTCGTATATTCAGCAAAAAATGAGAAAATCCTAGGTCAACACTTCGAAAAAAGAGGCGATTCCCGTCTATTCACTATGGAAATTTCAGCCTCGTAGGGCTTATAGTTTACGAGATACAGCCATATTAAGATTTCAAATTTGTTAACATAGTAAAAAATAATTAAAACTACCGTCGTTACTAAAACTACGATTGTAATTAAAATTTTGAATGAGAACCCTTCTATTTAAAGCATTTGTTCGTAAATTCAGCAAAAAATGAGAAAATCCTAGGTCAGAACTTGGAAAAAAGAGGCGATTCCCGTCTATTCACTATGGAAATTTCAGCCTCGTAGGGCTTATAGTTTGCGAGATACAGCCATTTAAAGATTTCAAAATTGTTTACATAGAAATAAAATACCAAAACTACAGACGATACTAAAAATACGATTGTAATTAAAATTTTGAATGAGAACTCTTCAATTTAAAGCATTTTTTCGTAAATTCAGCAAAAAATGAGAAAATATTAGGTCAAAACGTCGAAAGAAGAGGCGATTCCCGTCTAATCACTGTGGAAATTTCAGCCTCGTAGGACATAGTAAAAATAATCAAAACTACGTCGTTACTAAAAATACGATTGTTATTAAACTTTTCAATGAGAACTTTTCTATTTAAAGCATTTTTTCGTAAATTCAGCAAAAAATGAGAAAATCCTAGGTCGAAACTTCGAAAAAAGAGGCGATTCCCGTCTATTTACTGTGGAAATTTCAGCCTCGTAGGGCTTATAGTTTACGAGATACAGCCATTTAAAGATTTCAATTTTGTTTATATAGAAAAAAATAATTAAAACTACCGTCGTTACTACAATTACGATTGTAATTAAAATTTGAATGAGAACTCTTCTATTTAAAGCATTTTTACGTAAATTCAGCAAAAAATGAGAAAATTCTAGGTCAAAACTTCGAAAAAAGAGGCGATTCCAGTCTACTCACTATGGAAATTTCAGCCTCGTAGTGCTTATAGTTTACGAGATACAGCCATTTAAATATTTCAATTTTGTTTATATAGTTAAAAATAATTAAACTACCGTCGTTACTAAAACTACGATTGTAATTAAAATTTTGAATGAGAACTCTTCTATTTAAAGCATTTGTTCGTAAATTCAGCAAAAAATAAGAAAATCCTAGGTCAGAACTTGGAAAAAAGAGGCGATTCCCGTATATTCACTATAGAAATTTCAGCCCGTAGGGCTTATAGTTTACGAGATACAGACATTTAAAAATTTCAAATTGGTTTACATACTAAAAAATAATCAAAACTACCGTCGTTTCTAAAAATACGATTGTTATTTAAATTTTGAATGAGAACTCTTCTATTTAAAGCATATTTTCGTAAATTGAGCAAAAAATGAGAAAATCCTAGGTCAACACTTCGAAAAAAGAGGCGATTCCCGTCTATTCACTATGGAAAATTCAGCCTCGTAAGGCTTATAGTTTACGAGATACAGCCATATAAAGATTTCAAATTTGTTTACATAGTTAAAAATAATCAAAACTACCGTCGTTACTAAAACTACCATTGTAATTAAAATTTTGAATGAGAACTCTTCTATTTAAAGCATTTTTTCGTAAATTCAGCAAAAAATGAGAAAATCCTAGGTCAACACTTCAAAAAAAGAGGTCATTCCCGTCTATTTAATATGGAAATTTCACCCTCGTAGGGCTTATAGTTTACGAGATACAGCCATATAAAGATTTCAAATTTGTTTACATTGTTAAAAATAATAAAACTACCGTCGTTATTAAACTACGATTGTAATTAAAATTTTGAATGAGAACTCTTCTATTTAAAGCATTTGTTCGTAAATTCAGCAAAAATGAGAAAATCCTAGGTCAAAACTTCGAAAAAAGAGGCGATTCCCGTCTAATCACTGTAGAAATTTCAGCCTCGTAGGGCTTATCGTTTACGAGATACAGCCTTTTAAAAATTTCAATTTGTTTACATAGTAAAAATAATCAAAACTACGTCGTTACTAAAACTACGATTGTTATTAAAATTTTGAATGAGAACTCTTCTATTTAAAGCATTTGTCGTAAATTCAGCAAAAATGAGAAAATCCTAGGTCAAACTTCGAAAAAGAGGCGATTCCCGTCTAATCACTGTGAAATTTCAGCCTCGTAGGCTTAACGTTTACGCGATACAGCCTTTAAAGATTTCAATTTGTTTACATAGTAAAAATAATCAAAACTACCTTCGTTACTAAAAATCCGATTGTTATTAAAATTTTGAATGAGACCTTCTATTTAAAGCATTTTTCGTAAATTCAGCAAAAAATGAGAAAATCCTAGGTCAAAACTTCGAAAAAAGAGGCGATTCCCGTCTAATCACTGTGGAAATTTCAGCCTCGTAGGGCTTATCGTTTACGAGATACAGCCATTTAAAGATTTCAATTTTGTTTATATAGTTAAAAATAATTAAAACTACAGTCGTTACTACAACTACGATTGTAATTAAAATTTTGATGAGAACCTTCATTTAAAGCATTTTCGTAAATTCAGCAAAAATGAGAAAACTAGGTCAAAACTTCGAAAAAAGAGGCGATTCCCGTCTAATCACTGTGGAAATTTAAGCCTCGTAGGGCTTATCGTTTACGAGATACAGCCTTTTAAAGATTTCAATTTGTTTACATAGTAAAAATAATCAAAACTACGTCGTTACTACTAAAAATACGATTGTTATTAAAATTTTGAATGAGAACTCTTTATTTAAAGCATTTTTCGAAATTCAGCAAAAATGAGAAAATCCTAGGTCAAACTTAGAAAAAGAGGCGATTCCGTCTAATCACTGTGAAATTTCAGCCTCGTAGGGCTTATCGTTTACGAGATACAGCCTTAAAGATTTCAATTTGTTTACATAGTAAAAATAATCAAAACTACCGTCGTTACTAAAAATACGATTGTTATTAAAATTTTGAATGAGAACTTTCTATTTAAAGCATTTTTCGTAAATTCAGCAAAAATGAGAAAATCCTCAGGTCAAAACTTCGAAAAAGAGGCGATTCCGTCTAATCACTGTGGAAATTTCAGCCTCGTAGGGCTTATCGTTTACGAGATACAGCCTTTAAAGATTTCAATTTCGTTTACATAGTAAAAAATAATCAAAACTACCGTCGTTACTAAAACTACGATTGTTATTAAAATTTTGAATGAGAACTCTTCTATTTAAAGCATTTTTCGTAAATTCAGCAAAAAATGAGAAAATCCTAGGTCAAAACTTCGAAAAAAGAGGCGATTCCCGTCTAATCACTGTGGAAATTTCAGCCTCGTGGCTTAACGTTTACGCGATACAGCCTTTTAAAGATTTCAATTTCGTTTACATAGTAAAAAATAATCAAAACTACCGTCGTTACAAAAATACGATTGTTATTAAAATTTTGAATGAGAACTCTTCTATTTAAAGCATTTTTTCGTAAATTCAGCAAAAAATGAGAAAATCCTAGGTCAAAACTTCGAAAAAAGAGGCGATTCCCGTCTAATCACTGTGGAAATTTCAGCCTGTAGGGCTTATCGTTTACGAGATACAGCCATTTAAAGATTTCAATTTTGTTTATATAGTTAAAAATAATTAAAACTACAGTCGTTACTACAACTACGATTGTAATTAAAATTTTAAATGAGAACACTTCTATCTAAAGCATTTTTTCGTAAATTCAGCAAAAAATGAGAAAATCCTAGGTCAAAACTTCGAAAAAAAAGAGGCGATACCCGTCTAATCACTGTGGAAATTTAAGCCTCGTAGGGCTTATCGTTTACGAGATACAGCCTTTTAAAGATTTCAATTTTGTTTACATAGTAAAAAATAATCAAAACTAGCTTCCTTACTAAAAATACGATTGTTGTTAAAATTTTGAATGAGAACTCTTCTATTTAAAGCATTTATTCGAAAATTCAGCAAAAAATGAGAAAATCCTAGGTCAAAACTTAGAAAAAAGAGGCGATTCCCGTCTAATCACTGTAGAAATTTCAGCCTCGTACGGCTTATGTTTACGAGATACAGCTTTTAAAGATTTCAATTTCGTTTTCATAGTAAAAATAATCAAAACTAGCTTCCTTACTAAAAATACGATTGTTGTTAAAATTTTGAATGAGAACTCTTCTATTTAAAGCATTTATTCGTAAATTCAGCAAAAAATGAGAAAATCCTAGGTCAAAACTTCGAAAAAGAGGCGATTCCCCGTCTAATCACTGTAAATTTCAGCTTCGTAGGGCTTATCGTTGAGATACAGCCTTTTAAAGATTTCAATTTCGTTTACATAGTAAAAATAATCAAACTACCGTCGTTACTAAAAATACGATTGTTATTAAAATTTTGAATGAGAATTCTTTCTATTTAAAGCATTTTTTCGTAAATTCAGAAAAAAATGAGAAAATCCTAGGTCAAAACTTCGAAAAAAGGCGATTCCGTCTAATCACTGTAGAAATTTCAGCCTCGTAGGGCTTATCGTTTACGAGATACAGCCTTTTAAAGATTTCAATTTCGTTTACATAGTAAAAAATAATAAAAACTACCGTCGTTACTAAAAATACGATTGTTATTAAAATTTTGAATAAGAACTCTTCTATTTAAAGCATTTTTTCGTAAATTCAGCAAAAAATGAGAAAATCCTAGGTCAAAACTTCGAAAAAGAGCGATTCCCATCTAATCACTGTGAATTTTCAGCCTCGTAGGGCTTATCGTTTACGAGATACAGCCTTTTAAAGATTTCAATTTCGTTTACATAGTAAAAATAATCAAAACTACGTCGTTACTAAAAATACGATTGTTATTAAAATTTTGAATGAGAACTTCAATTTAAAGCATTTTTCGTAAATTCAGCAAAAAATGAGAAAATCCTAGGTCAAAACTTCGAAAAAAGAGGCGATTCCCGTCTAATCACTGTGGAAATTTCAGCCTCGTAGGGCTTATCGTTTACGAGATACAGCCATTTATGGATATCAAATTTGTTTACATTGTTAAAAATAATCAAAACTACCGTCGTTACTAAAAATACGATTGTTATTAAAATTTTGAATGAGAACTCTTCTATTTAAAGCATTTTTTCGTAATTCAGCAAAAATGAGAAACGCCTAGGTCAAAACTTCGAAAAAGAGGCGATTCCCGTCTAATCACTGTGAAATTTCAGCCTCGTAGGGCTCATTGTTTACGAGATACAGCCATTTAAAGATTTCAATTTCGTTTACATAGTAAAATATAATCAAAACTACCGTCGTTACTAAAACTACGATTGTTATTAAAAATTTTGAATGAGAACTTTTCTATTTAAAGCATTTTTTCGTAAATTCAGCAAAAAATGAGAAAATCCTAGGTCAAAACTTCGAAAAAGAGGCGATTCCCGTCTAATCACTGTGGAAATTTCAGCCTCGTAGGGCTTATCGTTTACGAGATACAGGCTTTTAAAGATTTCAATTTCGTTTACATAGTAAAAATAATCAAAACTACCGTCGTTACTAAAAATACGATTGTTATTAAAATTTTGAATGAGAACTCTTCTATTTAAAGCATTTTTCGTAAATTCAGCAAAAATGAGAAAATCCTAGGTCAAAACTTCGAAAAAAGAGGCGATTCCCGTCTAATCACTGTGGAAATTTACCCTCGTAGGGCTTATCGTTTACGAGATACAGCCTTTAAAGATTTAAATTTTCGTTTACATAGTAAAAATAATCAAAACTACCGTCGTTACTAAAACTACGATTGTTGTTAAAATTTTGAATTTAAACTCTTCTATTTAAAGCATTTTTTCGTAAATTCAGAGAAAAATGAGAAAATCCTAGGTCAAAACTTCGAAAAAGAGGCGATACCCGTCTAATCACTGTGAAATTTCAGCCTCGTAGGGCTTATCGTTTACGAGATACACCCTTTTTAAAGATTTCAATTTCGTTTACATAGTAAAAATAATCAAAACTACCGTCGTTACTAAAAATACGATTGTTATTAAAATTTTGAATGAGAACTCTTCCATTTAAAGCATTTTTCGTAAATTCAGCAAAAAATGAGAAAATCCTAGGTCAAAACTTCAAAAAAAGAGGCGATTCCCGTCTAATCACTGTGGAAATTTCAGCCTCGTAGGGTTTATCGTTTACGAGATACAGCCTTTTAAAGATTTCAATTTCGTTTACATAGTAAAAAATAATAAAAACTATAGTCGTTACTAAAAATATGATTGTTATTAAAATTTTGAATGAGAACTCTTCTATTTAAAGCTTTTTTTCGTAAATTCAGCAAAAATGAGAAAATCCTAGGTCAAAATTTCGAAAAAGAGGCGATCTGTCTAATCACTGTGGAAATTTCAGCCTCGTAGGGCTTATCGTTTACGAGATACAGGCTTTTAAAGATTTCAATTTCGTTTACATAGTAAAAAATAATCAAAACTAGCTTCCTTACTAAAACTACGATTGTTATTTAAATTTTGAATGAGAACTCTTCTATTTAAAGCATTTATTCGTAAATTCAGCAAAAAATGAGAAAATCCTAGGTCAAAACTTCGAAAAAAGAGGCGATTCCCGTCTAATCACTGTGGAATTTTCAGCCTCGTAGGGCTTATCGTTTACGAGATACAGCCTTTTAAAGATTTCAATTTCGTTTACATAGTAAAAATAATCAAAACTTCCGTCGTTACTAAAAATACGATTGTTATTAAAATTTTGAATGAGAACTCTTCCATTTAAAGCATTTTTTCGTAAATTCAGCAAAAAATGAGAAAATCCTAGGTCAAAACTTCGAAAAAGAGGCGATTCCCGTCTAATCTCTGTGGAAATTTCAGCCTCGTAGGGCTTATCGTTTACGAGATACAGCCTTTTAAAAGATTTCAATTTTTTTACATAGTAAAAATAATCAAAACTAGCTTCCTTACTAAAAATACGATTGTTGTTAAAATTTTGAATGAGAACTCTTCTATTTAAAGCATTTTTCGTAAATTCAGCAAAAATGAGAAAATCCTAGGTCAAAACTTCGAAAAAAGAGGCGATTCCCGTCTAATCACTGTGGAAATTTCACCCTTTCGTAGGGCTTATCGTTTACGAGATACAGCCTTTTAAAGATTTCAATTTCGTTTACATAGTAAAAAATAATCAAAACTACCGTCGTTACTAAAAATACGATTGTTATTAAAATTTTGAATAAGAACTCTTCTATTTAAAGCATTTTTTCGTAAATTCAGCAAAAAATGAGAAAATCCTAGGTCAAAACTTCGAAAAAGGGCGATTCCCTCTAACCTTTTTAAAATTTTCCCCTCGGGGGCATCGTTTACGAATACAGCCTTTTAAAGATTTCAATTTTTTTAATAAAAAAAATAATAAAACTAATCTTACAAAAAATACGATTGTTTTTAAAATTTTGAATAAAACCCTTTTTATTTAAAGCTTTTTTTCGTAAATTCACAAAAAATGAGAAAATCCTATAAAACTTAAAAAAAGAGCGTTTCCCTCTAATCATGAAATTTCAGCCTCGTAGGGCTTATCGTTTACGAGATACAGCCTTTAAAGATTTAAATTTTTGTTTACATAGTAAAAATAATCAAAACTAGCTCGTTACTAAAAATACGATTGTTGTTAAAATTTTGAATGAGAACTCTTCTATTTAAAGCATTTTTCGTAAATTCAGCAAAAATGAGAAAATCCTAGGTCAAAATTTTGAAAAAGAGGCGATTCCGTCTAATCACTGTGGAAATTTCAGCCTCGTAGGGTTATCGTTTACGAGATACAGCCTTTTAAGATTTCAAATTTCGTTTACATAGTAAAAATAATCAAAACTACCGTCGTTACTAAAAATACGATTGTTATTAAAATTTTGAATAGAACTCTTCTATTTAAAGCATTTTTCGTAAATTCAGCAAAAAATGAGAAAATCCTAGGTCAAAACTTCGAAAAAAGAGGCGATTCCCGTCTAATCCTGTGGAAATTTAGCCTCTAGGCTTATCGTTTACGAGATACGGGCCTTTTAAAATTTCAATTTTGTTTACATAGTAAAAAATAATCAAAACTCCCGTCGTTACTAAAAATCCGATGTTATTAAAATTTTGAATAGAACTCTTCTATTTAAAGCATTTTTTCGTAAATTCAGCAAAAATGGAAAATTAGGTCAAAACTTAAAAAGAGGCGATACCGTCTAATCACTGTGGAAATTTAAGCCTCGTAGGGCTTTCGTTTACAGATACAGCCTTTAATGAAACTTTTTTTTTAAAAAGCTTTTTTTCGAAAATTAAAAAAAATGAAAAACGGGTCAAAACTCGAAAAAAGGGTTTCCCGGTCTAATCACTGTGAAATTTCCCCTCGGGGGAAATTTCTTTTCAGATACAGTTTTTAAAATTTTAAATTTCTTTAATAAAAAAATAATAAAACTCCTTTACAAAAAATTTGATTGTTTTAAAATTTTGAATGAGAACTCTTTTTTTAAAAGCATTTTTCTTTTCCAGAAAAAATGAAAAATCCTGGTAAAAATTTTGAAAAAGGGGCGTTTCCCCGTCTAATCATTTGGGAAATTTATCGGGCTTATCGTTTAAAGATACAGTTTAAAATTTCAATTTCGTTTAATAGTAAAAAAAATAAACTACCCCTTACTAAAAATACGATTTTATTAAAATTTTGAATAGAACTCTTCTTTTTAAAAGCATTTTTCGAAAATTAAAAAAAATAGAAAACTGGTCAAAATTTCCCGAAAAAAGGCGTTCTCAATCATTAATTTTTTAGCCTCTGGGCTTTCGTTTACGAATACACCCTTTTTAAAGATTTCAATTTCGTTTACATAGTAAAGAATAATCAAAACTAGCTTCCTTACTAAAAATACGATTGTTATTAAAATTTTGAATGAGAACTCTTCTATTTAAAGCATTTATTCGTAAATTCAGCAAAAAATGAGAAAATCCTAGGTCAAAACTCGAAAAAGAGGCGATTCCCGGTCTAATCACTGTGGAAATTTTCAGCCTCGTAGGGCTTATCGTTTACGAGATACAGCCTTTTAAAGATTTCAATTTCGTTTACATAGTAAAAAATAATCAAAACTTCCGTCGTTACTAAAAATACGATTGTTATTAAAATTTTGAATGAGAACTCTTCTATTTAAAGCATTTTTTCGTAAATTCAGCAAAAAATGAGAAAATCCTAGGTCAAAACTTCGAAAAAAGAGGCGATTCCGTCTAATCACTGTGGAAATTTCAGCCTCGTAGGGCTTATCGTTTACGAGATACAGGCTTTTAAAGATTTCAATTTTGTTTACATAGTAAAAAATAATCAAAACTAGCTTCCTTACTAAAAATACGATTGTTGTTAAAATTTTGAATGAGAACTCTTCTATTTAAAGCATTTATTCGTAAATTCAGCAAAAAATGAGAAAATCCTAGGTCAAAACTTAGAAAAAAGAAGGCGATTCCCGTCTAAACACTGTAGAAATTTCAGCCTCGTAGGGCTTTTCGTTTACGAGATACAGCCTTTTAAAGATTTCAATTTCGTTTACATAGTAATAAATAATCAAAACTACCGTCGTTACTAAAACTACGATTGTTTTTAAAATTTTGAATGAGAACTCTTCTATTTAAAGCATTTTTCGTAAATTCAGCAAAAAATGATAAAATCCTAGGTCAAAACTTCGAAAAAAGAGGCGATTCCCGTCTAATCACTGTAGAAATTTCAGCCTCGTAGGGCTTATCGTTTACGAGATACAGCCTTTTAAAGTTTTCAATTTCGTTTACATAGTAAAAATAATCAAAACTACCGTCGTTACTAAAACTACGATTGTTATTAAAATTTTGAATGAGAACTCTTCTATTTAAAGCATATTTTCGTAAATTCAGCAAAAATGAGAAAATCCTAGGTCAAACCTTCGAAAAAGAGGGATTCCCGTCTAATCACTGTGGAAATTTCAGCTCTGTAGGGCTTATCGTTTACGAGATACAGCCTTTTAAAGATTTCAATTTCGTTTACATAGTAAAAATAATCAAAACTACTGTCGTTACTAAAAATACGATTGTTATTAAAATTTTGAATAAGAACTCTTCTATTTAAAGCATTTTTTCGTAAATTCAGCAAAAAATGAGAAAATCCTAGGTTAAAACTTCGAAAAAAGAGGCGATTCGCGTCTAATCACTGTGGAAATTTCAGCCTCGTAGGCTTATCGTTTACGAGATACAGCCTTTAAAGATTTCAATTTCGTTTACATAGTAAAAAATAATCAAAACTACCGTCGTTACTAAAAATACGATTGTTATTAAAATTTTGAATGAGAACTTTTAAATTTAAAGCATTTTTTCGTAAATTCAGCATAAAATTAGGAAATCCTAGGTCAAAACTTCGAAAAAAAAGGCGATTCCCGTCTAATCACTGTGGAATTTTCAGCCTCGTAGGGCTTATCGTTTACGAGATACAGCCTTTTAAAGATTTCAATTTCGTTTACATAGTAAAAATAATCAAAACTTCCGTCGTTACTAAAAATACGATTGTTATTAAAATTTTGAATGAGAACTCTTCTATTTAAAGCATTTTTTCGTAAATTCAGCAAAAATGAGAAAATCCTAGGTCAAAACTTCGAAAGAAGAGGCGATACCCGTCTAATCACTGTGGAAATTTAAGCCTCGTAGGGCTTATCGTTTACGAGATACAGCCTTTTGAAGATTTCAATTTCGTTTACATAGTAAAAAATAATCAAAACTAGCTTCCTTACTAAAAATACGATTGTTGTTAATATTTTGAATGAGAACTCTTCTATTTAAAGCATTTTTTAGTAACTTCAGCAAAAAATGAGAAAATCCTAGGTCAAAACTTCGAAAAAAGAGGCGATTCCCGTCTAATCACTGTGGAAATTTAAGCCTCGTAGGGCTTATCGTTTACGAGATACAGCCTTTTGAAGATTTCAATTTCGTTTACATAGTAAAAAATAATCAAAACTAGCTTCCTTATTAAAAATACGATTGTTATTAAAATTTTGAATGAGAACTCTTCTATTTAAAGCATCTTTTCGTAAATTCAGCAAAAATGAGAAAATCCTAGGTCAAAACTTCGAAAAAAGAGGCGATACCCGTCTAATCACTGTGGAAATTTAAGCCTCGTAGGGCTTTTCGTTTACGAGATACGCCTTTTAAAGATTTCAATTTCGTTTACATAGTAAAAAATAATCAAAACTACCGTCGTTACTAAAAATACGATTGTTATTAAAATTTTGAATGAGAACTCTTTCATTTAAAGCATTTTTTCGTAAATTCAGCAAAAAATGAGAAAATCCTAGGTCAAAACATTGAAAAAAGAGGCGATTCCTGTTAATCACTGTGAAATTTAAGCCTGTAGGCTTATCGTTTACGAGATACAGGCTTTAAAGATTTCAATTTCTTTACATAGTAAAAATAATCAAAACTACTTCGTTACTAAAATACGATTGTTATTAAAATTTTGAATGAAACTCTTCTATTTAAAGCTTTTTTTCGTAAATTCAGCAAAAATGAGAAAATCTAGGTCAAAACTTCGAAAAAGAGGCGATTCCGTGTAATCACTGTGGAATTTTCAGTTCGTAGGGCTTAATCGTTTACGAGATACAGCCTTTAAAGATTTAAATTTGTTTACATAGTAAAAATAATCAAACTACTGTCATACTAAAATACGATTGTATTAAAATTTTGAATGAGAACTCTTCTATTTAAAGCATTTTCGTAAATTCAGCAAAAATGAGAAAATCCTAGGTCAAAACTTCGAAAAAAGAGGCTATTCCCGTCTACTCACTGTGGAAATTTCAGCCTCGTAGGGCTTATCGTTTACGAGATACAGGCTTTAAAGATTTCAATTTGTTTACAATAAAAATAATCAAAACTACCGTCGTTACTAAAATACGATTGTTATTAAAATTTTGAATGAGAACTCTTCTATTTAAAGCATTTTTCGTAAATTCAGCAAAAATGAGAAAATCCTAGGTCAAAACTTGAAAAAGAGGCGATACCGTCTAATTCACTGTGGAAATTTCAGCCTCGTAGGCTTATAATTTACGAGATACAGCCATTTAAAGATTTCAATTTCGTTTACATAGTAAAAATAATCAAACACTACTGTCTTACTAAAAATACGATTGTAATTAAATTTGAATGAGAACTCTTCTATTTAAAGCATTTTTTCGTAAATTCAGCAAAATGGAAAACCTAGGTCAAAACTTCGAAAAAGAGGCGATTCTGTCAAATTCACTGTGAAATTTTCAGCCTCGTAGGGCTTATAGTTTACGAGATACAGCCATTTAAAGATTTCAATTTCGTTTTACATATAAAAATTAATCAAAACTATCCGTCGTTACTAAAACTACGATTGTAATTAAAATTTTTAATGAGAACTTTCTATTTAAAAGCATTTTTCGTAAATTCAGCAAAAATGAGAAAATCCTAGGTCAAAACTTGAAAAAAGAGGCGATTCCGTCTATTCACTGTGGAAATTTCAGCCTGTAGGCCCTATATTACGAGATACAGCCATTTAAAGATTTCAATTTCGTTTACATAGTAAAAATAATCAAAATTACCGTCGTTACTAAAACTACGATTGTAATTAAAATTTTGAATGAGAACTCTTCTTTTTAAAGCATTTTTTCGTAAATTCAGCAAAAAATGAAAAAATCCTAGGTCAAAACTTCGAAAAAAGAGGCGATTCCTGTCTATTCACTGTGGAAATTTCAGCCTCGTAAGGTTATAGTTTACGAGATACAGCCATTAAAGATTTCTTTTTTACATAGTAAAAATTAATCAAAACTACCGTCGTTACTAAAATACGATTGTAATTAAAATTTTGAATGAGAACTCTTCTGATTTAAAGCATTTTTCGTAAATTCAGCAAAAAGAGAAAATCCAGGTCAAAACTTCGAAAAAGAGGCGATTCCTGTCTATTCACTATGGAAATTTCAGCCTTGTAGGGCTTATAGTTTACGAGATACAGCCATTTAAAGATTTCAATTGCGTTTACATAGTAAAAATTAATCAAAACTACCGTCGTTACTAAAAATACGATTGTAATTAAAATTTTTTATGAGAACTCTTCTATTTAAAGCATTTTTCTAAATTCAGCAAAATGAGAAAATCCTAGGTCAAAACTTCGAAAAAGAGGCGATTCCCGTCTATTCACTATGAAATTTAGCTCGTAGGATTATAGTTTAGAATACTGCCATTTAAAGATTTCAATTTCTTTACATAGTAAAATTAATCAAAACTACCGTCGTTACTAAAAATACGATTGTAATTAAAATTTTGAATGTAAACTCTTCGATTTAAAGCATTTTTTCGTAATTTCAGCAAAAATGAGAAAATCCTAGGTCAAAACTTCGAAAAAAGAGGCGATTCCCGTCTTCTCACTGTGGAAATATCAGCCTCGTAGGGCTTATATTTTACGAGATACAGCCATTTAAAGATTTCAATTGCGTTTACATAGTAAAAAATAATCAAAACTTCCGTCTTTACTAAAACTACGATTGTAATTAAAATTTTGAATGAGAACTCTTCGATTAAAGCATTTTTCTAAATTCAGCAAAAATGAGAAAATCCTAGGTCAAAACATCGAAAAAAGAGGCGATTCCCGTGCATTCACTATAGAAATTTCAGCCTCGCAGGGCTTATAGTTTACGAGATACAGCCATTTAAAGATTTCAATTGCGTTTACATAGTAAAAAATAATCAAAACTTCCGTCTTTACTAAAACTACGATTGTAATTAAAATTTTGAATGAGAACTCTTCGACTTAAAGCATTTTTTCGTAAATTCAGCAAAAAATGAGAAAATCCTAGGTCAAAACTTCGAAAAAGAGGCGATTCCGTCTATTCACTTGGAAATTTCACCTCGTAGGCTTATAGTTTACGAGATACAGCCATTTAAATTTAATTGCGTTTACATAGTTAATCAAAACTTACGTTTTACTAAAACTGATTGTAATTAAAATTTGAATGAGAACTCTTCGACTTAAGCATTTTTCGTAAATTCAGAAAAAATTAGAAAATCCTAGGTCAAAACTTCGAAAAAAGAGGCGATTCCCGTGCATTCACTATGGAAATTTCAGCCTTGCAGGGCTTATAGTTTACGAGATACAGCCATTTGAAGATTTCAATTGCGTTTACATAGTAAAAAATAATCAAAACTTCCGTTTTTACTATAACTACGATTGTAATTAAAATTTTGAATGAGAACTCTTCTATTTAAAGCATTTTTTCGTAAATTCTGCAAAAATGAGAAAATCCTAGGTCAAAACTTCGAAAAAAGAGGCGATTCCCGTCTATTCACTGTGGAAATTTCAGCTGTAAGGCTTATAGTTTAGAGATACAGCCATTTAAAGATTTCAATTGCGTTTACTTAGTAAAAATTAATCAAAACTACCGTCGTTACTAAAAATACGAATGTAATTAAAATCTTGAATGAGAACTCTTCGACTTAAAACATTTTTTCGTAAATTCAGCAAAAATGAGAAAATCCTAGGTCAAAACTTCGAAAAACGAGGCGATTCCGTGAATTCACTATGGAAATTTCAGCCTCGCAGGGCTTATAGTTTACGAGATACAGCCATTTAAAGATTTCAATTTTGTTTACATAGTAAAAATTAATCAAAACTACCGTCGTTACTAAAATACGATTGTAATTAAAATTTTGAATGTGAACTCTTCGATTTGAAGCATTTTTTCGAAAATTCAGCAAAAAATTAGAAAATCCTAGGTCAAAACTCGAAAAAAGAGGGGATTCCCGTCTATTCACTATGGAAATTTAAGCCTGTAGGGCTTATATTTTACGAGATACAGCCATTTAAAGATTTCAATTGCGTTTAATAGTAAAAAATAATCAAAATTTCCGTCTTTACTAAAACTACGATTGTAATTAAAATCTTGAATGAGAACTCTTCGACTTATAGCATTTTTTGAAAATTCAGCAAAAAACTAGAAAATCCTAGGTCAAAACTTCGAAAAAACAGGCGATTCCCGTGCATTCACTATGGAATTTCACCTCGCAGGTTAAGTTTACGAGATACAGCCTTTTAAAGATTTCAATTGCGTTTACATAGTAAAAATTAATCAAAACTACCGTCGTTACTAAAATACGATTGTAATTAAAATTTTGAATGTGAACTCTTCGATTTGAAGCATTTTTTCGTAAATTCAGCAAAAATGAGAAAATCTCGGTCAAACTTGAAAAAGAGGCGATTCCCGTCTATTCACTGTAGAAATTTCAGCCTCGTAGGGCTTATATTTTACGAGATACAGCCATTTAAAGATTTTAATTGCGTTTACATAGTAATAAATAATCAAAACTTCCGTCTTTACTAAAACTACGATTGTAATTAAAATTTTGAATGAAAACCCTTTGACTTAAAGCATTTTTTCGTAAATTCAGCAAAATGAGAAATCTGAGTCAAAACTTCGAAAAAGAGGCGATTCCAGTCTATTCACTATGAGAAATTTAAGCCTCGTAGGACTTATAGTTTACGAGATACAGCCATTTGAAGATTTAAATGCGCTTACATAGTAAAAATAATCAAACTTCCTTTTACTAAAAATACGAATGTAATTAAAATTTTGAATGTGAACACTTCGATTTAAAGGATTTTTTCGTAAATTCAGCAAAAAATGAGAAAATCCTAGGTCAAAACTTTGAAAAAAGAGGCGATTCCCGTCTATTCACTGTGGAAATTTCAGCCTCCTAGGGCTTATAGTTTACGAGATACAGCCATTTAATTATTTCAATTTCGTTTACATAGTAACAAATAATCAAAACTACCGTCGTTACTAAAAATACGATTGTAATTAAACTTTTGAAAAAGAACTCTTCTATTTAAAGCATTTATTCGTAAATTCAGCAAAAATAGAAAATCTAGGTCAAACTCGAAAAAGAGCGATTCCGTCTATTCTTTGCGGAAATTTGAGCTCCTAGCTTATAATTTACGAGATACAGCGTTTTTAAATATTTCAATTTCGTTTACATAGTAAAAAATAATCAAAACTACCGTTGTTACTAAAAATACGATTGTAATTAAACTTTTGAATGAGAACTCTTCAATTTAAAGCATTTTTTCGTAAATTTAGCAAAAAATGGGAAAATCCTAGGTCAAAACTTCAAAATAAGAGGCGATTCCTGACTTTTCACTGTAAAAAGTTCAGCCTCGTAGGGCTTATAGTTTACGAGATACAGCCATTAAAAGATTTCAATTTCGTTTACATAGTAAAAAATAATCAAAACTTCCGTCTTTACTAAAACTACGATTGTAATTAAAATTTTGAATGAGAACTCTCCTATTTAAAGCATTTTTTCGTAAATTCAGCAAAAAATGAGAAAATCCTAGGTCAAAACTTGGAAAAAGAGGATTCCGTCTATTCAAAAGCGGAAATTTGAGCCTCCTAGGGCTTATAATTTACTAGATACAGCCTTTTAAAGATTTCAATTGCGTTTACATATTAAAAATTAATCAAAACTTCCGTCTTTACTAAAATACGATTGTAATTAAAATTTTGAATGGAACTCTTCTATTTAAAGCATTTTTCGTAAATTCAGCAAAAATGAGAAAACCTAGGTCAAAACTTCGAAAAAGAGGCGATTCCGTCTATTCACTTGGAAATTTCAGCCTTAGGCTTATAGTATTGAGAGATCAGCCATTTAAAGATTTCAATTTGCGTTTACATAGAAAAATAATCAAAACTTCCGTCTTTACTAAAACTACGATTGTAATTAAAATTTTGAATGAGAACTCTTCTATTTAAAGCATTTTTTCGTAAATTCAGCAAAAAATGAGAAAATCCTAGGTCAAAACTTCGAAAAAGAGGCGATTCCCGTGCATTGACTATGGAAATTTCAGCCTCGCAGGGTGTATAGTTTACGAGATACAGACATTTAAAGATTTCAATTTCGTTTACATAGTAAAAATTAACCATAACTTCCGTTTTTACTATAACTACGATTGTAATTAAAATTTTGAATGTGAACTCTTCTATTTAAAGCATTTTTTCGTAAATTCAGCAAAAAATGAGAAAATCCTAGGTCAAAACTTCGAAAAAAAGGCGATTCCCGTCTATTCACTATGGAAATTTCAGCCTCGTAGGGCTTATAGTTTACGAGATACAGCCATTTAAAGATTTCAATTTCGTTTACATAGTAAAATTTATCAAAACTACCGTCGTTACTAAAAATACGATTGTAATTAAAATTTTGAATGTGAACTCTCTGATTTAAAGCATTTATTTGTAAATTCAGCAAAAAATGAGAAAATCCTAGGTCAAAACTTCGAAAAAAGAGGCGATTCCCGTCTATTCACTATGGAAATTTCAGCCTCATAGGGCTCATAGTTTACGAGATACAGCCATTTAAAGATTTCAATTGCGTTTACATAGTAAAAAATAATCAAAACTTCCGTTTTTACTATAACTACGATTGTAATTAAAATTTTGAATGAGAACTCTTCTATTTAAAGCATTTTATCGTAAATTCAGCAAAAAATGAGAAAATCCTAGGTCAAAACTTCGAAAAAAAGGCGATTCCCGTCTATTCACTGTGGAAATTTCAGCTTCGTAAGGCTTATAGTTTACGAGATACAGCCATTTAAAGATTTCATTTGCGTTTACATAGTAAAAAATAATCAAAACTTCCGTCTTTACTAATACTACGATTGTAATTAAAATGTTGAATGAGAACTCTTCTATTTAAAGCATTTTTTCGTAAATTCAGCAAAAAATGAGAAAATTCTAGGTCAAAACTTCGAAAAAGAGGCGGTTTCCGTCTATTCACTGTGGAAATTTCAGCCTCGTAGGGCTTATATTTTACGAGATACAGCCATTTAAAGATTTCAATTGCGTTTACATAGTAAAAATTAATCAAAACTTCCGTCTTTACTAAAACTACGATTGTAATTAAAATTTTGAATGAGAACTCTTCTATTTAAAGCATTTTTTCGTAAATTCAGCAAAAAATGAGAAAATCCTAGGTCAAAACTTCGAAAAAAGAGGCGATTCCCGTCTATTCACTGTGGAAATTTCAGCCTCGTAGGGCTTATAGTTTACGAGATACAGTTATTTAAAGATTTCAATTTCGTTTACATTGTAAAAATTAATCACAACTACCGTCGTTATTAAAATTCGAATGTAATTAAAATTTTGAATGTGAACTCTTCAATTTAAGGGATTTTTTCGTCAATTCAGCTAAAAATGAGAAAATCCTAGGTCAAAACTTGGAAAAAAGAGGCGATTCCCGTCTATTCACTGCGGAAATTGCAGCCTCCTAGGGCTTATAATTTACGAGATACAGCGATTTAAAGATTTCAATTGCGTTTACATAGTAAAAAATAATCATAACTTCCGTTTTTACTACTACTACGATTGTAATTAAAATTTTGAATGTGCACTCTTCTATTTAAAGCATTTTATCGTAAATTCAGCAAAAAATGAGAAAATCCTAGGTCAAAACTTGAAAAAAGAGGTGATTTCCGTCTATTCACTATGGAAATTTCAGCCTCGTAGGGCTTATAGTTTACGAGATACAGCCATTTAAAGATTTCAATTTCTTTTACATAGTAAAAATTTATCAAAACTACCGTCGTTACTAAAAATACGATTGTAATTAAAATTTTGAATGTGAACTATTTGATTTAAAGCATTTATTTGTAAATTCAGCAAAAAATGAGAATATAATAGATCAAAACTTCGAAAAAAGAGGCGATTCCCGTCGATTCACTGTGGAAATTTCAGCTTCGTAGGACTTATATTTTACGAGATACAGCCATTTAAAGATTTCAATTCCGTTTACATAGTAAAAAATAATCAAAACTTCCGTCTTTACTAAAACTACGATTGTAATTAAAATTTTGAATGAGAACTCTTCGACTTAAAGCATTTTTTCGTAAATTCAGCAAAAAATGAGAAAATCCTAGGTCAAAACATCGAAAAAAGAGGCGATTCCCGTGCATTCACTATAGAAATTTCACTGCAGGCTTATAGTTTACGAGATACAGCCATTTAAATATATTAATTTCGTTTACATAGTAAAAATAATAAAACTCCGTCTTAGTCATTTCGATTTTTCTTTTCTTTTATTAAAATTTTGAACGAGAACTCTTCTATTTAAAGCATTTTTTCGTAAATTTAGCAAAAAATGGGAAAATCCTAGGTCAAAACTTCGAAAAAAGAGGCGATTCCTGTCTATTCACTGTGGAAATTGCAGCCTCGTAGGGCTTATATTTTACGAGATAAAGCCATTTACAGATTTCAATTGCGTTTACATAAAATAATCAAAACTGATTTTATAAAACTACGATTGTAAGGTAAAATTTTGGATAATTGAAAACTCACTTCTATTTAAAGCATTTTTCGTAAATTCAGCAAATAATGAAAATCCTGGGTCAAACTTCCAGAAAAGGCGATTCCCGTCTATTCCCTATGTAAATTTAAGCCTCGTAGGGCTAATAGTTTACGAATACGTATTTAGTTTAATTTCTTTTACATAGTAAATTAATCAAACTAAATCATTTACTAAAAATACGATTGTAATTAAAATTTTGAATGTGAACTCTTCGATTTAAAGCATTTATTTGTAAATTCAGCAAAAAATTAGAAAATAATAGATCAATACTTCGAAAAAAGAGGCGATTTCCGTCTATTCACTGTGGAAATTTCAGCTTCGTAGGGCTTATATTTTACGAGATACAGCCATTTAAAGATTTCAATTAGCATTTACATAGTAAATAATCAAAACTTCCGTCTTTACTAAAGCTGATTATGGTAAGTTTGGACCAAAATTTCTACCCGACTTAAAGCATTTTTCGTAAATTCAGCGAAAAATGAGAAAATCTGGAGTCAAAACTTGAAAAGAGGCGATTCAGTGCATTCACTATGAAATTTCAGCCTCGCAGGGCTTATAGTTTACGAGATACAGCCATTTAAATATATTAATTTCGTTTACATAGTAAAAAATAATCAAAAGTACCGTCATTACTAAAAATACGATTGTAATTAAACTTTTGAATGAGAACTCTTCTATTTAAAGCATTTATTCGTAAATTTAGCAAAAAATGGGAAAATCCTAGGTAAAAACTTCGAAAACAGAGGCGATTCCCGTCTATTCACTGTAGAAATTTCAGCCTCGTAGGGCTTATATTTTACGAGATACAGCCATTTAAAGATTTCAATTGCGTTTACATAGTAAAAAATAATCAAAACTTCCGTCTTTACTAAAACTACGATTGTAATTAAAATTTAAAATTATAACTCTTCGACTTAAAGCATTTTTTCGTAAATTCAGCAAAAAATGAGAAAACCCTAGGTCAAAACTTTGAAAAAAGAGGCGATTCCCGTCTATTTACTATGAGTGCTCAGGGCTCATAGTTTGAATACAGCCATTTAAAGATTTCAATTGCGTTTACATAGTAAAAATTAATCAAAACTACCGTCGTTACTAAAAATACGATTGTAATTAAAATTTTGAATGTGAATTCTTCGATTTAAAGAATTAGTTCGTAAATTATGCAAAAAATGAGAAAATACTAGGTCAAAACTTCGAAAAAAGAAGCGATTCCCGTCTATTCACTGTGGAAATTTCAGCCTCGTAGGGCTTATATTTTACGAGATACAGCCATTTAAAGATTTCAATTTCGTTTACATAGTAAAAAATAATCAAAACTTCCGTCTTTACTAAAACTACGATTGTAATTAAAATTTTGAATGAGAACTCTTCTATTTAAAGCATTTTTTCGTAAATTCAGCAAAAAATGAGAAAATCCTAGGTCAAAACTTCGAAAAAAGAGACGTTTAAATATATTCACTATGGAAATTTCAGCCTCGTAGGGCTTATAGTTTACGAGATACAGCTATTTAAAGATTTCAATTTTGTTTACATAGTAAAAAATAATCAAAACTACCGTTGTTACTAAAAATACGATTGTAATTAAACTTTTGAATCAGAACTCTTCTATTTAAAGCGTTTTTTCGTAAATTTAGCAAAAAATGGGAAAATCCTAGGTCAAAACTTCGAAAAAAGAGGCGATTCCCGTCTATTCACTGTGAAAATTTCAGCCTCGTAGGGCTTATATTTTACTAGATACAGCGATTTAGAGATTTCAATTGCGATTACATAGTAAAAATTAATCAAAACTTCCGTCTTTACTAAAACTACGATTGTAATTAAAATTTTGAATGAGAACTCTTCTATTTAAAGCATTTTTTCGTACATTCAGCAAAAAATGAGAAAATCCTAGGTCAAAACTTCGAAAAAAGAGGCGATTCCCGTCTATTCACTGTAATTTAGCCTCGTAGGGCTTATAGTTTACGAGATACAGCCATTTAAAGATTTCAATTTCTTTTACATAGTAAAAATTAATCAAAACTACCGTCGTTACTAAAAATACGATTGTAATTAAAATTTTGAATGTGAACTCTTCGATTTAAACCATTTTTTCGTAAATTCAGCAAAAAATGAGAAAATCCTAGGTCAAAACTTCGAAAAAAGAGGCGATTCCCGTCTATTCACTATGGAAATTTCAGCCTCGTAGGGCTTATAGTTTACGAGATACAGCCATTTTAAAGATTTCAATTTCGTTTACATAGTAAAATTAATCAAAACTACCATCGTTACTAAAAATACGATTGTAATTAAAATTTTTATCAGAACTCTTCTATTTAAAGCATTTTTTCGTAAATTCAGCAAAAATTGAGAAAATCCTAGGTCAAAACTTCGAAAAAAGAGGCGATTCCCGTCTATTCACTATGGAAATTTTAGCATCGTAGGGATTATAGTTTACGAGATACAGCCATTAAAAGATTTCAATTTCTTTTACATAGTAAAAATTAATCAAAACTACCGTCGATACTAAAAATACGATTGTAATTAAAATTTTGAATGTAAACTCTTCGATTTAAAGCATTTTTTCGTAAATTCAGCAAAAAATGAGAAAATCCTAGGTCAAAACTTCGAAAAAAGAGGCGATTCCCGTCTTCTCACTGTGGAAATATCAGCCTCGTAGGGCCCTTAGTTTACGAGATACAGCCATTTAAAGATTTGGTGCGTTACATAGTAAAAAATAATCAAAACTTCCGTCTTTACTAAAACTACGATTGTAATTAAAATTTTGAATGAGAACTCTTCGAGTTAAAGCATTTTTTCCTAAATTCAGCAAAAAATGAGAAAATCCTAGGTCAAAACATCGAAAAAAGAGGCGATTCCCGTGCATTCACTATAGAAATTTCAGCCTCGCAGGGCTTATAGTTTACGAGATACAGCCATTTAAATATATTAATTTCGTTTACATAGTAAAAAATAATCAAAACTACCGTCGTTACTAAAAATACGATTGTAATTAAAATTTTGAATGTGAACTCTTTGATTTAAAGCATTTATTTGTAAATTCAGCAAAAAATGAGAAAATAATAGATCAAAACTTCGAAAAAAGAGGCGATTCCCGTCTATTCACTGTGGAAATTTCAGACTCGTAGAACATATTTTACGAATACAGCGTTAGGAATTTCAATTGCGTTTACATAGTAAAAATAATCAGCCATACACTAAAACGATTGTAATTAAAATTTTGAATGAGAACTCTTCGACCACAAGCATTTTTTCGTAAATTCAATAAAAATACCGAGAAAATCTGATCAAAACTTAAGAAAAGAAGTGATTCCCGTGCATTCACTATGGAAATTTCAACTCGCAGGTGTATAGTTACGAGATACAGCCATTTAAAAGATTTCGAATTTCGTTTACATAGTGTCATTAAAGTTCATCTTTAAACTACGTTGTAATTAAAATTTTGAATGAAACTCTCTTCAGGCATAAAGCATTTTGTAAATTCAGCAAGCAGGAAAAATCTGGTTGTTTCAAAAAGAACTATTCCCCGTCTGCCGCCACATGAAATTTCAGCTCATGCAGAATATGATTACGGTTATTGTTGAAAGTTCTAATTACGTTTGGTAAAAAATAATCAAACTTCCGTTTTTATTATAACTACGATTATGATTAAAATTTTGGATCTGAATCTCTCTTAAGCATTTTATGTGATTCATGCAAAGCCAAAATCCTAGGTCAAAACTTCGAAAATACAGGCGATTCCCGTCTATTCACTGTGGAAATTTCAGCTTCGTAAGGCTTATAGTAAACGAGATACAGCCATTTAAATATTTCATTTGCGTTTACATAGTAAAAAATAATCAAAACTTCCGTCTATATAATGTTGCAATTAAAATGTTGAATGAGAACTCTTCTATTTAAGCATTTTCATCGTTAAGCAAAAAATGAAAATTAGTTCTAAACTTCGAAAGAGCGATTTCATTCTGCTAAAATTAAAGCCTCGCAGGGCATACCTGGTTACGAGATAAACATTTAAGATTTCAATTTCGTTTACATAGTAAAATTAATCAAAACTACAGTCGTTACTAAAAAATACAGTTATGTAATTAAATTTTGAATGAGAACTCTTCTATTTAAAGCATTTTTCTTGATTGTAAAAATGGGAAAATCCTAGGTCAAACTTCAGCGAGAAAAAGGAAGCGATTCCCGTCTATTCACTGTGAAAATTTCAACTCTGAATATATTTTCTGGATAATCATTAAAGATTTCAATTGCGTTTGTATAGTAAAAAATAATCAAAACTTCCGTTTTACTAAAACTACGATTGTAAATAAAATTTAAATGAGAACTCTTCTATTTAAAGCATTTTTTCGTAAATTCAGCAAAAAAAGTGAAAATCCTAGGTCAAAACTTCGAAAAAAGAGGCGATTCCCGTCTATTCACTGTGGAAATTTCATTGTAGTAGGGCAAATAGTTTACGAGATACAGCCATTTAAAGATTTCAAATTTGTTTACATAGTAAAAAATAATCAAAACTACCGTCGTTACTAAAAATACGTTTAATATTAAAATTATGAATGAGAACTCTTCTATTGAAAGCATTTTTTCGTAAATTCAGCAAAAAATGAGAAAATCCTAGGTCAAAACTTCGAAAAAAGAGGCGATTCCCATCTATTCACTATGGAAATTTCAGCCTCATGAGTCCAGTTTACGAGATACAGACATTTAAAGATTTCAATTTCGTTTACATAGTAAAAAATAATCAAAAGTACCGTCCTTACTTAAAATACGATTGTAATTAAAATTTTGAATGAGGACTCTTCTATTTAAAGCATTTTTTCGTAAATTCAGCAAAAATTGAGAAAATCCTAGGTGAAAACTTCGAAAAAAGAGGCGATTCCCGTCTATTCACTATGCCAATTTCAGCCTTGTAGGACTTATAGTATATGAGATACAGCCATTTATAGATTTCAATTTCGTTAACATAGTAAAAAATAATCAAAAATACCGTCGTTACTAAAAATACGATTGTAATTAAATTTTTGAATGAGATCTCTTCTATTTAAAGCATTTTTGTAAATTCAGCAAAAAATGAGAAAATCCTAGGTCAAAACTTGGAAAAGAGGCAATTCCGTCTCATCTAACAAATTTGGGCCTCGTAAGACGGAAATAGTTTTGAGATACAGCCATTTAAAATTTCAATTTCGTTTACATAGTAAAAATAATCCGAAACTTACGTCGTTACTAAAACTACGATTGTAATTAAAATTACGAATGAGAACTCCTTCTATTTAAAACATTTTATAAATTCAGCAAAATGAGAAAATCCTAGGTCAAAACTTCGAAAAAGGGCAGTTAAATCTATTCATATGGAAATTTCAGCCTCATTAGGGATTATAGTTTACGAGATACAGCCATTTAAAGATTTCAATTTCGTTTACATAGTTAAAAATAATAAAACTATCGTCGTTACTAAAAATAGGATTGGTATTAAATTTTTCAATTAAACTCTTCTTTTTCAAAGCATATTTTCGTAAATTCAGCAAAAAATGAGAAAATCCTTGGTCAAAACTTCGAAAAAAGGGGCGACTCCTGTCTATTTACTATGGAAATTTCAGCCTCATAGGGTTAATAGATTGGAGACGTATTTAAAATTCAATTTCGTTTATATAGTAAAAAGTAATCACAACCACCGTCGTTACTAAAATACGATTGATGGAAATTTTGAATGAGAACTCTTTTATTTAAAGCATTTTTTCGTAAATTTAGCAATAAATGAGAAAATCCTAGGTCTAAACGTCGAAAGTAGACTGTATTTACTTCCCCGCTATCTACTATGGCAAGTATGTTCTGTAGTAGCTCAGCTTGTATATGGTTTTCATTGATCCCGTTCGTCTTTGTTTACTCCCAGCGAATCCCACCCTACTTTTGTGTATGGTCTCCGATCCCTACTGAAAACAGAATTATCTTCACCCTTCCATCATGCTGGCAATGACATAAGTGTGAAGAACAAAAACTATAATACTTAAACTATAAAACTTAATAATGCCATATCAAGGTTCGAAAGAGTCCACAGAACCATTTCTAAGAGACACAGCATCAAAAACAAAACAAATTCGTAGTCATCAAACCAAGTGATAATATAGAATCAAGAATACAATGAAGATATTGTTTATTTATTTATTTATTTTACGTCAAAAAACAGTTGAAACTGCGTATGACGTGCTATGTGGAGAAGTGAATTCTGTGCACATTTTCAAAATTTTGTGATCTCTACATTGAGTCATATAATGCATACATTTTGAAAAAAACCTCATGTAATAAAATCTATTTTTAAGGATAAATAAGCAATAAATTTTGGGCTCTTATCCATGGTGTCAAGGGATAATACTTCCTGCCATAACAACATGGAAAGATAATTTGAATAATTGTATTTCCCAATGAATTCTAGAAGACGTGCAGATAATGGGGTGTAACATTTATGTCCAGAAACAAAACAGAGCCATCTCAGCATTTGCTCAATGGATCAGGGAAACTGGACGAAAAACTTGATCGAGCTGGGGTCGTATTGCGGGCTGTGTATATTACAGGTTGTTTATACACATTCTTTGGTACAAATGAAGTAAATAAAAATGCTAAATATCATTGATAAAATTAATGTTGCGCTCCTTGTGGATGTTCAGTGATCTCTAATTGTAAAACAGTTATGCAGCGAAACGATTTCGCTTAGGATTTACGAAACTTTTCTACTGAATTTAATCGTTTAATGTCATCTGGCAAAGTGTTGTAAAATAATGTACATATGTGTATAGTGAATTTTTGTAATGTGCCGTTGATACTGTCTCTGATGAATATGATTTCTACATTGGATGTTATAATAATAGACTTCGGCATTTTCCGAAAATATATTCCCGCCCTTAAGCAGTCATTTTGTAACTAAATACTAGTTACCGTAAATAAACAGACAAGGTAATGATGAATTCTAGATTAATTAAGAGAGGCTTACAAAGAATCACATGGATGGCATTTGAATTATTATTGTGATTGTTTTTATAATCTAAAAGTCTGGGGGCTATATGATGTATTTCCCCAGTTATGTATCTTCATCTATCTCAGGCGGGAATGAACATTCGCGAAATATACACAACGAGCAGTATGAAGGTTGACTGAATTTGAAAGAATTCTGAACGCGTAGCATAATGAACTTAATTTTGTGTTCAATTCATTTAAATGGACGTTCCATTTAAAGTTTGACTGAATTGAGAGACCTAAAAATTCGTTGCCTTATCATCGTTCATTTTCAATGGAGCACTAGATTGTTTATTTGAAATGGAAAAACTTCCACATCAAAACGTTTCTTTTCGTTTACTATTAATTTTTTATTTCAGAACCAATTTGAAACATCTGATATTGTACTATTTACGGTTTCTTTATTGCAAAGGATGTTCGTATCATCCGCAAAGAGAACTGTTCTTCCGTTTCGAATCGTCAAGGGCATATCGTTTACGTAAAGTAGGTACAGAATAGGGCCTAAAATCGATCCTTGAGGAACTCCACGTGCAATGGGCAAAGAGTCGGAAAGGTGCGTACGTAATGTTCTATCATTCATACGAATATAACCAATCTAGAGCAATACCACGGATTCCGTATGAAGGTAATTTGGAAAGTAAAATGTCATGATCAACGACGTCAAAAGCTTTTGAGAGATCTAAAAATAATCCAATAGGTGCCTCGTTTTGATCCAATGATGAGGCGACATCTTTAAGAGAAGAAAATATGGCTGTTTCCGTTGATTTTGATTTTCTAAATCCATGTTGGCAATCTGAAAGCGCATCGTGTTTACTGAGAAAAGTTTCCGTTCGTACGTAAAAAAACTCTCTAATATTTTAAAAAAACTGGTAGAAGAGAAATGGGCCGATAATTTTCAATTTCATTTTTGTTGCCTTTTTTGAAGAGCGGCTTAATTTTAGCTGTTTTGAAAATATCTGGAAACGTTCCAGTGCATAAGGATCCATTAAATATGTGAGTTAATGGCATGGGTATAATGGCATACGCACAAGTCTTTAACAAAGAATCCGGGAATTCATCTAAACCAGATGAATATTTATTTTTGGATTTTCCGATTATTTTGGGAATTTCATAGGAAGAAGTTTCGGAAACGAACATCATTGTCCTAAAATTTTTGGGTGAACTGTGTTTTAGAATTTTGTGGCTAAGACCTTAGTAAGATCGGCAATTCTCGAAAAGTATTGGTTAAAGAGAGATCTAGCCACTGTTGTTGGATCGTTCACATTTATGTCGTTATATTTTAAAACAACATTCTCTACAAGGTTTCTAGTTGATTTGGTCGTATTTTTTATTATTTTCCACATTGCTTTTGTTTTGTTATTTTGAGTTCAAGATCTCCTGATCATGTTCAATGATTTTAGCCTGCCTTGTGACTTTTCTATCCAGTGATTTGTATTGTTTAAAAATGGTGAATCTTGAGATACGTCATGACGTTTAGAAATGAAAAGAGAGTCAGCATTTTTAGTTTCTAATTCCTTGTGTTATCCAGAATTGCTTTTCCGTGAAATATTTAATTTTCTTTTTGAAGAAATTCAGCAAGTGTTAAAATGAAATGAAAAAGTTGAAAAAAGGAATTATATTTGTTGTTTGTATCAACAGTATTATAAACTGCTTCCCATGACTCCTGCATCAAGTAATCAATGAATAATTTTATTTTACTTTTAGTAAACAATCTAGTCATACGTGTATTATTTATTATGTCAGTGTTCGCATTTCTTATAATGGTAAGAATTTGTACATCATGGTCACTGTATCCTACATCTTTTGTTTGAACTTCATATCGAGTAGTAGTTTTGTTAATTATAATTTGATCAATTGCCTTCATCAAATTTTGTGTGATCCATGTAGGAACATTAAATGTAATGTCTAAATTGAAGGAATTAATTAGAATTGAAACTTTCTTTCTTGCAAATTTGTAGAAAATCAATGTTAAAATCTCCATACAACAATAGTTCAAAAAGCGATTGCCCAGCTTTGTTAGAGTGTTATCTTCCAGTTTTTCTAAGACAAAAATATAATCTAGCTCCCTTTGATTCTAGATGCAAAGTAATATCACTTTTAGTGAAGTAAGATGTACAACAAAATTTTCAAAACATTTTTAGCGGAGATGCATTTAATTCCTGGCAGGAGATAGAATCAATATTATTCCTAAGATAATGCAAGAACCCCCCCATATGTAGGACCTTTATCTGGGGTTACTCTCTCACCAATAATAAAAGCCTGTGAGGTAGAAGTTTGGAATTTGAAAAATGTTAAGTTCATTAGGAGATAACCAATGTTCTGTAAAGCAAAGAACATCAATTTGATTTAAATCGCTCTGTAGAGTTGCCTCGATAAACTCAGTTTTATTTGAAAGGGATTGAACATTATGGTGCAGAATGTTAATCTTGCTTTATGTTTGCTTAAGTAAGTGCTAATGTAAATTTTTAGAGTAAGTATACAAATGTGAATCATTAGAATTAAAAGTTAGATTTAATAATAATTATTAATAATAATAATTAGAATTAATAATTAGAATTAAAAGCCTTTTTTTTCATTCTTTAGATGCCTTTTTGTACCCCTACTTTAACAACAACTTTTTGTATGTCTACATTAGTAAAGAAAAATTTATTTTTTGCCTACTTATTTTAGATAAAATAAATGCCTCAACTTCTTGGCCCTACTAATGAGTTTTGCAAGTGGCTTGGTCTCTAGTAATGAGTTTTGGAAGTAATGGCTGGAATGTGTTAATAAGGAGAGAAATTGCAGTATTATAATTTTATTTAACTGTTACTGATGCGAGAAAGTACATGCTGTTGTTGCCCCATTAGTTATTTAATACTGCGTATTGTTTATGCAGTGTAGAGACAGTATTGTAATACCACAAAAACAGCAATTTTTTGACAGAAAAACTCTCATTGGCTTGACCTATTAATGAAAAAGTGGATAAATGTTGTTACTACGGGTATAATACAATTACTACCTCTATGAAGTTGAGAAGTTAGAATCATCTTGTTAACATTTACATTACCGATGATTCGTGTACATTAATGAATTTGTGAGTATAAATGCTTCAAATGATGTATTATAAACTTTCTGAAAAAATTAAATAACTTAACTTTTTTGTAAAAATTAGCTCAAAAAGTATACAAATGTAATTTTTTTAATGTACTTCTCACGTTGTCAATATTTACATTATCAGCTTTTTTATACATTATCACTTTTTTAGTACAATTCTTCAAATAATTTCTGCTGTTGTCTCTCGAAAACTTGAAAGTATGGCTGAAATTCAGCTGCAAATTATAAATTTTCAGAAAAGCTCAAACAACATTTTCTTAAAAAATGCTCCAATATTTTCAATGAAAATGGGTATATAAGAACAGATTTTACCCTTATACAATATTCTAAGTAAGTCACCTGTATTTCAGTTCTACTAATAGGGATATAGGGGAAAAATGAGAAAACGTGAAGAAATGTCTTTTAGGTGCCAATAGAAGACAGCTTAAAAGATGGGGCAAAACAGGAAAGATAGCACAGAATACAGTCATAAGGAATGTAACTAATACAAGGAAGTCTGTGCAATTCTGTGCCATCACAAGTTTTTTTCACCCTAATGTCAAGAATAGTAATCCAAAAGTATTATTTTGTATGTTAAGTATACTGCTGAAATTTATTTGTTATTCACAAAATTTTATTGGTCTCTCTTATTTATTGACAAACTTATTGTACTATGCACTGTTGAATTACTATATTTAATACATATCATTATTCTTGGACATTTTTAACAGATTAATAAAATAACTAAAACCATTAATTATTAAAACAATATCCATGTGTTCAACATTTCAGGGATTAGCAAACCTCATCTTCAGGTCATCTAAAAATAATAACAAAAATTAGCACATACAGACTATTACATGAAATAATTACATGGACCAAACAAAGTATGTTGCAACGCACACTTTACAGTTGTTAAAACAAGTCATGGTATCCATTGGACTGTATACTTGTGTTATACGTGTTATACATGTCCCACTAGAGCATTTAGACAGCGTGATGTGTCATGTTCAATTCCAACGGATGGACTGAATGGTCATGAGAAGTTGGTTAGTTCAATGGAAGGTTGTGTCCAATTCAGGATCAAGAGAGGAAATGGGGGAGGATGAGGGGTGGTAGAAAATGTTGGAAATATTATATCCAGAGTCTAGATAGAAGAAATATTTTGGAAGGGTGTTAGAATGAAGATAAATGGTTTTGAATACTGCAGATTGAGTTTGAAATGAATGCTTTTACATATATTTCATTTTATGGAGTAAATTGTAATGTTTTACTGAATTGGTTGGATTCAACATTGAAATTCATAGTGTTGTTATGTTTGATATGTATAGTTCCTGATATTAATCTTGGGTTTCCTTCTCTGTCCTACCTTTATATTATCAAAATTGAAAATCTGTGATTTTTCAATTCTAAGTCTGGTAAGGAAATTTTGCCAATTGAGATATCTAAAATGTTATTTTTATATTCATATATCTGTTATAATAAAGTAAAAATATGCCCAGTTGTTTCCATACCAGCCCTGTTGGTAGTATTGCAATAGAAACAAAAGAATCAACCCTATCTAATTACAGACAAATGCCATCCTTCAAATATGCTATCAAAACAGCAGGGATAAATAACTTGATAATTTACCATAAAATCTACCCAGAACTTCAAAATTATTATTAAGGTCATCATTGATTTATGCATTTATATATCAAAATAAAAAATCTATTTAAGCTATTCAGGAACATATCACTGAAGAGAAAAGAAAAAGTATTCCACCCGGGCAATACCTGACATTGACGTCGATCTATCTTAAATTTTCATCCATAAAGGCAAAATATCAGATGAAGATTGGAAGAGAAATCTACCGAAATAGCAAATAAATAGAGAGATCAATGTAAGATTTTCATAAAAAGTCAAGATGCAATCACAGACACTGAAGAAATTCATAAAATCATAAACAGACTGCATTACTATTTCAGCCCTGCCATAACGATGTTCTATCTGAACAGCTCTCAAACAGCAAAGGATCTTGTCAGCAGCAAAATCATTGTTTTTTCATTTGTTGAAGAAATGAACATTATCTGCAATAGTGATTTGAGTGCAGCAATAATAGGGAACATTCACGAACTGCACTTAGCATATAATCTAAAAACGCACTAGTAATCACCTGGATCCCGAATTACGAAGAGATGCCTGAAAATTACATAATAATCATTTTTAGAGAAGTACACAATTAAATTATGGGATCATGAAAAGCTTTACCATCTAAACTCCATCTTTTAACAAAATCAGTTTCAGATCTAACAATCCCCAATAAAGTACATATAAGAATAAGGGAGCAAGTATGTATCGCAAGATTAAGAATTGGCCACTTCTGTTTTACCCATTGCCAACTAATGAAGAAAGGAAATGTGGTGGAATCCTATCTACTAGTCACACTCTTCAGCAATGTACAAATGATCCAAAAACAAGAAAAATTCTTGGCATTAAAAACAATCATGAAAAGCTTAATTCAAGTGAAGGCTGCAAATGAATACATATTTAATGGTTAAAGGGTTCAACAAATTACTTTAAATTAGAGTAATTCATTATCTTTGCTTGTGTGCTTTGTATCTAATGTTGTTATATCTACTGTCTAAATGTTACTTATATTTAAAATAATAGTGATTACAAATGACATAAGCTGGTGACAAGCCACACAATTAATTTTTAAAAAAAAGTCTTTAGGGCGAAATGACAACTCTTGAAATAGGAGTTTCGGCAACTTTGCACATATAGAAGGATGGGGGAATGCAGAAAAGATGGAACAATCACCGAAGAACATTGAACACCAACCCTATGCACAAAAAAATTGATGGTTTGTTATTCCTTGAAAACCCACAAAGAATTTTCTGAAAAAAAGAAAAAGAAAAACAGATGTCAATAACAAGAATAAAAATACTACTCTCCAATTTCAGTCTAAAACACTTACGAACTTGAAATTCCCCTTCTACCTGTTGGCCCTACAATACCCTTCGCAACATTCACTACATGTTATATCAATTTTCTTTATTTCAACATTATCAGATATATTTACAAAATAGGAACACAACTGATCCTAACATTGATGAATATCAAAGAAAAATATTACAATTATTAAACAATGCTGTATTGCACACGAAATATAACTCTGTAAAAATCAATCAAACGATTGTCTTACACAACAAAAGTCAATCCTGTAAAATAAAGCAATTTTAACAAAGTTAAAAATTTTAACAAGTTATAAATAAATTCTTCACATTATATGTTTTTGTATTATTTTGTTAGAAATCCTACTGCTATTATAATTGATGGTAATGTAAGGTGTTTTGCAATGAAAATAATGTAAATTTATGTTCTAAGTAACATTCATTCAAATAATACAATTATATAGAGTTATACAAGAGAACTAATGAGGATAAAGTTTTATGATTTGTTTCATTATCAACAATATTAGCTGAAAACAAGTAAGTACTGCTTACGGCAATCCTAAACATTATATTCCTTGAAAGTTTCACGCATTATGATAATATTGCAATATTTGTTTTTCCTCCCATTCTTACCTGCCAATACCTCAGAAATACAAGGAATATCATCAAGCTTCACTACAAACACTACACAACTGAGGTATCACATTACAACACTACGCTCTTACTGCTGTGGAGATGTGCTGTTTTTTAAAAAAATTTAATTGAATTGTTAAAAAATGATTGGGGAAGCCTTGAAATTTCTTTCAGAAGAAAAAATTAAAATAAGTTCTTCAATTATTCATATTCTACTCCAGAAAAAAATAATTTCACTAGAACAAAATGTCAGTTTTTAATTGTTTTTTAAGTAAAATAAGTACATAAATAAATAAATTTTATAAAAATTAATGCAGATGTATTGAAAAATTTCGTTAACAAAAATGAAGACTTCAGTTTTAGGAACAGTACACTAAAGAAAATGTTTACTTTCATCATTGTAACAGACAATTCCTCCAGAGAATATATAAATTACTGTATAAGCAAAAATTTAGACAATACAGATGTAACAGAGATAGATAAACAAATCAACATGTTAAGAAACTAGATCAGCTGGCTGGGATGAGATAGCAGCAATTTTAGCCTACTGAAAAGACGCAAAAACTCACATGATGTTTTTGAGCACTTATTAAATAGCTCATTAAATGATAGTCTTTTTCCAAATTTCCTAAAAATTAGTACCAAGACCCATTTTACAGAAGTGTAATATATTGGAAATTTAAAACTATAGACTTCTAATACATACATCCTCCTTTACTGAAGTTCTTGAAAAAGTTATTGCTGAAAGAGTAATTAACTTCTTGGAAAAAACAACAATATACTAATCAACACTCAACATGGTTTTAGGAGATACTCTCTGTTAGCAGTTTGCTCTTTGCTGATTTCTTTCATTCTATGTCACTGAAAAATAACCTGAAAACAACTGGAATATTTATAGACCTATCCAAAGCTTTTGATAGTGTAAATTACAACTTATTAGTTACTAAATGGGAACACTTAGGGATAAGAAGTATATAGACCTACTGAAGTCATACTTAACAGATCAGAGGCAAAGTGTACAAATACTTTGGGAAACTGACAACTGCATTGAAAAAGCACAATTCAAATTGATAACCATAACCTCTGGTGTTCTACAAGGATCAGTATTGGAACTGTTACTATTTCTGCTATATATCAATGACTTCTCATTAACACTGCAATATAAACTAATAACATATGCAGATGAACAACTACAATTTGTGGCAATAAAGATCTAGCAACAGGGAATAATATGACAGACTTTTCAACAAATATTATATAAAAACCTGAGAAATAACATCATACATCTCAATGCAAATAAAACTCAAACAACATATTTCCGCCATTGTAACCATAAAAACACAGGCAATGAAATCAATGTCAAAGTAAATGTCAAGGATATCAACCAAATGGTTTGTCACAAGTTTCTAGGAATTTATATTGATGAGAACGTAACTTTCTGTAGACATATTGAAGAAGTTTGTAATAAATTAAGTACTAACATATTAATTTTGAGAAATCTCAAAAGATACAACACAACGGATATGCTTATGTCAATGTATTATGGAATAATTCATTCACATATACAATACGGTATACAAATATAAGGGGACAACAGGAAATAGGAATATTCACAGAATTATGGTACTTCAGAAAAGAGAATTAGATGCATTTTTAATCGAAAACCCAAACAACCATGCAGAAATGCATAAGACAAAGAATACAACAATTACAAAGAATATGAAATAATGATTGTAGTAGCATTGTATGAACGTGGAGTAATACTTCTCATGATAAAAAACACTAATGTCTGCTCTATACAAAACAACACAGTACATAATCACCATACTTGGGACAGTTAAATGACCACAGGATGTGTGTAGATAAAACGTGAACAAACAAATATTCTTACAGAGAAACAATAATACTGTATAATAAATTACTTAATAATATTAAAACGAGTAAAGACGGTTTCAAAAGATTATTAAAAACATATCCTTATTGAGACTTGCTCATATAAATTAACTGAAATAAAATAAGGATTATTGTTACTATTATTATCATCATTGTATTTAATATTAATAACATAGTTGTATTGATTAAAAATTTTGTACATCTTATAATGTTACCCATTGAAGTTAATATTCAAGATGTAATTGAATGTAATTAAACTATTTAAGTAGTATATACTGACATTGCTTGATGCTTGTAAAACCAAGTTATACAAATAATAAAATTTCGATGCTTACTAAACTTCGATGCTTAATAAAACCTGTGCCCATCAAAAATTGTCAAAGTTGTATGCGCTTGGTGTTGGAATGAATGACTTCTCGCAGAGAATGTGTGCCTAAGTACAAATAACCATTGCACCTAAGCTCATGAATTATTTGAATTGATTAAAAATTTTGTATATCTTATAATGTTACCCATTTAAGTTAATATTCAAGATATAATTGAATGTAATATACTATTTGTGTAGTATATACTGATGCTGTTTGATGCTTGTAATACCAAGTCATATAAATAATAAAATTTATCAAATTATCTAGCATTGCAGGATGTTAGGCCTAAGGTCAGTTCCTGTTTGTACAATACACCAGCTGGTTTCTAACTTCAGGTTACCCTCTTCTCACCATTTTTTCTTTGGCCTTCCAATGTTTCTTTCTCCTAAGGGTTTGTAATTTAAAGCTAGTATTGAAAGTCATTTGTTCTCCAGTATCTGAATACATTCCAATCATTTTTTTCTAACATAAGTAGGTAGTCTCTTACTTCAACTATTTTTTTCAGTCTTTTTTGATATCTATATTCCTTTGTTGATTAAATTGTGTTACTCCTGAGATATATCAAAGAATTCCATTTGTTCTGTTTCCAATCTTTGTTGCTCTCTGCCTTTTGGATGTCATGTTATATTTTCCAATTTTGCTTCCAGAGTCACGCGTCTTCAATAATTTTTCTTCATTATTTCATTGGAGCATTTCTCAATTTTATTTTCCAGATCTGCGGTATGTCCAAGATTGTCTAGATAGCAAAATTTTGCAATTTTTCGGTTCTCTCTCCTCCTATTATTGCCTTAACTCATCTTATTTCCTTTTCTTGAAATGTCATTACTTTGGTATTTTTTGTAGAGATGCTTAAAAGTAACGTAATAGCTTATTTTCGGGGATTTGTTATTTCCTCCCTGGACACCTGCATAAATTTATACTTCATTTAAGACTTAAGATAGATTATGGAGATTCATGGAATAAGTTTTGTGCACTACTACCCTCTGTAGCGAATCGCAGGAAACATATTTGGAGATGGAGTTCAAAACCTCGTCAGTAGGTAGATCTAGACAACCTGCACGAATACATATTCCAAGTAATTAACCGTTCCCGGGCTGCATTCGCAGACAGCCGCCATTTGCAAGTCCCGTGTTGTAATTTTTACAACTCCAAAGCATTCAGCTTTCGGCGATACCATGTTTGGATACATTGTAACAGGACGCAGTCCTCGAACGCCGCAATGAAGGAAAACACGGAACATGAAATGCCGGGCTTTTTGAATTCTGAAATCGGAGAAAACTTGGCGAACGAGTACTTTAACATCAAATGCTATACAAAAGAAAAGGAAGGATGGATGTGTATCATTTGGGAGGGCAATGCTCTTGAACTTCCCTGCCGTAGCCGCCACTGTCTTTACTATTATCATTGGTGCTCGATCAAAAAGAAGGTAGTATGTATGTATGTAATATAATTTTGATAAGTACGTGTGTGTATGTATGTGCTTATGTGTATGTGCTATGTATGTATGGGCTCGTGTGGCCGGCTAGCTCAGGAAGCATGTAGATTTTAGAAGAATGGATGGTGGACGGATTTAGCTACGTAATGAATTTTTAAAAAAATATTTAGAACGCAAATGAATTTTAATGGAAGATTTAAATTTTTAGCATACAAAAAATCAAGGTCTGAGTAATTACTTCTTCTATTTTTATACTATAAAACTAACACATTACAGGGAACTTAATATTGTAAGGAAGTCGCCAATGCGCGGCGAGCACTTTCTGGGTAAGAGTTTCTTTCATAAACAAGCGTTGCGCCTGAAGGGCGTACTGAAGATTTTGCCGCAGATCGACAATCAAAACACAGTCACCGTTTGCAGGCAGGTCCGCTGGGGTGGGCAACCTCCACAGGTCGCCGAACCTCACACCAGGCGGCGTGTCCCGTGGGTGCCGTGGTTGACTCCTGCGTCGGCGGCGGCGGTTGCGGTGGCGCAATGTAACCACGGCGACGGCGGCACCGGCGACGGCGGTGGTGCAGTGATGATGACGATGAAAGCGACGACAGCTCAAGATTCAGGTGTCCAGCAACGCGATGATAATCGTCGCGTGAATTGTGACGGGCGACGCGGTGTGATTGGCAGAGATCAAAAGAGAGATATACTCGAGAAATGAGTGGCCGGATGAACTAATCGTCCTCAATTTAAAGCAAAGGGACACTGCCCTTCTCTGGCTCTACTGCTCTGCGAGCTGAGCGCACGCCAGCGCTCATAGCCTTTTCTCCCCAGTTTTTCAAATGTTCTGAGTTTCCAGAAATTTTACTAAAACGTGCTTCTATTGGCGAAAGGTTCCTACGTCTTACTTAAATTTGGTCCAATAATCTCCTGCATTTCGCCGGTGTGTCGAGCGGAATTTTCCGTGATGCGCTCTCACTCGCACACTTTTGGTAAATAAACGTAGGTGGTCTCTCCCGGAGTTTCCTAACTGCGCAGCCTCCCTTCCCAGCTAAATTCCAGGGATAGACCCGCGTCGGCGTTGGCGAAAACACAGTCCCTCTCGTTTGCTCGGCGCCGAGGTGTCGCGGCGAGCACTGTGCGGAACGAATTAGCCACCTGACGGTTCAGAAAAGACGCAAAGGCGCCAGCTCGTGATTACGCAACATTTTGTTTGCGATTATCCGGGGCAAATCATATCGGCATCATTCATGTATGTATGTATGATATGTATGTATGTATGTATGTATGAGATGTATGTATGTATGTATGTATGTATGTATGTATGTATGTATGTAGTATGTATAGTATGCATGTATGTATGTATGTTGTATGTATGTATGATGAGTGTATGAGTATGTATGTATGAGTATGTATGTATGTATGTGCATGATGTATATGTTGTATTATGTATGTATGTAGTATGTATGTATGTATGTATGTAGTGTATGTATGTATGTATGTATGTTATGTAGTAGTTGTATGTATGTATGTATGATGTATGTATGTATTATGTATGTATGTATGTATGTATGTATGTATGTATGTATGTATGTATGTATGTATGTATGTATGTATGTATGAGTATGTATGTATGAGTATGTATGTATGTATGAGTATGTATGTATGTATGAGTATGTATGTATGTATGTATGTATGAGTATGTTGTATGAGTATGTATGTATGTATGTATGTATGTATGTATGATGCATGTATATGTATGTATGTATGTATGTATGTATGTATGTATGTGATGTATGTATGTATGTATGTATGATGTATGTATGTATGTATGTATGTATGTATGTATGTATGTATGTATGTATGTATGTATGTATGTATGTATGTATGTATGTATGTATGTATGTATGTATGTATGTATGTATGTATGTATGTATGTATGTATGTATGGGTATGTATGTAGATGTCATGTATGTATGTATGTATGTATGTATGATGTGTATGATATGTATGTATGTATGTATGTATGTATGTATGTATGTATGTATGTATGTATGTATGTATGTATGTATGTATGTATGTATGTATGTATGTATGTATGTATGTATGTATGTATGTATGTATGTATGTATGTATGTATGTATGTATGTATGTATGTATGTATGTATGCATGTATGTATGTATGTATGTATGTATGTATGTATGTATGTATGTATGTATGTATGTATGTATGTATGTATGTATGTATGTATGTATGCATGTATGTATGTATGTATGTATGTATGTATGTATGTATGTATGTATGTATGTATGTATGTATGTATGTATGTATGTATGGTATGTATGTATGTATGTATGTATGTATGATGTATGTAATGAAATGTATGTATATGTATGATGATGTATGATGTATGTATGTATGTATGTATGTATGTATGTATGTATGTATGTATGTATGTATGTATGTATGTATGTATGTATGTATGTATGTATGTATGTATGTATGTATGCTATGTATGTAATGTATGTATGTATGTATGTATGATGGATGTAATGTATGTATCGTATGTATGTATTAGTATGTATGTAATGATGTATGTATGTATGTATGTAATTGTAAGTATGTGTGTATGTATGTATGTTATGTATGTATGTATGTATGTATGTATGTGTGTACTGATGTATGTAGATGTATGTATGTATGATGTGGATGTATGTATGTATGTATGATATGTATTGTAGAGTAAATGTATGTATGTGTAATGTTTATGTTTATGTATAAGGTATGTATGTATGTATGTATGTATGTATGTATGTATGTATGTATGTATGTATGAGTGATGTAGATTTGTATGAGTATGTATGCTACGTACTGAAATTATCGCATCGACTCAGCATAGTCACTTTGCAGGTAGGTCACTGTGTGAGTAGTATGTCGCGACTCACGAGCGTGTCGTGAGTGAGAGTTGTTGATCTCGTACGCGGCGGTATGTCTGCGCAATGTAACGCGACGGCGTACGGAGGACTGGTTGACTGTGCATGTATGACATGAAACGATGAGAGCTCAGATCAGTAGTCCAGCAGCATGTATGTGCGTGTATGTGACGCAGCGTAGTGATTGGCAGAGATGTATATGAGATGAGTAGGATGTAGATGCCCATTCAAGGATGTCTGTATAGCTCTGCAGCTGTAGAGTCGTATCTAGTTGATGTATGATCACGTTCGATGCTATCGTACCGTTGATGTGTGCTCAGTGAGTGCTAAGTTTCTCAGTTTCAATGCTAGAAGTGATTACTGTGTATTGCAGTTGCTAGTATGTATAATTATGATGCATGTGTAGGATGTGATCGTATGCATGTAATGTAGTAGATGTATTGTAAATGACTGCTAATGATAGAGGGTGTATGTGTATAAAGTCTGTATGATGAGTGTGGAGATGTAAAGTATGTAGAGAGTTTAGATGTAGAAAGGCATGTAGATTAGCAACTTGTTTGTTTTTGCGATTAGTATGATATGTAGTATGTATGTATGTATGTATGTATGTATGTATGTATGTATGTATGTATGTATGTATGTATGTATGTATGTATGTATGTATGTATGTATGTATGTATGTATGTATGTATGTATGTATGTATGTATGTATGTATGTATGTATGTGTGTGTGTGTGTGTAATATAATTTTGAACTTAAATTTTTGTAATTTTTGAAAAAAAACAACAGGAATACAGCATTATGGCTTTTATGTCATCGTAGGGAGTACATTTAACACTATCCCTACCAAAAGTTTAAAGAAAAAAATTGGAGCCTTTTTAAAAATATATTATATGTGTTTTTTTAAATTGCACATATTGCAGCAATATTGCGCAAAAACTACAATTAAAAAATGTACATGGCTTTGCTGAAAGGTCATTTTCAAGTGTAATTATGAACAACACCAAGTGTAATTATGAACAACAAATTTTGTTTGAAGCAAAAATCTCAATCTTCAATTTTGCAGTTATAGGAAGCCGAAAAAATTCAGTCCTTTGCAATTTTCGAAAAATTAGGAATTTCAACAAATATAAGACCTCTTAAGCTTCTTTTAGCTATCTAAGGTCCAAATTAATCAAAAAAAATTGTGCCCTTTTTTAAGAAAAAATGGTTTAAAAAATAAAAATTGCCTATGTTTGACACAAACTTTTGCAAAAAATACTTATTACAAACACATACATTATTTGAAGATCTGTTTGTGATTAACCATTTCGTTTAGAAAAAAATTGCTTATCTTCACAATTGTAGTTGTAGGAAAAAGCAGAAAAAATTTTGAATTTTTTGCAATTTGTAAAAACTGAATTTTCAACGAATATGAGACCTGCACCATTCTCTCAGTGTTCTTCACACTATTGGAGGTCAAAATTTAATCAGAATTGTTTTTGCTGTTTTTGAGAAAAATGTTCAAACAAAATTAAAAATTACCTATATTTCACGCAAAATTACGAAAGGTCATCTGCCCAAAGGTCCACATTTGGACTTCGCACACTGGGTTAAATCTTTGCTCCACTACCATATTCTAATAATTTCGGAATTTCTCTTCTAGAAACCTCATTACATCTCCACGTACTAAATGTATCAGTGCTCTTTAATATTCCCATCACAACTGTACAACACCTATTACTCATCACGCCGCAACTCCCACTGGCCTCACCTTAATGTGAGTACTAAAACGCAACTTATGAAAAATGTTCCTGTCGCATGGACATGCGTACTGAAAACCGACACGGGGTATTTTCATCTTTTTGTGATGGCAAATGTTGTTGCTAACATTCTCAGAATTACTCTATGTATATCGTAATAATGAGAACTAGTGGCGCTACAGAATGGCACAGACTTTCTCGTACTAGTTAGTTTTCTAATTTCTTTGGTCTGGTCTAGGTACTCGGTTTTGTCGCAAACTCTTGCCAGCTGCCGCCTATCGCCACCCAAACTATATTTTTTTTGAAAATTTCTTAATTTTTCTGTTTTAACGATAAAACCAAAATATTACTTTAAGAATACTAAAGAAGAGTAAAACCTCGTCATTAATGGCAATTTTCACTGAAAGCTTTGGAGCCGTTTTTACGAAAATGGTGTTTAAGCATTACTATAAATGCGAAACTTCAAGCTCTTTTTTACAGAAATCTTTCGAGTTTTCGGAAAACTTCATTTGAAGTCCTTTGAAGCATGTGAACTTGCAAATGCAATGATATTTACAAATTGCTGAAAATGTGCATATTTACGGCGTGAGAGATCTTTCAAAGAAACTATATTTATGTAATTTTCGGTAAAAAAAAAAGCAAACGATTACAGCAACACTATTTTTATGTCCTCTTAAACAGCTTAACAAGCACTATTCATTGGAAAATTTTCAAGAAAAAAATTGAAGTCATTTTTGAGAAAACAGCGTTTAAACGTTTTAGAAAACGTGGAATTTTAAGATAATTTTAACAGAAAACGCTGAGTTTTCGAGAAACTTTATCCAATGACATTATTTAAAGCACATACACTCATAAATACAATACCTTGAACAAATCGCCGAAAATGTAAATATTTTTTTACTTTCTCACGTCGTAAATGTCTTTTTGTAATTCTTGAAAAAACAAACCTATAGAGCAATATGACATTTATGTCATCTTATAGAGTAGATTTAGCACTATCCATACCAATATTTTTAAGAAACAATTTGGAGCCTTTTTCAGAAAATCTTGTTTTGGGTTTTTAAAATTGCACATTTTGCACGCAATATTGCTCGAAAACTACTAACATTTTCAAAAAAATGTACAAGATCTTATTGAAAGAACTGATTATGAACAAGAAATTTCATTTCAAAGAAAAATCATCTTTAATTTTGAAGTTGTTGGAAGACGTCAGAAATAATTCTAACTTTTAAAGTTATGGAACATTGCGAGTTTATCCTGATAATCGAACCTATGCCACCTTTATTAGTGCAATTTATTCCAATCTTACAATAAATTTAAAGAAAAAATGTGGAGTCGTTTTTGAAAAATAGATATTTATGTCAAGAGTCCTCTAAACGAGTCTTTAAGGACGCAGCCGGAAGGTTAACGCGAGGCGGAGCTGATAATCGAACCTATGCCACCTTTATTAGTGCAATTTACTCCAATCTTACATCAATGATTTTGTAATTTTTATTATTTTAGTTTATCGCTTATTAAAAATAAACTTTTATCACTTTCGCGAGTTCAGAATTGTCATTACTCTTGATTTTCTGTAGCAAGGGTTGGTGGTACTGGATGCTTTGTTTATGATCACACAGTTGAATGTTTTTTCTACTAATACAAGCAGAATCTAAACCCGAGAGTTCATAGTGTTCATAGCAACGGCCGCTAAAATGATCGAGAGTCCATTAAAAATATTTTAGCGGCCGTTGCTATGGACGCGATCTTAAAGCAGTATTTAGGTGGTTGGTTGCTAAGGGGCTAAGTGCGTGTTGACTAATGTAAATAACAAAAAAATTGAAAATGTCCCAAGGGCTTCATGTAAAGTACCCACAAATTTTAAAGAATGTGTTTCAAAATCTCAATGCTTCAACTAGAGCAAGATGGACAGTGGTTTCTTCAATTTGGAAATGATTGTACGTTAGGTTCAGGCGCTAGGTTTGTTCACATACGACAGACAGACAGACCGACGGACGGACGGACGGACGGAGGTTAAAAAAACAAAACAATTTTTGGGTATCAGGGGGACCTCAAATTGTGTATTTCCTTTGAAATCTCGAAATCAAATTTCCGCAGCATTACGTAACTTTCTTACTACGTACATTACTCTCGTATATACGTATGTACGCGTATACGAGAAAGTGAAGACTTCCATGGCAGACAGCCTGACCCCGACAGACGAGGACAAAAAAACAACTATATGGATTCTATCAATCCGGGGGCAGATGGATCATGGTTTCAAAAGTTGGTTATACTGAACAGAAGTAGTTTCAAAAGCCACATTGAAAATTCAGTCCTCGATATTGGTTGATTTAGACTGAACTGCCCCCTTTTGCTCATCACAAAATCTGAACTCCTTTCAAATGTTTTTACATACATTTAACGCTGTTGCGCAAACTCGTCCTTAGTTTTTTTCCTTCTAAGCTTCACGTTTTTATTTTCTCGCTCTTACGAATATAAGAAGAGAAAGTTTTGTATTATCGGGAGAATGGTCCGGGATTTATTTATAGATAGCCAGTTTTGTTGTAACATTTATTGAACTACGTTTCGAAACCTTTTTCGGTTTCTTTTTCAAGAAATACTTATATGAATTAAAAACAAATTTTATTAGTTCAAACTATTCGGTTCAAATTCGTATACCATATTAATAGAGTAAATACTTTTATTTAAATGTTGTAAAGGGTTGTTAAATTTCAATTGCTGAACAATGTCGATCTCGGCAAATAATAGTCCACGGAATATTATTCCGTCCGTCCGTCTACCTTTCCGTTCGTCCATTTGGACTTCCGTCCGTCCTTCCGTACTTCCGTTCGTCCGTCCGTACTCGTTCGTCCGTCCGTCTTCCTCCGTCCGTCCGTACTTCCCTCCGTCCGTCCGTACTTCCTCCGTCGTCCGTACTTCCTCCGTCCGTCCGTACTTCCTCCGTCGTCCTGATTCTCCTCCGTCGTCCGTACTTCCGTCCGTCCTTCCGTACTTCCGTCTCCGTCCGTCCGTACTTCCCTCCGTCCGTCCGTACTTCCCTCCGTCCGTCCGTACTTCCCTCCGTCCGTCCGTACTTTCCTCCGTCCTGTACTTCTCCGTCCGTACTTTCTCCGTCGTACTTTCTCTCCGTACTTTCTCCGTCCGTACTTTCTCCGTCGTACTTTCCTTCCGTTCCGTACTTTTCCTCCGTCCGTACTTTCCTCCGTCCGTACTTTCCTCCGTCCGTACTTTCCTCCGTCCGTACTTTCCTCCGTCCGTACTTCCCTCCGTACTTCCGTCCGTCCGTCCGTCCGTCCGTCCGTCCGTCCGTCCCTCCCGTCCCTCCGTCGTCCTCCATCTGTTCGTCCGTCTGTCCATCCATCTGTTCGTCCGTCTGTCCATCCATCTGTTCGTCTGTCTGGCCATCCATCTGTTCGTCTGTCTGTCCGTCCGTCTGCGTGTTCGTCCATTTGTCCGTCCGTCCGTGTGTTTGTATCTGTTTGTGGTCAACGCTAGGGCCTAAACTGTTCATGCGATTTTCTCCAAAATTGGTATTCCTCAATCCATCTGTACGAACTCAAAGCTTCGGAAGTTTCAGATGGATATTTTGATTTTTGAGGGTAATTTAGATGAAGCCTTCAAAACAGTTTCAAATTTTGCTAAAGAATGGAACCAAATTTTTTTATTAAATTGTGTCCTCTGCCTGAAGAACGCTGAAGAGAGTGGCGCAAGTCTCATGTTCGTTGAATTCTCCGATTTTTGGAAAATTGCAAAAGTGTATGTGTTATATAAAAGTGTTATTGCTAAAGTGTATGTGTAATATGTAGTTTTGGGCTTCTTCCTACCACTACAGTAATGAAAAGAGATTTATTCTTTAACGAACTGTTTTTTAAGACATTTAATTAAGGTCATGTTCAATTTTTCGAAATTATGAGAAGTTTTCATGTATTTTTGCGGAAAATGAGGCAATATTTTTGTTAAACATGTTTTCTCAAAAGCCACTCAAGTAACGGTAAATATATGCCGCTAGTCCCTTTTTTGGCGAACTCTCCGTATTTTCGAAAGACGAAAAAGTTAACATTGCAAAACTGCACAATTGTGGATTGAGATTTTTGCCTTAGACAAAGTCTGTTGTAAAAGATCAGCTCTTTAAAAAAGGTCAAGTACAATTTTTCTAAGCAACAAGTAGTTTTCGCGTAATCTGTGTTTGAAATTAATATAAAATTTATACAAAAAATTCTCAAACAACTCTCCAAATCTTTTCTTCATTTTTTCCCGCGCTTAAAGGAATGGCTCTCTCATTTTCGTTGAACGCTCAGAATTTTCGGAACTTGCAAATTTAGAAATAATGCAAGAAAGCATATGCTGTTGTATCACCACTAGTTTTTAATTGTCGTGATTGTCTCCGTTCGCCTGTGATTGGCTGTCTATCATCTGTTAACCCACCTTACAGTGTTATCTCGTCTAATTTAATAAATATTTATAAATTACACTTTTTGCACTTCGTAAACACGACAAAGTTAAAATAAACATGTTTACTTTTGCCTGGAGCCAAATAATCACTAACGTCCACATTTTTATAATAGCACTTCCCATGTTTCGAACTATGATCTTTATAGTTCGTTTATGAGATATGAATTATCTTAGTATATTACGTAATTTGTTTATCACGAATCTGTCAACAAAAATAATTGGCTGCGTAATTCATTCTCTGGCCACGAAAAAAAAAATTTATTTTGTAAGAAATTAAGAGGAATTTCGTATTTTTTCTAAGAAAAAATTAGTAAATCATCTCGTCCTAATCAAATCAAATTTTCTACATTCTGCTCCTTTTTACTAAAAAACTTATCGCCAAATGTCAAACCGGTAATGACGACACTACCTTAAGCAACATGTCTCCTAATTTTCCACACCGAGTTTCCGGCGTAAAATTACTTTCGTATTGTCTTCATTCAAATTCAGAAGTCCATTCGCGCACAGTTTCGCAGTACAGTTACGTCACAGCCGCACACATTCAGATACGCCAAGGCGGCAGGAGAGTAGGTGATACGTTGTAGTGGAGTTGGAAGGGGGCAGGACCAGCCTCCGCCCCACCGACCCCTATAAGAGCAACTCTCATCCAGGTGGGGCCCGACGCCGGACGATCGACTACGCACACGCAGCACAGGAATCATTATAGCATGGGTGAGTTTCCGAGTCAAGTGCTTCAAGGTGGAGGAGTCATTGTTGGTCTCGGAATGAGTGTCTTCTTATGATGTATTTGACAAGGTTCATAAGTGATCGTGTTATTAAGTGAATATTAAATTCAGTGTCATGTGAATTAAAATTGCAGCGGGAGCAGTGACGCGGTGTGATTCACACAAAACTCTTAAGGTCGTCAGTCTTCTGATACTAGTCGGCGCAAGTTGCTTCGCGTTACCGGAAGACGCCGAATTTTATGTAAGTGAATACCCATTCTTTAATTAAAATGAATATACCAGATTTAGGTGAATATTAACACAGGAAAAATTAACTCTCATATTCTTGAATGTGCTATAAAGCTAAGAGCGAATTAACCCTCCCGCACATTCGACTTTTGTTTGCTAGTTAATAAAATACTATTATTTTCCAGAAAATGCGAAAAAAATCTTAAATTTCAATATCTGAATTGATACTTAGAGGCTTATTTTGAAATACCAGCACGATCTTTCTAATGTGCTCCAAAAAAAATAGTTAAAATTTCAGAAATAACATGAAAGTCTGTATAGAGTTTTCTCATGCTATGCTATATTCTGAAAATTTATATCGGCATTGAATTATTTAAAAATCGATTCCTTTGTTAATAAATGTTTGGTGTTTATTGCTTTTTTGGAAGGCACAATCATTATTTGAAATTTTGAAGGAACTTTCAGTTTTATGAGAGTATCCGCAATCATATGAAGAAAAAGATAATTTTTTCGAAATAAAAAATTCTCAAATCCTCTCAACATTTGTTTTACGGGCCTCTGGAAAAATGAGATAGAAATGCAGGTCGTTGACCGAAGCACAGTTACAACATTCAAATTCTCAGTGATCAAAAAACAAGGGATACAAATCTCTTTCTCACATTTTTGGATTGCAAAATGCGTCGTCCATGAAATCAAAGTGAAATGAAGAGAAGTATTTTCAGAGGTCAGCGAAGCCACTTACAGAAAATGCAAATTTTTTATTGTATTAATCCCCAGTTTCTCATCCCTGATGCTACGACTGTTTTCGTCGTGCGTCGAGGAAGGAAGCAGCTTCAGTTTCACGTGTGCTGATTCAGAACAGCCATTTTTTTGCTACTTCAGGACCACACTCGGCAGCATCATTTTTGCTGCTGCAGGCTATTAGCTTTTATTACACAAGACCCAATGTCCACGTCACACATGTTTTGTCATTTTTCTTTTGTTTTTCAAATTTGATTGGCTCTTGATTCCGTCTCCACATGAAAGCATTTAATAAACGACTATTCAAATCATTTTAAAAACTCTTTACGTCTTCACGCAAGCGGTGTTGGTATTCCGCGAAATACCGCAAAAACGAAAATACAAAACATATATTAACCAACAAGTATTAAAACATCACCAAATCAAAGTTTCGTACAATCATTTTAAGCCGATCTACCACACTAGAAAGGTACCTACTATAATTTTAATAAGAAAGAAGAAGACTCAGATTGTATTACTAATTCCACTGAAAGGACATTTTTCATTATTCTGTTAATATTTAGAGAACTGTGAGATTCCAAAAGTCTGAATCAGAATAGTGCTACTCTTTCTCAGGATTAAATAACTTTTCTAGATTCTACATCAGCAACAAAAAAGCAGCCGTCGCTGAAAAGATGTTTTATATTTCGAAATCGAACAAACAACATCAAACTTCACGTTTTGCTAAGTTTTGGATCATTCTCTTTGAATGTCGTACACTTTCCAATCAAACAGTATTATGTACCGCGCTTCTGTGACCCCAAGCAGTCATAATCGTCAATTACTCAGGCCGATTTCCGACAAAACTACGTAGATCACATCTTTGGTCCTTCATGCCGATCTCTGATAGGTTGACGGGGGTGAAAGGCGTTTCTATAACATAAGTAGAGAGGAGCCACTCGCACCTGGGATCTGAAAACTATTGTATTTTTCAGTTTCAATTCGTAATTTCTATGCCGGAGCTTTTACGACTGTACTTGTTAACACTCCAGTTCTGGCCGCTGTATGTAGGGAGTAAATTGACGGAGGCTATGCAGAAGATCGCCCTGTGTTTCATGTTTGGCGATGAAAGAAGTATTGATTTTTTCCTAACTAATTTCCTTCAAAGACTTCTGATTTTTTCCGGGGACACAGTTGAGCACTATCTAGGTTCCTCTTTGTGATATTAAAATTGAAGGAAAAAAAAAACTTCCCCACGATCATACACTTAGGATTTACCCATATCATGATACGCAATCTAAGATCGTCTTCGTTTCACTAGTTAATTGGTCGACCCTAAGAGACAATTTAAGGATTATGAACCAGAACGTGATATTCCATATGCGACCAGCATTGTACCATCAGTGCTGCAACAATCAGTAATAAATCTATAATAAAATTTACTTTTATCCAAAATTTAATAATAAGAATCACCCCGAAACATCCTCCCTAGAAACATAGCCGAAGATCAAACTTGCTGTGCTAAAACAACACGTACTTTTTCGCATTATTTCTAACTTTTGCAACTTCCAAAAATTCAGATTTCATTGTTTGAACAGAGAAAAAAGTAATCAAAAATTTGGAGCCAGTTTTGAGAAAATTTTGAAAATGTTAAAGCTTTATGATAATTATCTCCAAAATAAAAATATCCACTTCAAATTCGCCGGACTTCCAGATCGGCCTATGCGATTGCAATTTTGGAAAACATCGTCAGAACGGTTTAGGCGCTGGTTTTGACCACGGACGGAGAGACGGGACACTGACGTTTTGCTGTAAACCAATATTTCAGTATCAAAGACCCACGAAACGTGGATTCTGACTACACAACGTGTTATAATAAATTATTACTTATAATACGTGAATGTATACGCGTATATACGAGTATAAAACGTATATTGTATATACACGAGAATAGGAATAATATTGATTCCCTTTCTTCAATACCCGGAAAAGTAGCAACTTTTCTGTGAAAAATTGACGTCATCAAATTCGCTACTTTCCGTTGTAGCATTACAATACTTTCCCTTCACTACGTAAGGACGCTTGTAGGCGACGAAGGAAAGTTAGAAAACGATTTCCGCGCAGACGCTGGAAGGTGCCAATGACCCAGTTTTCTTACGCATCTGCATATTACATTTTGTATGTAACAATTTGTCAATAATTTCTATAATTTATATTTTTGTATTTCATGTATTCCTGTATTTTTTTTCAGATAGGTCTGATGATAAATTCAAAATTACTGTTTCAAATGTATTTTGAGTGTATGAAGTATTTTAAATACGTATGTATTTAGCAATTCAAAACCTATATTTTGAGTACGTATTTAAATACTAATTTACGAAGTATTTGAATTCGAAATTTAAAGTATTTTGCCCAACCCTGTCAGCATCCGCACATTGTCAGTTACCATGTTGTTACACCTGGCCTTTCAATTGGCACCGCGCGAGTGTCGGCGCCAGCCGTGGCCTTTCCGGCCTTCAGAGGACGAGCGGTCGGGGCATCGGCCGAGGCGCGGGGGCGGGGCAGGTGGAGCGAGGGCGAGCCGGCGTTGCGTCACCAGGAGAAAGTGACCCCGCCCGCGCCGCCGCCGCCGCCGCCGCCGCGGCCGTTGGCGCCCACGCTCAGGGAAGCGAGGCGAGGCGAGGCGGGCGCCGGTCGCGTCAGCGGCCAGCTTCCGCGTGGGGCGGCTGCACTGGGGAGGCGGACAGTGGGTTGGCGCCGTCGTCGGATGGCCACGAGACGAAACGCGCTACATGTAAGGCGGCTCCACACGTTCGTTATTCGGCGAACACCGAGCAACCGCTCGCCGAATCCCGAGTAGTGCGGATGAGTTGCTTGTTGTTTGCCGAGTGACGAACATTTGGGGTTCGCCCTACCCACCGCGTGTCGGTCTTTTGGACACATCAAACGGAGCGAACATTCGCCGAACACGTCAGCTGCCCGGGATTGGGCGAGCACTAGCTTGCTGCTCGGCGAATGCCGAATGTGTGGAACCATCTTAAATGAGACTAAACACGGGCTATTCCTACTACAATGTTGGCGTACCCTATCGCTGTAAACTGAAAGATACCACACGGCTTGGGCCTTCGCCAGCAAAATGTATAATATACGATTCATAAAAATAAAATTTGACCCACGATAATGATTCGTGAATGGTAGGAAGCTCAGGAGTTCCGAAGCAGACAAGGAGATTTTATGAACCTGCCGAACTCATTTGCGTATGGGGTTGCCTAACATTCAGAGGCAAATATATGGGTAACTCCGTTATACGACGGTTTTGAATGAGATATCAAACCAGAAGGATACATTTTTAATGGGAGATTTTAACAAGAGTTGGAAGCCTTACGCAAGACGAAGTTGTAGGATAATAATAGAATGATTTTCTTAACATAAAGAAATCCAATAATAAAACAAAAGCAATGTGGAATATAATAAAAAATACTACCAAATCAACTAGAAAACCCGTAGAGAATGTTGTTTTAAAATATAACGATATAAATGTGAACGATCCGGCAACAGTGGCTAGTCTCTTTAACCAATACTTTTCGAGAATTGCTGCCGATCTCACTAAGGGTCTTCAGGCACAAAACTCAAAAACTCAAAATCCACAAATTCACCTGGTTTAGAGGAACTAGTCCAACAGTAATAGATTATATTATCGGCAAACAACAACAAAATAAAGGTGAGTGCATTATTTGTTGAAATCAAGATTGTATATTCCTTATGTAAACAAGACATAATCAGAAATTCATAAAAAAAAAAAACATACAATCCACAATCATCTATGAATACCGTCCATCGTTTTGAGAGCCATGGAGAATAGATTATTTGGAGAAAAAGAAATAGGTGAATCGTCATGGAATAATTCTTTGGCGGGGTAAATAAGATAAAATAAAATTGCTCATAGTTATTGGTTAAGCACCCCTGAAAATAGAAAACGGTATAGACATTAGCAGAGAACTGAAACTGGATGTAAGAACTAGTGCTAAAATAGCACATACTTTCTCGCCTTTAGTAATGGTTATGTATTACTATTTATACCACAATTTCTCTCCGAATTAACACATCTCAGTCATCATTGTTTGTAAAACTCATTTGAAACCGTAGAACATTTGGTGCGAAAATTAAATAGTTTCAAGCGATAGAGGTTTTTTTAAGAATAGGTCCAATAATTACTTTTTATAGACAGTCACAAATACATTTATTAAAACATAAATGATTTTTACATTACAATAGTATCTTGAAACAAGAAACAGCGTGGCAACATTTCAGAGGTCGAGTTGTGCCTCCATCATCAGGCCTTAAATCAAAATGTCAATTTACAAAGAATTGGTTGAAATATTATGATAAAACTGACCTTGATAGGTGGTATGATGTTGAAAATATATTTCATGAAAGTTGCACTTGCCATTTGTGCCAGACTTGCAATATATTTTAAACGTCACTTTCTGGCATTTCAAACTGGTTGATTCCTATTATTTCCTTGTATGTTTCGGTCTTTTTTTGGCTGGTTTGCGCTGAATTGAAATGAAACTGGTTAGCGCTTTGAACTCTCCGCACAAACTTTATTTTTTCGTTTTGACTCAGGTAGTTACTAAATACCATTTCACTGCTCTGCAGGAAAAATAGTGGTCTCGAAATAATGCATGTTCCTAAACGGAATTTCCGCGCTGAGTTTAACAATGCAATCTGCTTTTTTCTAACACGTTAGGTTTTCGAGAAAATTAAGGATTTATTTGTCATAAAAGTCCTGTTTACTATAACACCCCCCCTCGACTGGAGGTGCTCCCAGGGTCAACCTCGACTCGACCTCTTTACCTGGCGCCGTTATGGCGGATTAGCTGGCCCGGCTACACCCACTGCAAACCTAAAATGATCAAGCGGGAGCATGCATGGCGTGGGCATTGGCATGCAGTAGTCAGTGAAAGACATAGGCTCAGTTTAACCTAATTTAATAATCACTTAATTCAGTCTGTGAAGCCAGATGAACAAACAGAGAAGAACTAACTAAACCTAAATATTTACTGCCGGCGTTCATTCGCCCTCAACCACCTCACAATCGTCCGGCGCGAGCGCGGGTCATTGTTCCCGCCGCTCGCAGGGCGGCGAAAGGCAACGCTCGGCTGCCGTCCAGGCACGCTGCGCGCCCGGGGAAAGGACGAAGTTGGCGGGCGGTATCGATGACCCGGAGCGGCGGCGGCGCGGCGGCGCGCGCGGCTCGGTCGGCGCGCTGCAGGTGCGGTGCCCCGGCGTCGGGTAGGCAAGGCGCCTGAGCGGAGGCGGCGGTGGCGGACGGCGGTGCAGGCGATCTCTAGCCGGCACGGCCCGCTAGCGTTCGGATGAACGCCTGGGCGGATGCGGCGGCGGTGGCGGCGATGGCGGTCAAGCCACGGTCACAGGCCGTCCACCTGTCGATGGCCCGTCCGGGGTAGAACCTGATCGGCCGAGCTCTCGCGGTGTGCGGCGCGGCCTGGCCCAACTACACGGCCTCTATTAATAAAGCTAGGCGGCGCTCGGCTCAAACTGACTGTGACCCGCTGATGGCTGTGGCCCTGGTCAGCGCGGCAAAAGCACACATCCGAGGCGGATGATACGTGGCACGCACGTGAACGCGGCCAGAGCCTAACTGCACGACTCTCAAGTGAGGGCGTCTGCCCGCTACGACGGCGCGATCCGGAGGTCCCAGAGGTCTGGTCGCTCCCGCTGCTCGATCCAGAAGAAGCTTTCACGATGCCTCGAGAACTCCTCGGCTCCCGGGGGCCACGTGACCATGCCCGCGGGATGTCCGCCCTCATTGGCTTCCGACATCACGCGGCACGGGCGCCCAATCGTGGTTGCACCTGCTTTTCCGTTGCAAATTTCAAGGTGGCGCCTTCTCAGGAAATCACCTACGTCACGATTTCCTGGGAGACGCCGCTGCTTCGCTCGTCGTCTAGGAAAATCCCGCTCTGCGTCACCGCATACCTGACGCTGGGTGCAGGACAAAGGAGTGTCCTCTTCCACCCGCGTCGGCAGCGCCAACTAACGGTGTTTGTGCCCGAATCCTGCGAGCTTTCAGCGAGCTCCCGCTGCATGTTAGCACAGGCGTCGTGAAAAATATTATGATAAAATATTATTTATTGCGTCGCGGAACCCAGATGGGCGACTGTCCCATTACATTACATACCATTGCATAGCGTGGGAAGTATCTAATATTTTAGCGCGATTACATCATTGTATGCGTTTTATGATTTACACCAATTTGTACGTGCCCTAGATGAAGGCAGCCTAGACGAGTGTTTAGTACGTATGGAGTGTTTATCACAGAATAAGCTAGATAAGCTGAAAGCATGTGTCGTTCACCATACCTCAGATCAGGAAACTAATACGTAATCCAAATTTTGAGAATACAATAGACCAAACAGAAAAACAAGCCTCCAGTACTTACAAAGAGGTAAAAATCTTCCTAGGAAACAGGTGTTCATATTGCAAAATCATTGTAACACATGCTCACATGGACTATTTAACAGATTATGTCGGATTTGACAGCGAGGAACATGATGAATGTTTTCCCTAAGATTTGTAAAACCTTGAAAGAAGATACCACGGTGGTTACACCATTAACAAGATGACAGACTACTGTTGGTCCTTGAAAACGAAAATAACTTATGCTTACGGATGAAGTGCAAAAAGAAGAAAATTTATGCCTTCCGTATAAAATAATATCAATTATATCAATTGTTAGTAGTTTTTGTGAAATGTACGTGCAATATGCTTACAATTACAGCTTTACCTAATTCTAACGTACACCACGTTCTTAAACATGACAGTGTTCAAGTAGAAGGGTATAAATATACTTATCAGTCATGGGTAAATACGAAAATTTTGTTTTCATTTTTTAAGAAAGCTGGACGTGATTAGAGGAAAACTGATCATATATTTGGAATCAAATCAGCACTCCAAAATTAGGGGGTGGGGGAAAGCGTTCAAAACTAAAATATCGATTTTTTTTCCAAATGTAGAGCAGCGTCATTAACACCTCGTAACTACCTTAGTGTAATTTTGGGACTGATGACAATATCGATTTTTGAGCATCTCTATTGTTTTTGATTGAAAAGTTCATTTCTTCTTCGTCTTCTTACCAACATTTGACTTCTTTTCGCAGAATCCATGTGACCATGTAAACCATACATCAGAGCTTTTCAATATACAAAATTATTTGTCATTGATTTCTTTATTGATTGTTGATTATTGATTGATTGATATTGATTTAATTCTTTATTCTTTGCAATAAAGGAACAGTAAATAGTAAAATATCAGATGTTTCAAATTGGTTTCGTAATAACAAACTAAAAGCAAATGAAAAGGAAACTGTTTCAATGCAGTTTTTCTTCTTCTTCTTAGCCTTAGGTGGATCTTATGGCACCTAATTTTTTCTTCCACTCTTCTCTATTGTCCCAGGAGGTATCTGCCATTGTCTTCTCTATGTTGTCTCTCCAACCAGGTGGCGGCCGGCCTCTTTTCCTTCTTTCTTGTGGTTGCTAATCTAAAAGCTTTTTGGAAGTCTAATGCTCTGCATCCTCTGCACGTGTCCAAACCCAAACAGTTGTTTCCTTTCAATTTCGTGCAGTCTATCATGCTTCAGGCCCATCATTTCTTTAATTCTTTCATTTCGTATTTTCTCTCTTCTTGATATGCCAGCGGATCTTCCAAGAAAATCCATTTCCACGACCCTCAACTTTGTTCTCATTTGTTCTGAAAGTTTCCATATCTCAGCACCATACAGTATAACACTTGAGATTATTACTCTATATATCAGTTTTGTTCTTTTACTTATATTCTTGTCCCTTAGAATAGAACTCAGGAAACCGATGAGTTTTCTGCCTTCTGTAATTCGTTCCAAAACCTCTGTCTCATAAAGCCTCTGCTTCCCAATTTTTACCCCTAAATAGTATATTTCTTCGGTTTTCTTAATCATAAGAATTTTCACTATTTTAATTGCCCATAATTTATCTTGTGTGCGTCCATCGATTACCTGATTCATCAGCTAAATGAACTTGTAAAGTCAGTTATGATATAGGAAGTACATATGAGTGGGACATATCCACCGGTATTCCCATTCCCGCACAACTCCTTTTCCATTTTTGCAGGACCTCATTCACGTAGATTTTGATTTAAATTATTAATGCAAGAGCGCCCTGCTCGAAAGCCACTTTGCTCTTCTTCGTGTATCACATACTCCTTTTCTAGGCGATTTGTCAATATCCTCCCATGTATTTTACTAAATGTATTAGTTACTGTTATCTCTCTGTAATTCCTGCAGATGTCCTTCCTTTCTTATGGACAGGTGAGATGTGTACTACTTTCAACTCATTTGGTACATCTCCGTTATTTATGCACTTGCCCATTAATAATTGTATCATTCGTATTAGTTTAGGTGTTCCATTTTTTAGAAGCTCGCCTGGGATATTTCCAGGTTCTAAGGCTTTTCCACTTTTTAGTTCTTTTACGCTCTTCTCTACTTCTTCAATTGTTATATTTATGGAACAATCCCTTAGACATACTAAGATCTCGGTATTAAGCATAAACTCCTGCCTGTCTTCCTTCAACAGTTTACTGAAAGACTCTTCCCATTGTTTATTTGGAATACTGTGGATCTGAACTTCCTTTCTGCAGGGTGATTTGATATTCCTAATGTATTTTCAAACTTCAGTCGTTTTTTCTCCACTTATATACATTTCTATTTCCTTGCATATCCTTTCCCTTGGCTGTTGTTTCTCCTTCCTTATCAGATTCCTTACTTCTCCACTGGATCATGTAATTGCATTTGTCTTTGTCTTCATAGGTACTTAACCACTTTTCAAAGAGATGTTTGTTTTAATTTAATCTCATTTATCAATTCTTCATTCATCTAGTATTTAGTCTTTTTGTTTCTTCCATTGGCCAATTCTCCTAAAACTTCTTTTGCAGCCTGGTGGAGGCATTTTTCTGTATTCATACATGTCAGTACTTGTTCGTTCCGTTCTTGCATTTAATAAGTTATCTAACTATTTTGATAGAAATAATGGGTACTACTATGTGCCAGTCCTTCCAAGTTGAACTTTATTTCTTGTTTGCTTTCTTTCTTTCCTAAATCCTTAGGGTTTTCTTTACGATGCTTCCTAGGAGGGAATACTACTTTTTATTTCACCAGGTAGCGATTAGAGCGACATTCAGGTACTCGGTGTGCTCGAACATCTAACATTCTTCCTTGGAAGTTCTGCGAAGTAATCACAGTCTATCACTGATCTTCTACCTCTCTGTTGGTCCGCCCAGGTATACTTATGCTCATCTCTGTGTTGGAAGAAGCCATTTCTGATCATCATGTTACATTGTTCATACAAAAATACCAGTCTTTTCCCATTTGAGTTACAGACATCCTCGCAAAATTGTTGAATTACTCTTGAATCACTTGTTTTCCCCACCCTGGTATTAAAATCTCCGAGAAGAACTATATGTCTTATCTCCACAGGGCTGATCATCTCGTCCAGTTTTGAATAGAATTCTTCCAGGATACTACTTTTTTCGTTTTCGTTTGGTGCATAGATTCCAAGAATGGTCAGTTTAAATGTATAGTTTTCAAGATTTACTTTAATAATTCTCTCGTCAATCGCTTCCCAGTTTTTAGGTCCTTTTTATATTTTTTCTTAATAACTATGGACACCCTTTACTTCCCCTTTGATATTTTCGGACACCACTCCATTTGTGTATGTAGGGACCGATTTCCTCTGTCCTTGAGGCTTTCTTCTTAGTTTCGCTCATGCCTGTGATATCCATATCCCTCTCTGTAATTCATGTATTACCAACTATGCCTTTTTCTCAAACCCTTGTATATTCCAAGTCCCTATGTTCATAGTCCATTTCTTTTGCCTAGTTCGTTTCCAATATCCAGCCAGCTTATCCTTGTTAGTCTTTTTAAGCATTTTGAATTTTTTCTAAGACAATGGGGAGCTGTCCCATCGCCTCAACCCCCTGCTCGGAGGACCAGGGTTTTTATTAAGAGTTTTACTTTTCTTAGACGAGCTGTCTTCTAGAACTATCGAGTTTCTTCTACCCGAATTTAGGAGAAATAAAGAAGACATTATAGAAAAGTGCGTAGTAGAATAGTAGGAAAAGCAGAAAAGTACTAGAACAAATAAGAAAATACGATGAATGACACCCTAGCCTTCGAGACCTAAGAGCTTCGGGGTCAAAAATACAAGGAACCAAGAGAAGTCTAGTAGAATAGATAAAAGAAGTATGACACAAAGTATAGTTGAGCAGAGTCGCACTAGAGACGGGTATCACCTTGCAACAAGGGTCGCTGGTGGGGGCGAGGAGCGGTATTGGATACAGATATTGGGTGGAATGTGGAAGTGTCCGGACATGGAAAGGGACCGAAGAGTCGTTGTGAGACATCCCTTCGTCTGACTCCTCCGCAGAGGTCTGTACAGCTTGGGTGACCCCTATCAGTAGTGATGTTAATCAATTCTCCAGCCAATCAGCACTTCTACACCTGACATAGCCTTCAACTTCATAAGAGCACGCAAACCTCCTCGCCCGCACGGTCAGTGCTACTTTAAGGTGGTGGATGATCTTGGCTGTCCTCAGGGCAGATCAGCCCTGAGGAACACCTCGAAAAGATGGTCGAAACGTCGGCAACACAGCCTTCGACGCGGCGTCACCCGGACAGCCAAGATCATCCAGATGACTCCGGCTGCGGAAACCTACGACTTCACTTTAAGGTGGTGTCTCCTGGAGGAGGCAGTCTTCTTTTTCAAATAAACAATTCTGTACTCCATTGAAAAACAGCGGTGTGACATTAACTGATGTTAAGGTAACAACATTTTTAGTTCTCTCAACTCAGTCAAACCTTAAGTGAAATTTTCATTTAAATGAAATGAACACAAAATTAAGTTCATTACGCTACGCGTTCAGAATTCTTTCAAATTCAGTCGGCCTTCATACTGCCCGTAGTGTATATTTCGCGAATGTTCATTCCCACCTGAGCTATAGCATAATATTCTGGAGAAAAACATTTTATAGCTCCAAGACTTAAATCGTGATTATTGTAAATCTCCCTTTATTGCTCTAGGTATACCATTACCTTGTGGCTTGATACACAAATCAGTGGTTTTTTGTCAAAAATGACTTACTTAAGGGAATATATTTTCAACAAACGCCGATGTCTATAAGTACTACACTCGACGTAGTAAATCAGGTGACAGTAACAACAGCTGACAACAAAAAATTCACATACAATATATGTACAATATTTTGACAACCTTTGTCAGATGACATTAAACTCGAAATAAATTCGAAACAAAAGTTTAATCCCAAGTAATTTTTTTCTGCTACATGTCAGTTTCTATACAATTAGACTATCAAAAAGATAAGTAATATTAAATTTAACAATGATATTTAATGTACTATTAATAGATTGGACAGTATAATTCTAAACAATATATAACAAGTATTGTACCTCAGCAACTGGGTCAATAATCCCCATCTCAATCAATTTTTACGTCCAGTTTCCCTGATCATCGAGCAAATGCTCAGATGGGCCCTTGTTTTGCTTCTGGACATAAATGTAATTACATTATCTGTGCACGTTTTCTAAAAACTCAGTGGGAAATATAGCTATTCAAATTATCTTTCTCCATCTTGTCGTGGCAGGAAGTATTGTTCCTTCATGAAGGACATGATGAGGGATTAGAGCCCAAATCTACAGCTGATTTACCCTTGAAACTAGATTTTATTACATTGGAGCGAATGTTTTGTTCAAATTCTTTGCAAAATTCGCTCATTTCTTTCTATATTCAAAATTCAACTAATGTATGCTTAGGGTAGGGATCAGAGAATTATGAAAACGTGCACTTAATTCACTTCATTCCGTAGTACGTCACACACAGTTTTTAACTATTTTTGACATAAATAAATTTAATCAATATTCATCACACTGCGAATATGTTATCTTCAATATATTCAGTATGATCAATTTTAGTATCTTGTTTGAAATCGGCTCACGGATCAGTGAAGCTTCTAGTCAATAATTGATTAATCCAATGATCAGTTTCCTTCCAATTTCTCTGAAGCATATAGATGAATTTTTCCCTTTATTCACTCATTTAAACTCGAAAGTTTAAATGAGTTAGTCGACATCAACAATCAGTGTTAATAGCGCACTCTCTTCACTGCACGTATTTGTCACACACAACATCCTCAAGGAACTGAAATGAGTAATTATCGACTTGAAAGAGGTAACACACAAAAAATTTAATGTCGCAAAGTTGTTCAAAAATTTGGAGCAATTCCAAGCATTGCATACTTCTGAAGATTGACAGTGAAGTGTTCAATCCCATATGGAAGATTATCGACAAATAAATCACCCCAAACGCAACTTAGGTTTGATAAAACTCAGCGGTCTCTTCCGTTGTGTGTGAAATGCAAACTTTTCCAAAACTAGAGGGGTTAAAAATGCACGCACTATATCGCCCGTATTTTCATGCAAAATTATGCGAAAAGTACTAAAATTTTCCAAAAATGTTACATGAACTTATTTCAAAATCGATCTTTAAGGAACAGATTTGATTATTAGAAAAAAATCTGTATTTCCGTAATTGTAGTTATAGAAAGACTCCGAACACATGTTAAGCGTTTGGAATTTTCGAAAATTTAGAATTTTCATCGAACGTGAGACCTGCACCATTCTCTTAAACGTCTCTTAAATTATCCTACACAACAATAAAAAACGACGGAGCGATTTGTTTGAAAATTTTAAAAATGTCCCACGAGCTTCATGTAAAATTAAAATATCGGTTCGGGCCGCGGCATCAGCCAGATGGAATGACGAATATCAATTTTGAAGAAAATTGGCTGAACGTTTTAGCCGCTAGTGATGTTCACAGACTGACAGATGTACCGTCATTCGATTTTTCGGTATCAAGAACCCACAGAACATGGATTCTGACTAAACCACGTGATAGAGGATTTTTTTCCTAAATTAGCAAGTGGCTTTATCCACTTTTTCGTTAGCAGGGCCCTGTAATAGTTTTCCAACCGGAAATCCGCCGTTTCTTTCGCGCAGCATTACGTCACTCCACTCTGTAGCGAGAAAGTAAAATAATTATAAGGACCTAAAATTAGCTTGAGGACGAATTTCAAGTGGGAGATTTTTAAGCGGTTCCAGTTTATATATCAGTGCACATTTCTGTCTTCACTACAGGCCTCTCTCGAAAAGCGCTTCTGCGGCTGTTGCTCCACTTTCCAACGCCACGACCGGAACGATCCGCGTTCCAGACTTCTTCCTTCCACCAGTCTTTCCACCTCGACAGCCGAAGTAGCCGTGATCGTCTAGTGGTTAGGACATTGCGTTGTGGCCGCAATAACCCAGGTTCGAATCCTGGTCACGGCACTGAGCTAATTTTTTTTTTACATTTTAATACAACTCTGGCATGTTTTGAATGAACTTCGTTACATTCGAAAAGATAGTGGTTCTACAAACATTCGCAAATTTTTTCGCACTAATTTGTTTTCAAATCTCTTTGTTCTAGGCTACCTTTTCGGTATCTCCCCACCCTCTTCGTAGCATCGTCTAAGACACTTTTATAACAATTTCTCAATTTTGCGGTCCTCTAGTAGAATTGATATAATAATAATAAATACTTTTAAGAATATATAGATGAGTAAAATTTGGTCCTATACAACTATATTTTATATATTTGGTCCTATACAACTATACTACTAAATTTGGTCCTATACCTTTGGCAAATCTGCCGGCATTTTTGAGAAAATATCAATAACAATATGACATTTATTTCATGCAAAATTATGCGAAAATTATGTGATGTAGCACATATCAAGAACGATTCAATTATCGATTTAATCGAATAATCCAGATATTTATACCGCATAGAACGCGACAAAAATCTGCGTATGAGCAGAGAAAAGCCTTGCAACCCTAGCCGGATCGGACACTAGATGGTGCTACTGCGTAGCGACCGTCAATAGTTGAAAAGTCCACAAATAACATTTTTCAACCTTAAGTGTACCTAATGTGAGGTTGTGTTGGGAGCCTTTTGTGAACGACTATGCTTAGGACAAATCTTGTTGGTTGGTTGGTTGTTAGTAATTCGGGACTCGTCAACTAACGAGCTCGTTTGTCCCGTAAGTGTAGTGAATGTTTTCCCTATGGATATGGCGGTGTTCTTCGCCCGCTGGATGGCGAGATCCGGCGTTGACTTACTGTCTGCTAGCGGGGTTTTCTCAACCAGGTATCTCCCACAACCGGGCACCGCACCTGCCGGGACAAGCTCTATGCTTCCGACCGGTCTCTCGGCATGTGTGGCAGTGTAGTGCGTGTTAGTGTAAGTGTGTGTAAGGGGAGAGGATAGGAAAAGAAAGAGGTAGGAAAGTTTGCGCGCCCCGTGTAGTTTTCCGTGGCCCGTTTGTTACTGCTCCGGCATTCGCCTGGTGTTGATCGGAGAAACCACGGAAAACTACCGATCAGAACAGCCGGCCTCTAGAACAAACAGCTACTGAATTCGACCTAGCTGGCGAAAAAACTTGCCACTGTCAGGACTCGACCCGAGGACCTCCCGGTGAGAGGCATTACAGTGACATCAGTTGATGCACTGAGCGGAATGAGCCTTGTGAAATTCGCAGAAATCTGAGACAGACACCTCGTCATGGTAGCCACCATAAATTCGACAACCCCAGGATAATTGACAGCCAGTGCTGGGAAGCTCCTTGGGCGAATGAGGCACGTGGCAGGAGCGGGCACATGTGCGGGAGGAGCGTGTGCTGGAAGGGTGGCGCCCTGATTTCGAACAGCAAATGGTAGGTAAGATTGTAGTTTAGGCCAGTATCTCCAAAAATGATTGGCGAAAATGGATGGGGTGGTGGAGCATCGTGACTGCCAAGATAAATTAGCGGAGAGCAGAGTTTGTTTTTAATTGCCTCGCGTGCGGACGCTACTGCTGCCGAGGGAGGGGCGGTGTGTATTGCTCGTGACACTGCGCTGGGCACCTGCGCGGTAAAGCGTTTGGGGGATGCACTAGCCTGGAGACGGGGAGCAGTGTGCGTGGGAATCACGGAGGTAGGTTGCGAACGTAACCCCAAAGCTGTACATAGTGTAAATGCAAATACACAGATCTGTAAATAGAGCTCGTGTCTGTGTTGTCATTTCGCTATCACTACGCCACAATGTTCGAAATGAACTATCACAAGACTACTTTCGAGACCTATATAACTCCATTCCGCGACGCTAGGACGCCTTTGTTCGGCAATATGGCAACCAATTCCACACTAACATGTTACGTGTTCCTCCACAGAACGTTGGTCCTTCAAATGTGAATATATTATCATTTCGTAAGTACCATCTACCTTCTTGCTAAAAATGATCGCAATCCGCCTTGTTTTCCTGGGTGCAGCTTTTTCTGTCGACGATTATATTTTATATTGAATAATAAATTATGCATCTTTGATTGTCCAGAAATTTACGGAATGTGAAAGGAAGAAAATGCGACCGAGTACACAGGACTCATGCGAGCAAAATTACACATGAAATGAAACTCCCAAGAGCACCAATTTTATCAAATTAAAACTGTACTTTGCGTATTTCGTAAAGTGCAACAGATTCAATTTGATATCAAATATTTCACCATCCTACATAATTGATATTTATGTTGCAAATAGCTTAAATAATCCACTGCACATAGGATGTTATGATCTTTCAGAAATACTGTGTGCCATAGTGGAGTGACTTAACCTGTGAACGTTAAAGGAATCGAACATTCCGTAGCTGACGAAATATGGAAAATGCCTCTACACCTTTCTCCTATTCCTCTCACATGGACGTAATTCTGTCGAGGTGACGATAATGAATTACGTAATAGGCATCTGAGATGACTCAATGTTGCAGGGCATGGGCTACCCCAGCCCCAGCCTCAACCACGGAAAGCCGACGCGCTTCAAGAGACAGGCGGACCGAAACCAGATTCTCAATGACATCTTCCAGGTGAGCTTCCAACCCCACAATTTGAATTGTGTTGTCTAGATTATTGCACCAACCTAATGTTTTTTATAGTCAACTATTCCATCCGCTGAGATAGATTCCCTTTCAAATACATCTTTAATCTATGTCAGCAAAAATCTCGTAAAATCAAAGAATTTGTTACTGTTTTCACTTTTGCTATCATCCTAGCACACTACTCTGCTTCAATTTGGGGCACACCAATATAAATATTAATAATGACCACGACCACGACCACGACGACCACGACCACGACGACCACGACCACGACGACCACGACCACGACCACGACCACGACCACGACCACGACCACGACCACGACCACGACGACGATGACGATGATGATGATGATGATGACGATGATGATGATGATGATGATGATGATGGTGGTAATAATAATAATAATAATAATAATAATAATAATAATAATAATAATAATAATGCCTATTGATAAGGCGAGGCTTAAGCCATCAGGTCCGCTCTTCCGCCTAACAACATGTAAATATACAAATGAGTAGAACAAACCCATATAGCATTCAATTGTAAAACGGAGTATAACATACAAATATAGCTATTTCGATCGTGAATGCTCACTACAGAATACACATAACGGTTGGTATTAATCTGTATGCGCTGAATATGCAAAAAAGAGCAAAAGTAGGCACGTAAAAAGACATTTAAGGTGTCACAAATAAAAGTGCAAACAGGCGTGTAAATAAGACAAATTAGATCAAAAGAATAGGTAGAACAATACATAATTAATAGAATACAAAGTTGTATTCAAAACGTAATTTGCATAGCACTTGCATGGAAGGCAATTTCGCTTTCTCGTATACGTACGTATTTAATATACGTAATATTAATATATGTAATATACGTAGTACAAAGAAAGTTATGTAATGCTGCAGAAAATCCATTTCGAGATTTCAACGGAATTACACGTTTTGGAGTTCTCTGACATCGAAAAAGTGTTGTTATTTTTTCAAAACGTCAATCCGTCTGTGAACACTACTAGCACCTAAAACATACGTAGGATTTTTTCCAAATTCAAGACCCCCCCCCCGTCCATCTGGCTCGAGTCGAAGCTTTGAGATTTTGAAAACATTCTTTAAAATTTGGGGGTATTTAACATGAAGTCCCTGGGTCATTTTCAAAATTTTCTCTAAGACATCTCCAAATTTTTCTTTAAATTTCTTGCAAGAATAGAGTGGAACATACTTATAAAGGTGGCATAGGTCCGATTTTCACGGTTAACTGTGCATTTACGGCGTCATCCTTCAACTACAAAATTGAAGATCGAGATTTTTCTTTCAATTAAATTTGTTGTCCATAATTAGTTCTTTCAATGCGATCATGTACATTTTTTTTAAAACTTTTTGTACTTCTCGCGCCATATTGCGTGCAATACAGTTGACTCCAGTTATAATGAACTCGGATACAGTGAACCCTCGATTATAGTGAACTTAAGTCACTGGTACCGTTTCACTTACATTACAAATAAACACAAGAAAACTCTGGTATAATGAACCTGAACCTCGGCTATAGCGAACTTAGAAAATAAAACGTCCTGGAAATTAATTCCCTCCCGGAAAAGAATATATTGCCTCAATGCCACAAATTCCAACATTAGGCAGCTTGAAAAAACTGTCGGCCAAAACCCATAATAGAAGTCTCCCCTGAGGTGAAGGCAGGGGACCGGGAATGGGCACCTTACTGATGATCTTATGTCACTCAGTTTCACTGCGGAAACAAACGCCGTATCCTGCGTCGGCTGCAATTGGCGGCGACGACGTGCGATTGCTTGCTTCAGTTTCAATCTTGGTGTTACTTAGATTCCAGCGGGACAAAAGCGCGTTGACTTGTACGAAGGCGACAGGAAGCACGCGATTGACAACCTGGTATCCGTAGTCTTAAACTATACCTTCGCATCTGCTTTTGCTAACATGGCGAAACACAATAGGCCGCTGAAACTTCATAAATATTGCTAGGAACATCTGGTACAGACGCTGATAAATAAATTCTCATCCTCTTCAAGCTGGAAATCGAAACAAATTTCTTCTCGTTTCTATTACGACCTTTTATATGTTTCTTTGATCATAGACCATCTAATGCATGGAACTTCCCAATTTGGACAAAATATATAATTTGTGTTTCGTAAGCGCGTGTCCGCTTCTGTCCTCAGATCCCCATCCAGACGCTGACTGCAGTGCAGACTCTGCTGCAGCACACGCCCGGTCTTCCCGAATCTCTACACCGCCCCGCCGCCTGCGAGCGGGGGTGCGGCCAGCGGGGGCGGGGGCGGGGGCGGCGGGTTCTTCGGGCAGGCGCCGGGGACGGGGGCGGGGGCGGGGACGTACACTCGGCCGCGGCCGCCCGTGTCCGCCCCCGCCGCCGCCGCCGTCGCCCCTGCCTCCAGGCCCCCGCCCTTCCTCGGCGACTTCTTCGGCCGCCCCAGGCCCTCCCGCGGCCCGCTCACCTTCGGCGCCAACGCCGTGCAGGTGCGCCCCGCCAGCGACGGCTCTAGCTTTAAGATCTAGCGCACGCGCCGAGCAAGCAGCTGGGCGAGGAGAATAGATGAAGAGAGGGACGAAAAAATAGTATGCACAAATATATACAAAAACAGATAAAGAACAAATAATGAAAATTATAAAGAATTTAAAAACAATTACAAAGAAAAAAGAATGAAATTATAAAGAAAATTGCAATGAAGAATCAACATGGCAGGAACAAAAGCTAGGAAAAGAAGAAGAGGCATTTAAGTGACGGGAAAATGACAAAAAACTGCCCCTCGGTGCAATTCTGGACTTAGCTCATCATCAGTTGAATCTATTACAACAAAAGGTAAGCGAAAATACACACGGTTCTTCTGCCTCTCCATCGGCATTGGCCCATATTATATTTTGGAAGGAAACATAAAAAAATAATTGTTCCGCATAGATCCTTTGTCCCTGCCCAGAAAAATGAAATGAGAAAAATTATAAAAGTGGAGAAGAAAATGTAAGATTTTAGGGACAATGATGGAAAAGAACGACAAAGGCAAAAGGACAAAAATAACAAGGGGACGGATCGGAGGAAGGCGAGAACTGGAGTAAGTAGAAGAAGTAAGAGATGACCGTAGAGAATACAAATTGTACAGCAAGAAGACTTCTAGAATATATAATTATGCTAGCGTACAACTTCCTTTGGTAATGGTTTTAAATTACTATTGGTAAAGAATTAAAATTGAAGGAGGTTTGACAATTGGTTATTGAGATGACATCTCAAATGAAGTAGTATTACTCCTAGAAGGAGAAGTAGGTCTAGTTTTACTTGTACCAAAAGCTCAAGAAGAATTAGAAATAGATATAACACAGGAAAATTATATGTAGATCAGAAAAAAGAACCAAAAAGAAAGAAAGACTGAAGTGGAAAAAGCGAGGTATTACTCACAAGGAACAAAATGGTAATTTAAACAAAACTCCAGCTTTCGGAATTGTATTAGAAATTCTCTTTACGTAAGATTGAAGAATACGATTTCACTAGAGAAGAAGCTATTTCTATATGTTAATGATTAGTGTTTAACGTAGAATTATCATTAAGTAGAGTATTTATATTACATTTACGATTAACTATGTTAAAACAAATCTCATATTGAGTGTCAGATTGCAGTACTCCAAGCATTCTGAATGCATTTCATGCTCAGTTCCCTCCATTTATCATTTGCCTGATAATAAATGAATTTATTTCTTGACCATGGGAGAAAAACCTTCAAAAAATGTAAATAACGTTTAAAGACAAAGTGATGGAAATAGTTCTTAAGAGTCATATGTAGAGATGAGTGGTTTCAGGCCATTTTATGAACGGTATATTAGGGTAAATATCATACACTATTTTAAAATAAAAATAGATGAGAAATGTATTTACTTTCTAGCCTTTAGTTTGCTTTTCATAGTGTATGCTGTAGGTTCCTTGCATGTTGCTGACAAGTTCTCTGTCTCTTCATTCCTTCAGCAAGATCCGATGAGCCAATTAGAACAGATCAAAGAATTTCAATGAGCCATATTATTCATGTAAACAATGAATGAAAAATCACTGAAATATGTGTAACTAATTTCCAAAACAAAAGTTGTTACAATGTATATTATTTATTTACTGGTTTAATAAAAACTAATATTTAACTTCGTGCTCTCTTTATCCCAATAACTGCAACAACACTAGTTCTTATTGAGATCACTTATTTGTTATGGTTCGCTTGAGACCTGCTCTTAATTTTTGAATTTAAGAAAAATAAAGGGTAAATATTGATAGATTATTTTAATACATACATTATTAGGGCATCATGGATAAGAGCCCAAAATTTATTGCTTATTTATCCTTGAAAATAGATTTTAATACATGAGAGCTTTTGTTGTTTTTTTTTCAAAATTCATGTAGTATATGACTTAGTGTAGGGATCACAGAATTTTGAAAATATGCACAGAATTCACTTCTCCCCAAAGCACGTCATAGCAGTTTCAACTGTTTTTTTACGTAAAATAAATGAAAATACTATAATTTTGTCAGTAACGGAAGAAATATATTGTCTTTACAAAAGAAAATTAGTTCTTAGTAAAATGTCGAGAACAAATAGCCTTCCTTGCTTCCCTGATTTTGATAGTTCAACACGTAGAAGTACAGCATATGTTGTTATGCATACTGACACTGGAATTCTGTAACCCTCATAACACTAATTTCCTAATATAGCATTTTTGTAAATGGAAAGGTGGTTTTCTTTTTTATATCCAGTCTTATTATTGAATGTATAATTGGTTTTCCAGCACTTACATAACACCTACTAACTTCTTTTAAGCACATGCCATAATACTGCTGAGACACAAATTTTAAAATTAATACACAACATCCTCAAGCATTATCGTAAATATTTCTAATTTCATATTGAACAAAAATATATAATACGATAATATCTGCAATACCTTCATATCACATGCTCACATAGCTTGTAGGTACATGCACATGTAGTGCAGAGGCCTTTCCACCCTTTTCATTTGCCAACTGTGATGGAGTTACTCCCGAATCTACCTTGTGATGCGAACTAAGCCGGGAACCGGGAACTCTCGCATTTTGGGATGTTCTAGCACTTAGGTCAACCCTTCAAATTATTACATAGAATATAGAATTATCGAAGTGGAAATAAAAAATAAAAAAAATATTACATGTAAATCATTTTTAGATCATATAAAATATTAAATTAAAATACAACAGCACTGCTCCTTATTAACCCCATGTGTTAGAAATGAAAGGATGCTCATTTCAATAGGTGGAATGCAGGCAGAGGGTTTAAAAATGTTCGTTGTAGAATTGCTTCCGAGACCAATACAGAGAATAACGAAAATAAAAACCGTATAACATATACACCATATTCAGAGATAAACATTAAGGCAATTTGGGCACATCCCCCGAACGGAAGACTGATAATCAATGTGAAGCCTGCCTGGCACAAGGCGAAGGAGAAAACCTCGACCTGCATTTATTTATTATTTGCCGTCAAAGGGCTTTTGATGAGCAACTAATCAAAGCACATATTGTCTACTTGAAAAAATTGAGTTTAATATGAAATCATGTAGTTTTTAATACGCTCTACACGTTCCCGCTTTCAGATTTCTTTAAAACGTATTTTAACACTAATTAAAAGAGTTTTGAAGAAATCAAAGCAGGAGCGTGTAGAGTGTGTTATAAACTACACATTTCATATCAATCAATTTTATTTCGCCAGTGGAAACATGCGTTTTGATTAGTTGCCCTTCATTTGAGAAACTGACGTTTGGGGAGGTCTGATCTTCCTTATTTTTAGAAGCTTAAAGTGAAGAAATGACGTGGTAGAAAGTAATCTAACCGATAACGATAGGAGATTAGGAAACTATCATAAGATGGGTAGGAAATTGCGTAATTTACATGAAAGAATTGTATACCATTATTCGTCACGCAGGGAAGCTCGTATTCACCATCTCTTCTACGGTGCGTTGGTGATGTGATGCAATTGGAGAGATTAAGATAGTATTGGCATATCTATCAGATAGAAGAAGACTGATTAACCTGAAGTCCAGTTTTTGATTACTTATTTCTACATCCATTTACATTTCACCTTCAGGCATTACTTCTACTTTGCTTGAATCTTTAAATTTGTACCTTTGAAATTCCTTTTATCATGGCATATTCTTCGACTGCACTTTTTTCATGCTCTAATTCACAAATTTGAGATTATTAAAAACATTTCCATAACAATAAGCTTCGAGTAACATCGCGTTTTTCACAGCACTGTATATTGTAATGGTTTATTTGAGTTCAATAACAACCCATCATTAAAAAGGGTTTAAAAAAATAATATACTACGATTGGCAATAATGAAGGCAACGTTTGTTATGTAATAAAAATATAAATAGCAAGGAAATAATGGGAAAAAGATAATAAAAACAACGAAAATAGTGTTAATTTTAGTGATGGAAACAATGCAAATAGGTAGTTAATAAATAGGTAGTGACATGCAAATACATAATTACGACAAGTCTGTCGACCCACAATTATATATTTTGGGTTGCTCGCAATTCCCTTTGCTGATTAATATATGACATTACTGAGCCAATCACAATAGATTAAATAGTATCTTAAGGGAGTTCCATTTCAATATCTAATAAAAATAACAACAACAATAATAATAATAATAATAATAATAATAATAATAATAATACAGAAACCCATTAGCACGAACACGTTTACACGAAATTCGTTGTCAAACCAGCAACATTTGGGTTCTAACAAAGAAACATAGTAATGATATACATACAAACCTGAGAACACGATTTTTTATAACAACATCGATTATGGCCGGTAACTAATATTTTTTAAGTTTAATGTTTAGAGATACTGTGCAATACGCAGAAGATTCGGAACATGATGACTGATGGTGTATTGGACTAGACTGAACGTAATTGGGGATGTACCTGGAATTCGATGGTCAAGAAGGCAGAGAACTCGAACAGGAAAGTGAAAAACAGGGACATTCAAAACAGACGTATTATGAGAAGATCAAGTTGTGTTAGCTAGTAATAATTTTCATAATACAATTGAGAAAAATGGCCATGTATGGGAAGTAAGAAAAACATATGAATGTGTAGTGTAAATTTAGTGTGAATGGAAGTATTAATGTATAAATATTTTCAAGTTTAATGTCTGTTGTTTTTTTTTTTTGTTCTGGAAATGTATGATTTCTGTTTTATTAAGCTGATACGAAAGCAGATAAGTTTGCTTATTGAAAAATGAATATTATTGTTATTATTATCATTATTTCATATTTCAAAATTTCACGCTCTTCCGGAGTTTTCAAGTATAACTCAAGGACAGAACGTCAACACATATGGTGAGACAGATGGTGAGAAGTTCTTGCTCCAGTGTACTCAGGTTCCGCTTCAATGATTTAAGGAGAGAACCTTGCGCACTATGTTGGTGGTTGCCAGCAACACGGCCTTCTGCATGGTTCTGAGGTGCCACTCATTTAGATGGAGTTTTTCTTTCACAATCCTCCAATCTTCAGCCACAAGCCCATTAGTTGAAATAACCACGGGTAAAATATCTACCTCTATTAATTTGTACAAGTTTTTCAGCTCAACTGAGAGTGGCTGATATTTTCTCCTCTCTGCAATAGTTGTCAGCAGATTATGATCCAGTGGGACTGCGATATCAATTATTATTGCCCTACGAGTAGTTTTGTCGAATACGAAAATATCAGGCTTATTTGCTTCCACTGTTCTATCAGTAACAATGGGAGTATCCCACAAGATTTTTGTTCTCTCATTAGACAAAACTTGTTCTGGTAGATATTTGTAGTAAGGCAGGCTTTCCTTTATCGGGTCCGATCTTTTAGCAAGAGCTTGGTGGATGATTTTGGATACATTATTATGACGTTGTAAATAATCTGTTTGTGCCAACTGAGAGCATCCACTGCATATATGTTGGATAGATTCGGTGGCCTTCTTACACAGGCGACACTTGTCACTGATGTTCTCTTTCATAATATATCGCCTGTAGTTATTAGTGGCTACTACCTGATCTTGAATGGCCAGTACAAATCCTTCCGTCTCGCCAAAAAGCCCAGCTGTTCTCAGCCATTCAGTCGATCTCTTCACATCTATGGAGTTACTTTGAAGAGCAGTAGCAAACCTGCCATGGAGTTCCTTTGATCTCCACTGCTCAATTCGGTCCACAGGTTTCGGAACTCTTGGATTGTGATCTTCCTGGAGCAGCTTCAGAGGTGATCCGTGCCGTGATCTTGTGCACAAATGGCCGTCATGGATTCGTTGTTGGTGAAATAATTTCTGAGCTTTTTGGCGGCACATAACTTCAAGACTTAACAGTCCACGGCCCCCATGATGTCTTGAAAGATACAACCTTTCGGTGGAACTTCGAGGATGATGCATCCGATATTTTGATAGAAGTGTTCTGACTTTTCTATCGAAAGCTTGCAAAGTGTCTCAGACCACTTGACAACTCCAAATACATTTGGAGTATGCTGCTGAAAGAGCCCAGGTGTTAATTCCTGTAAATTTGTTTCTTGAATTAATACAGGACTTGCAGATTTTCGTCACACGAGAGAGAACCTTTCTTTCCACTTGTTTTATTTTTTCATCCGCAGTTCCTAGGAGCTGCTGGAGGCCCAGATACTTATATTCATCGCCACTGAAGCGTTCTTGAACTCTCAAATCTTCCATCAAATGAGGTTCATTCTCAGTATTCTGGACGCTACCTCTCTCCACGTGAAGAACTGCGCACTTCTCCAAACCAAGATCCATACAAACAGAGCTGCTGAAGCTTTCTACTAGTGTCAGCATGCTGCGAAGTTGTTCTGGCCCTTTAGCATAGAGCTTGAGATCATCCATATATAATTGGTGGGAAATGATCTTCTTGGGGTTCTTCAAAGCATACCCATAGCCGGAAGCATTCAACATCCTACTCAAAGGGTTTAATGCTAGGCAAAACCAGAGCGGACTTAGGCTATCTCCCTGAAAAATGCCTCTACAAATTTTTAAAGTAGTTTTTATTATTATTATTATTATTATTATTATTATTATTATTTCGTACTGGTAAGAAAAATCCCCGAGTCCAAATAACTAGTAATTTTAATATTTATTACGTAAATTTCGTCGCCGCAACTCTGTAGGGACGGCCCGTCGATCCATGAAATACATTTTTCTCACGACGGATATCTTTGGCGAACTGATCGGGTATTATTAATTGAAACAAATACGTGAACACAAAATTTGGTGTCAACAGTAAATGTAAATTCTCAGTAGTATTAGGTAGCCCCGCGATATTGGCATGCCGACGTGAAGCTAAATAATAAGAATACAAGTAGTTTCCCCAAAGTAGTGAACTTCTGGGGAAAGCACTTTTGGTTCACTATATCAGAAGTTTGCTATATCCGATGATGTCAAAATTGAATAGAATTGCTCCACAATTATTGATTAAATTAAAAAAGATATAAAAAATACATTAACTGCACGAATTGAAAATTTCAATATCTTTATTTGCCATTAAAACCAATTATTTTCAATTGTTTGCTTCATACATTTTTCATAACTAATTTCTCTACATCCTTCTCCAGAGTTCGTGCTCTCTCCACACTAGATTCTACATTGTTCTCTGTCTTTACGTATCGTAATGCAGTCTTCACACCCTTGAGTGCCTGATGCACTGTTAGAACACTGTCCCACTCTCCGAAGGCCCTTTTACTCGCCTAGAGAATACGAGAATGCGGGATGGCGCAAGCGGCTAATGAAAACTGATCGCTTTTTCTTGCGGCACGGCGGATATCGCCAGTGTGTGGCAGTTGCAAGCTTCCAACTGCCTACGTTGAACTCAACGCGCTTTGTCACGCGAAATATCAAGTAACACCAAACTTTTAACTGAATGGGTCGCCGCCGCCAGTTGTAGCACACGCACGACAAGGCCCTTTTTTCAGCAGTGAAAGTGAGTGGCATAAGGTTATTGATGAGGTCTCCATTCCGGATCCGCTAACTTCACCTTAGGAGAGACTTCTTTGATTATGACCTTCGGCCGACAATATTTTTCAAGTTGGAATTTGTGGCACTGAGGGATATATTCTTTTCTAGGAGAGAATTCATTTCCAGAACGTATTTCACATTCACTTTAGCCGAGCTTCAACTTCACTAGAAGCGAATCTTCTTATGCTTCACTGTAATGTAAGTGAAACGGGACCAGCGACCTAAGTTCATTATAACCTAGGGTTCACTATATCCGAGTTCACTATAACCGGAATCGACTGTATTGTCCCTGGCCAATTTCTTAAGAAATTAATTGCTTTTTTCTCATAAATGTTTATTCGTTCTTATATTTTTTATTACAAAGTTAATAAATAATAAAAAATTAATTACATAAATAAATTACAAGACAAATATAAATAAAATTCAAGTAACATTTAACAACAATTTGGTAAGAAAGTTAGTTGTACGTGAGGAACACGTCTGTCCGAGATAAGCTGCCACGCGTGGGTTAGTCAAACATACTTTGACCTTTTTTGAGCTGGCGATGTTAAGAACAATGATTTCTGTGCAGATTCCCATCCAAACCCTCGGTGCTGTTGGTCAACTGCTTCAAGATCTTTCTACTATACCAATACGTCAACGCTACAAGCGCAGTATCAGCTAAGCGCCGAGCTTCACCAGACACTTCGACAATAATATTTATTAATGATTTTTAATTAACTTTAATGCACCGCATGTTACTATATCTCTTGTAAAATTCTTATTCAGTAATAATTAAATTTGTTAAAATTACAATTGCCTATCAATATACCCCACACCTGACACCATTGTCGTGGGGGGGATGGATCAAGCACCACGTGCGGGGAAGTGGGAGAACGGTTAAGGGCAGAAAGTGCCCTCTGCGTCGTTCCCTATTGTCATAAAGGCCTAAGGCGGAAGAGAGGGAGCAATAAGAACAGTCAGACCACAGTCATGGCAAACAACAGTTTATTGGGGTAGTGTACTTACATAAGCACCTGACGTAGCCCAGCCTCGCCAAGGACTGTTCTCCGGAAGAGAGACTTTGCAGCGTCCATCGAACGGGTTAGCGACACTCGAAGTGCACAGGGGTCAGGGGAGGGGGCGGGAAGCTGCTAGCAGGAACCCCGGGAGGTCGATCTGAACTAGTGGTGCGGAGGAGCATTGTCAGGGCCAGTTTGGGCCGATCTGAACCGACGGAGGAGTGGAAGGTCCGTGCATACGGACGACGAGCTCACGAGTAGCATTCGCTCCCCCCCCTCCCCACTGAGCGGAGGTCAAGCTGTTTTATAGGCCTTTTCAGCTGGGACGGCCTTTCCGAGGCGGAGCAACTCAATATGCTTACGCGGGCGCCAGCTGTCTACGACCACGCGACACTATCTCATAAGTTTATCCTCCACACGCATCTTTGATTACCCCTGTATGCTTTTTAGATTAGATCACAATCTACACTACGAAACACCCTGAATTTTAGTACAATCATTATCATGCAATATTTCCTTGAAAGTAATCGCCATATTACAACTCTCATTAATATTTATTTGACATATAAAAAACTATTTTGGCAAAACCACCCCTCATGAGCTTAAGTTCATAAGGGAAATGGAGTTGGGTCTGTGACCAACCAGCCCGAAACAGGGTGTTTGCACAACGTAAAATGCTTTCCAAGAATTACCGACAACGATATAGATGAAGGGACTTCCCCAACAAACATGAAGGGACTTCCCCAAATCTGATGGTGACTTAGGGGTTTTCCTCAGCTGCCTAGAATAGAAATCCGCGATTCACCTTGCACGCGACTAAACGGACGAATCACGACCACTTCTCTACACTCAGACTAATCAGACTGAACACGAGACGTGGGGGAGGGGAGACGAGTGCAGACGAATCCTGGAGTGACGGGCGAGACCGAAGCGTATGGGGAGCGATAGACGGACAGAATCGGAGACGTAGGTGAGAGATTGGACGTGTGTGACAGCCAACAAGCCGGAAATTGAACGGTGGCCGCGGAATTCACCCCAACTAGTAGCGGTTCTTCGCGGCGCCGCGGGAAGCAGAGGAGGGCGTTACCCGACACCGGGCGTGCGGGGACCCTTCGTCGTCCGCTTACGGCCAGCGACGTCTCGAGGGAGCGACCAGCTGAAGGAGCGTCGACTTCTGCAGCGCCTTCCGATCGACGTGTCACTTGGCAACGGCAGCTCGGCTACGGTGTAACTTTGTCAGTTTATTTACGAATCAGTAGTTTTTGTCAAAAATGACTTGCTTAAGGGCGGGAATATATTTTCAGAAAATGCCGATGTCTATTACTATAACACTCGATGTAGAAATCATATTCATCAGGTGACAGTACCAACTGCTCATTACAAAAAATTCACATACAATACCAGTACATTATTTTACAACACTTTGCCAGATGACATTAAACGATTAAATTCGATAGCAAAGTTTAAATCCCAAGTGAAATCGTTTCTGCTGCATAACTGTTTCTATACAATTAGAGACTATACTGAGCATCACAAGAAAAGTAACATTAATTTTAACAATGATACATAATGCATTATTTACCATTTGAACTGTATAAATGTGTATAAACAACCTGTAACAAGTATTGTATTGCAGCCTCCGGGTCAATAACCCCCATCTCGATCAGGTTTTTCGTCCAGTTTCCCTGATCCATTGAGCAAATGCTGAGATGGCCCCTTGTTTAGCTTCTGGACATAAATGTACTCTTCATTTTCTGTGCACGTCTTCTAGAATTCAGTGGGAAATACAATTATTCAAATTATCGTTTCCACGTTGTCGCGGCAGGAAGTATTATTCCGAAGGACATCATGGATAAGAGACAAAATGTATTGCCTTTTTATCCTTGAAAATAAATTTTATTCCATGGGAGCTTTTTTTTCCTTCAAAATTCAAGTAGTATATGACTTAGTGTAGGGATCACAGAATTTTGAAAATGTGCACACAATTCACTTTTCCCCATAGTACGTCATACGCAGTTTTTAACTGTTTTTTTACGTAAAATAAATAACTTTGTGACGTTCGCGCACATAGTGGACCTCTTCCATGTGCCAATAAATGTTCCTGTACTGCATTGCATGAAGTCATTTTAAAACCAGGTAAGCCCCTGAAGCTGTCTGGTCAGAGTATGATCGCCCAGGAGCCGCTAACAGGTAGGTCGCAAAAGCGGCGGTCAACAGGCCAGCAGTTCCCATGACACCAGACCCTTTATTTTAAAAATTAGTAATTGGGGGTAATTAGAAGAGACCCTCCAACGTTTTCAAAATTGTCTCAAAAGCGACTTGAAATATTTTCCTTGATTTCTTTGCTCGAATAGAGCAATGTACGCTTATGAAAATGGTGTAGGTTTGACATTCACTATCATCTCGATTTTTCGAAAATTTTCAAAATTTTATTTTTTACAATCTTCTTCACAAACAACATTATTGATGATATTTTTTCAAATTAAGTATGTTTTTTCAAAATTGGATCTTAATATCATGTAATGAAAAACTTTTCAAACTCGCACTTTTAATATGAAAGAAAGGAATTTCTTGGTTAATGCAAAGTATTCCTAAATTTTAGATCATCTCGACAAAGCTTAAACGCCTCACTCGCAAATTTTAGAACACTGGCGCTGTGTGGTTTACAATTTTTTAATTGATGGCTGAAGTGTTAATGAAATGAAAGTTGAAATGTTATAATATTACATAACCGTTACCAATAATACGAGAAAATATGTGATGTGGTAGTTACTTACACCAAACTGTTAAAAATAATATACAATAATGAACCTTCATAATTTGTATTACTTTTAAAGAACTTTCAACCGAAGGAAACGTATTTTATTAAATTTTGAAAATTATTTAGCACACACTACTTAATACCGGTTGCTCATCCCAAAGGTCACAGATCAATGAAATTTTTTTTCCAACGAAATGTCTGAAGATTTTGTGTTTCAATGAAAGTATCAGTTTCAACAATAAATAGCGAGCGCGTGTTTTAAGATTGCTAATGCCAAATGCAGCTCAGCAGTCGCGCCTTGCGTCTTCGTTCAGTCTCCAGTCCATTCATGAGTGGAGTTACATGCTGTGCGATGGAGGCAAGTACTCTGCGTATTCATTTAAACTACATTAGCCCCTTCCTCTAACGGATATTATCATTAAAAATATTTGTGCCTGGTTCATTCATCCTTGGGAATAAAAAAAATACATAAAAAGGTAGTATCGTATCAATAAAACATTTTTACATTTGATTCATTATAATTTTAGATTTAATGATTGTGAACTCGATAAATGAAGTAATGATTCGCGTTATGCTGGAAAGGCAACTTAGAAGTACACAGCGTTTCATTACTTCAGCCGTCTTGAAGTCAACAAAGGCACAAATTGCTTAAAAAATATCCGGAGTTTTATTGAAGGATTCGGCTTAAAACTGGTTCCAAACCCTCGTCTTGACGCATGGAACTGAAAGGTATATGATCAACTCTGCAAGTGCCTTAAAATGTATTTGTGTGAGGTTCAGGTACAAAACCCCCTTCCCTCCAACACGTTTTCTGGATAACTCTCTTAAGAGTTTTCTGGAGGGCCCAAGAGAAAAAGCCAGTTCCTCTACAAAATATTGAGACGCCTCCAATCAGTTTTCCAGAATAGTGGACCGAGGTCTTACAAGTCTAACCAACGGACAGACTGATACACGCAGGTTGTCCGAATAAACATGACTCTGAACCCACTGGCTTACACATAATTCTGAACTAAACATTTTAGACAAAATTCTGAACTCACTGGTTTACACATGATTCTGAACTATCTGGTTTACACATTAGAAGTAGATAAGACAAAAGTAAAGTATTATACAAAGAACATGTAAAATTTAGCATAAACCCTGAAACTGTCTGTAATGGGGGGGGGGCAAGAAACATAAAATAGTGCCTTTATCTCTCAAATATGTTTATATATCCCGCTTTGAGAGCGCAGAATCGTCATCGTCGAGCACCTCCCGTAGCGAGTTGCCCAGACCATGTCTTCGTCAGCTGCCAATAAATTTCGTACAATGCATGAGGACATGCTCCACAGAAAGAACCGTTCTGCATGAGTCACAGATGGGAGGAGTTTCACCTCACAAAGACGGGTTAGGATGACTTCCTCCAGCCTAGAAGAGAAGGATGAGGAAAGTCAGGGACTAACAGAATCCTTTATCGCACTTAGTTTAAAAGTGGTATTGTGCCACTGTTCGCCACGGTCTGAAGACAGATTGTTTCAGGAAAGCATTAACCTCGGACAGTGGTACAGAAGGAATGTCAATGAGTCGCCGATTTTGCCACCTGGTCGGCCAACTCATTCCCTGTGATTCTCACATGGACTGGAACCCAAACAAGAACCATATCACAGTGGCGAGACAGAAGACGATGAATCAGGTCTTGAACTGATTTCGTCAGGTAGTCTGAGGAAGAACGGGTGACAGAGCTGAGAGAATTAGAACAAAACAACTCGTCACAACGTCGCTGTCTCGATGTATTCTAGGGCTTCGATAATTGCTTGTGTGAAGTCGATATTTTTTGGTGAATATTCTGCACTGAGAATGAAGTCGATATGATTTGCTGACCCTGATACAATAAAAACTATATGCAACTGTGTCATTGTAAAATGAACCATCTGCGTATAAGAATGTATGATCCGGAGAGGCTTCCCTCATTACCTGAAACTGTATCTGATAAATATGACTAGTAGTTTGTTTGGGAAGATTGGAGTGTCTGAGGTCAACATTGGGGCGGAAGAGTTTCCAAGAGGGAATCTGTCCCTTAAGGTTTCACAGTTGGTAGATCGACATTGTTCCCGCAAACGTTTTCGCAATCTAATACCTGGGGGCCGGGGTAACGATGTTTGGAGAATATATGAGGACGCATATTTACGGTGGGTTTCGACGTTAATGATGATTAAAGAGTCCTGACACATTAGTACCATAAGACGCTAAAGAACATCCCGCCTTCCTTTTAAGGATGGCTCCCCAGCCTCAGCTAGAAGGCACTCGATTCAGCTGGTGCGATACGGACCTGTTTAGAGGGGGACACCAGCGTGGTGTATTGTTGATGGGGGAGAGTGGAAGGAGCTGCAGAGTCATACACTTCACTACCGTAATCCATAGCTGAACGGATGACTAATCTATATAACAACAATAGGGTAATGCTGTCAGCTCTCCATGACGTGCCACTCAGCATACGAAGAAGATTAAGGGGGAGACGCATCTGTTTTGTCGAATATGCACGCCACGTGAGGGACTAGTCAAAAGTGAGCTCCAAAAACCTAGCGGATTAGACGAATGGAAGCTGATTTCCTCTCAAGTAAAGGATTGGATTGCTATGCAAGTGGTGGTATATCCTGGAGAATGGTCCAGCAGTAGATTTAGTAGGGGAGAACTAAAAACCTGTTGACTTGCCCCATTTGTGGAGCTTGTTGAGCACCAATTGAAGTTGCCTGTGGATCACATGATGCTGCTGGATGAACAGAAAATGGTAAAATCATTCGCAAACAGCGATGTCTTTACAGGTTCCCAGACGACCGACGCTACGCTATTTATGGCAATGGCAAACAGTGACAGCACCTGCCCTAAGGGGATGCCGTTTTCAAGAGGGTGACTGCTAAACAGTTTGTCACCGACTCAAACTCGGAAAAATCTATTTGATACGACAATTTAGAGGAATAGGAGAAGCTTCCCTCTCAATCCCCACGAGTGCAAAGTTTGCAGAATGCAGTATTTCCAAGACTGATGTTAAGGCAACAAAATGTTTACGTCTCTCAATTCAGTCAAACCTTAAATGGAACGTCCTTTTAAATGAATTGAACACAAAATTAAGTTCATTATGCTACGCGTTCAGAATTCTTGGAAATTCAGTTAACCTTTATCCTGCTCGTTGTGTATATTTCGCTAATGTTCATTCCCGCCTGAGATATGGCATAATATTCTGGGGAAATACATCTTATAGCTCCCAGACTTTTAGATTACAAAAACTAATTGTACGATCCACGTGAGTCTTGTAAGCCTCTCTTCATTAATCTAGGAAGTTTACCATTACCTTGTCGATTTACGAATCAGTGGTTTTTGTCAAAAAATGACTTGCTTAAGGGCGGGAATATATTTTCAGAAAATGCCGATGTCTATTACTATAACACTCAACGTAGAAATCATGTTCATCATGTGACAGTATCAACAGCACATTACAAAAAATTCACATACAATACATGTACATTATTTTACAACACTTTGCCAGGTGACATTAAACGATTAAATTCGATAGAACAGTTTAAATTGAAAGTGAAATCGTTTCTGCTGCATAACTGTTTCTATACTATTAGAGACTATACTGAGCATCACAAGGAAAGTAACATTAATTTTAACAATGATACATAATGAATTATTTACCATCTGAACTGTATAAATGTGTATAATCAACCTGTAACAAGTATTGTATTGCAGCCTCCCGGTCAATGACCCCCATCTCGATCAGGTTTTTCGTCCAGTTTCCCTGATCCATTGAGCAAATGCTGAGATTGCCTCTTGTTTTGCTTCTGGATATAAATGTAACTTCATTATCTGTGCACGTCTTCTAGAATCCAGTGGGAAATATAGTTATTCAAATTATCGTTCTCCATGATGATGTTGCAGGAAGTATTATTCAATGTAGAAAGACATGAGGCATAAGAGCCTAAATTTATTGCTGATTTACCCTTAAAAGTAGATTTTATTTTATAGAAGCGAAAACTTTTGTTAACAATCCTTGCGAATAACGCTCATTTTCTTTCTAGAATTCTTCTTTTCTAGATTTCTGTCTAGTATTTTCTAGAATTCAGTGAGAAATATAGTTATTCAAATTATCGTTTCTATGTTGTCGCGACAGGAAGTATTATCCCGAAGGACAACATGGATAAGAGCCCAAAATTTATTGCTTATTTGTCCTTGAAAATAGATTTTTACAGGGCTATCGGCCATGCTCCGTTGTTGAGTATGACCAAACCTGAGACATGAAGCAGCGCAGGGGGTTTGGCACATACTGCCGCACATGGAGATTATAAATCCCCATCTACTCCTCTCTGGGAGACAAGGTAACGTCAGGATCAGGGTAGGAGTGGGGATATCACTCCCATTCTCCTTCCTCTTGATCCTAAACATCTCCGTTACGCCCTGACTCTTAAAAAGAGAGAGAAGTTCCTCCTCACTTTCAGATGCAAAGTCATCGTGATTCACCACTCCCTTACATAGGTTAAGGGTAGGGTGAGTGGTCACTTCCACGTGGAGGACGGCAATCTGCTTAGTCTTTGAGATCTTTTCAATTTGCTCGTCGGTGCATGATTCGAAGAGAATTTTTGTACCATATCTTTGGCTCACCACAGCTTCAAACTTTTTAAACGAGTCCTCTATGGCTCGCGCGAGACAGACTGCACTGACTCTTTTGAAAGTTTTTCCGTCTTCAGTGCAGGTCATAAAAAGGGAAGTGTCTTTCTTGGTCTATCTTCTTCTCTAAGGAATCTTCTTCTCTAGGGAACGCGCACACAGACTTCTCAACTCCCAGGTCACCCATTCGCCCGCCCTCAGCCTCGGCCTCGCCCGCCGCAGGTACGGCTGCCAGCTACGCCCCTCTTCTAGAGGCCAGCCGGTCTCCCTAGCAACAGCTAAACTTTGTGTTTGATCAAATTATAAATAAAGTGCTATATCCATCTGTGGGACTACGTAGCCTTTTTTTTTTCAGAATCCCCGCTTCCTACCGATATAACAATTCATAGTCTCTAATTGTATAGAAACAGTTATGCGGCAGGAAAGATTAAAATTGTCATCTGGCAATATGTCAAAAAGTAACATGTATTATACGTGTTTTTTGTAGTGAGCGGTTAATACTGACACCAAATCAATATGATTTCCACGATTCCACGACTTGTGTTGTATTTATAAATATCAGTATGGCAAGAAAATATATTCCTATCGTGAAGTAACTAAGTTTTCACAAAAATTACGGATTCGTAAATGAATAGACAAGGCAATGGTAAGATTCAAATCTCAATGAAGACAGGTTTGCAGAAATCACGTGGATGGCCCGGAGGATGATCCGGGTGGGGCATATGTAAAAATTAATAGTGGTGATCGCATTTCGTGGTAAAAAAGGAGAGTGGCAGTTACACTACTTTGTGCTCTTCTCAAAGCATTCCTACGGCACCCCCACACAAGAAAGAGCGCACAATATTATGTTAAATAATTTTAAACATTTCTCAACAGAAAATTAAATTTACCTTATGTATTAAACACTCTAAACGTCCACATTAATATTTCCATAGAGAAAGAAAATTACCATTGTATATAATAGTCACGTTTCAATTTACTTAATTCGCAACCAGGAAGTAATCGAGCAAATAACCTTTAATTGCAATTAGGTAAGAAAGATATCATACGTGATAAATGTGTCTGTGAGAGATAAGATAACACATGTGGGTTAGACAAACATATTTCGTCCTTTTCTACGCTAGCGATATCGTTAAGAACAACGACTTCTGGCAGATTTCAATCAAAGCACATAGTGCTGTTGGTAAACTACTTCAAGAGCTTTCTGCCATACCAATACGACAAAGCTACTAGCGTATCAGCTAAGTTCCGTGCTTCATCACATAAATTCGTCATTAATACTTAATGTTGATTTTGAATGACCTCTAAATTGTTACAATATCGATTGTAAACTTATTTTTTAGTAGAAATTGAATTTGTAAGTTACAATTGCTTGTCAACATTGTTAACTCACAAGTTCACCCTCCAAACACATCTTTGATGACCTCTTTACATTGGTTCACAATCAACACGTCAAAACTCACTGAATTTTAGATACTTGTAAAAAGGACTCAGAAAGCAGATCGTTTCTGCTCAATAATTATTATGCAATATTTTTATTACAAAGCAATTGTCACATTGAAACTTTCTTGTCAAACTAGTGGAGCTCAAACAGCACATACTTTCTTGCCCTGAGTAATAATTCAGTAATTAGGCACATTTTACCTGGAAGATCATCGAACTTTTTGAGTATGTGGTATATACCGGAAATAGTAAAACCACAGTTTTTGACCTCCCAGACCCTACGCTAACTCCGGAAGGCCTGAAAAAACGGTATTTTTTCTGATTTGTTTCGTTGTTTTTTCTCTGTAACTCTTTAAACCTTAAGTTCAGAAGAAAATGATTCAATTCAGTTTTAAAGAGGATAAAATTTCCAATAACTTCTTTATGATACATTTTCTTTTGAAACCAATTACCAAACGAGCTACAGCTTAGCAAAAAAAATTATTTCATTTCTCCGAAAGTGTGCAAAAATACTCATGTTTGTGATATTATAGTCAACCGATAATAAATATAATTATTAATACACATAATACTATTATTTATCTCATTGTCGTTACCACAGGGGAGGAGGTCGAAAATGGGGGTTTTAACTAGTGCTTGGGTAAGTACAACATACCAAAAGAAAAAATGGTATGACCTTTTTCCATGTAACCCCTCTTTTTCTGTACCTTCCGACTGAACTACAACGAATACGTAATATTATACCGCAATATGTGTTCATATTAACACATCTCAGTCATCCCTTTTTGTAAAACTCATTACAGATCGTAGAACATGAGGGGCGAAAACTAATTCTTTTAAACCTGATATATCAACACAAATTCGACAATTAACTGCGTATTTTAGCCTAAAAATATAAAGAGAAAAAATCGAGCCTTTTTTAGAAAAATTGTTTAAAATATTAAAATTTTCTATATGTACTATTGAAAATTCATATTTTCCAAAAAAATTATACAAGATTTATTTCAAGATTCGATTTGAATAAGTTTTTTTAATAAAAAAATCTTTCTTGAATACTGTAGTCGTAGAAACTTCGAAAAGTGAACTTTTCTAACTTTCAAAAAAATCAGAGATTTCAACGAAAACGAGACAATTGGTGATAGTTTCATTTTCGGCAAACACTTAGTATTTTTAAAATTGCAAACATTTTTATATATAAAAATTACAATATTGAAGGACATTTTTTGCTTTTAATCTGTTATTTGAAACAGATGTGGAATATTATCTCTGAATTTAACACACTTTGTCAAAAACCCCTCCATATTTTTTCTTTGTTTTTTTACGCATAGAACAATGAAGGCTTAAAAGAATGGCGCGGGTTTTAGAACTCTGAATTTTAGAAAATTGCAACTTTAGAATAAATGCGAAAAGTATGTGCTGGTTAACCATTAGTTTTTTTCTCCGTTCAACAGGGAAATGTCTGCAGATTTGAAGTGTTTCGACGAAGGTGTCAGTTCCTCCTATGTCAACAATAAATAACGAGCGCGTGTTTCAAGGTCACTGAGATAAAGTGCTAATGCCAAAGGCAGTTGCAAGGCAGGCTCAGCAGTTGCAGGAACTCGCGACTCGCCTCTTCGTTCAGTCATCAGAGGTGTCATATGCACTGCGCTTCAGGAGGCAAGTACTCTGTGAATTACTTTAAACAACTTTGGCCACCTGGTTCCTCGTTCCTCTGGTGGATATTTTCATTTTTAAAATTTTGATTTGTGCCTTTTTTTATTAATTCTCGGCAATACAAAAGTCCATGAAAAGTAGTGTCAATCAAACAACTTTTTTAAACTTATATTTTATTATAATTTTAAATTTAATGATTATCAATTTAATGAATGATGTAATGACGCACGTTTTGTAGAAAATGCAGGACACCGTTACATCTCTTTAGGCGCCTTGAAATCCACAAAAACACGTTTCCTGCATTTTTTCGGATCGGGCTAAAAATAGTTCCAAACACTTAGTTTTGACGAAGAGAACCGAGAGAGAGAGAGAGAGAGAGAGAGAGAGAGAGAGAGAAAGAGAAAGAGAGAGAGCTATCTCTCTCATAATCACTTCTCTAAGTGCTTTAAATCGCGTTTTTGTGAGTTTTCGGTGCTTAACCCTCCCCCCCCCCCCGGTTTCTCATAAATTCTCCAAGGACCCAGAAGAAAAGGCCATTTCCTCTTCAAAAGACCATAGATGCGTCCAATCACTTTCCGTGAATAGTAAACAGTTTTTTACCGGTCTAACCGCCGCACAAACTGACACACGCCGGTTATCCGATTAATATAATTACTTCAATTGTTGTAAGTTTCGTTTTAATCACCTCTAACAATTTTGTGCAGAGATTAGGAAATTGATAGTTTATCAGATGTCGATTAGATTTCTCACCGAGAAATCAGTAATAGTTCAAGTCTAAAACACAAGGTTCATACAGGTGTGAGATACTTGTATTCAATAACGTTTTTCAGAGTTAACAAGACATTCTGAATAAATAAGAACCATTTTTATTTTACATATTTTGGTGTAATCATATTTTTTTTCATATTTTACTCATTACAACATTTTTCGTTACATTTTAATATAAGTCGAAACGGATCATATTCGCGGCTTCGCAAATATGTTACTACGCTTTGGTAGCCGTCGGGATCAAGGAGGAACGGATGCACCATGTGAAGCAGAAGGAACGTCAACCATGTGCTTGCTCATAGACTTCGTGTGTAACTATCATAAACAAGTATTTTTCAGATCATCGTCGAATCGCATTGTTGGATCCGAGGGGGGAGGATATGTTGCCTTCTCCGGGAACCATCACTGGCTTCCTTTAACGAAATTTTATTTTACATATCTTCTATTTTTTCTTACACATTTTGGAATATATATATATTACAATACATTCCGTTCCTTACTTATTAGTTTTAAAGAATCTATTAATCCATTTTTAAATGATTAAAAAACGCGGAAAAAACAAACGCCGCAAATATGTGACGTATTATAAAAATAACATTTCAGATACCGGCAATGTAACATTTTGTGAATACTATAAATATTAAATACTAGATTTAAAATCAGATTCGCTTGTTGACTCAAAAATTTTGTTGTTTTGAACGTCCATTTACATTTGTAGAATCTTTACCTTATCTTACCCATTAGTAGATAAGAAAGCTTGAGAATGTCAAGACAAGATTCCATGCAACTTAGTCTGCTGATATATTAAAACGAAAAATGACAAGAGGATTGTGAATCAATTTAAATATTTATTGTTATTGTACATTTTGAAATACACAAACCTATGTCACATTGTATATTTTTGAAACGAAAGATCACTTTTTCCTAAAAAATAACCTTCCACATTGCAGTTACTCATACATTTTCCTAACACGAGTATTCATATACGTAGTCAATGCCAGATTACCGAACAGACTGAGTAGGCTGCAGCCTGGGGCTCGCAATTTCTCAGGACGGACGAATTTCAGTGGATGCAAAATTTCATAAGGAGAACTTTTGAATATTTTTACAGAAATATTCTTTCCATAATTGTATCCAAAGAAAGTGTTAATTAATCAAATATAGTTCCAAACGACCCAATACAGTGGAACGTTGACAATGGTTGTAGAGAAATGGTGGCCAAAGATGGATTTAAGCAAAATCATGAAATCGAATTTTCTACCTCTAAAGGTCGCATGCAGATTAAAAATATTTCTAAAAATGCAAATGGTGTAGTTGTTAAAAGATTATGTTTAGTACATTCGCCATTTACAGATCACATTAAGAAATTTGCCGAGAGTAAAGAGGAAAAAACCAGACTCCGTATGACAACGCGTATTTTATATGTACACCTAAATGTTATTTTGACTTTAATATCCAAACTGTTTGTAACAAAATGTAAACAATAGAATAGAATAGAATATTTATTTTGCCACTTAGGAATACATGGAATACTTCCGGTGGTAGCGTTTTCTAAGCAATTAAGTGAAGTCGTAGGCTTCCGCGGCCGGACTCATGTGAAAGATGGTCGAAACGTTGGCAACACAGCCTTCGACGCGGCGTCACCCGGACAGCCAATATCATTCTAAGCAATTACTACAAATATACAAAACAAACATCAATTCTTTTCCTTATACCAAAACACAGAAATTCTTTCATACTTTCCTTATATTTTTAATTTATTGACCTAAAAATTTGATGTTATAAAAAATGCAAATATATATCAATTATTTATACGTATACAATATTTGCATCGATTACAAATGTACAATTTTTTAAATTCAAAATATTACAAATAACTGTGTCAAAAAAGCAAAATAAAAAAGGGCGCAAAAATATTTGACAGCCTAGTGCGCACAGCCAAGTCAAGTCAAAATCACGCACCGTACGTGTGTGTGGATAGATGGGATAATGTGGAGTGTATATGGATTTGTTGGTTTGTATGTCGTGACAAGAAAATTTGGTTTACCTCAATCTATTAAGAGTGGCGACACGAAACAAAATAGTAAATCAGTAAATACCCGCATATTAACGACGTGAGAGATTTAAAAATAATTATATTTGCCTAATTTTGATAAAAAAATACAGCAAAATAAATTGTATGTGATCTTAAACGTGGTAGCACATGCGTATACGTGAGTGCGCTTACGTGGAGGTGTTTTCTGTGTGTCTGTGCTTATAAGTACACGGGACTGTGTTATTCTTGTACGCATTGCATGCTCGCCTGTGTGTATGTGGAGGCGAACTATGAAAACTAAAACGTATCTTGAGTATGTTGCGCATTCATCAAACCATGGACTTGTTAATGCCTCACGTCTGTCTCACTCGAAACAATGTGCTGTAACTCCTATTTATTGAACGTGGCACCTCAAGGCCACAAGCTAGACGAAGAGGGGGCACTGTCATCCAATCGAGAGCGTCGTTACGATTTAAATTTTTATTAATCAAACCGTTCCAATAATTTTTTCACATTCAAGAATAAATTTATTTGGTGTATATTATTACATATAGTATTTTTTGATGGGATTTAAATTTTTGGTATTAGAGCTACCGATTGGATGATAATGTCCACCTCTCCTTCAGCCCGTGACCTTGAGGCGCCACGTTAAATAAAGCAATAGAGAGGAAACTGGCAGTTGCCTTGCGGACGATACTCGTGAAGATGTTCCGTATGTCGTAAAGAAAAGATAAAGGAACATGGCTGGTGCTAGAAGTTGGAGGTGGTGACCAAGCGGCTTGCGGAACTTTAAGGAGACGTCTCGAACCTAACCGGTTTTGTTCCCTTTATTTCTAGTGAAGGTGATCCAAATGTTACCTCCTGGATACACAAAAATTCGTACTTGACTATTATCCCGCGCGGAATAAAACCAGGTGTATACAGCGATTTTCCTAAGGATGAGCCAAAGTGACATTCGTGAAAACAAGTGAACATCACATGTATTTCAGAGAAGTATCCCTCCGCCGCGACAGCTGTTCAGTCACGCCCCATCGTAAAGTGTTAGGTTATGGCTCCTGTGAAAACATCCCTATGAAGAAGTCTAAGAGTTTCAATGAGGTATATGCACGTACGTAAGTCCGTGAAATATTCAAATTTGATTACGTATGTGAAAAATCTTTTACCATGCTCTCATAATCAGTGAAAGAAAACTGGCACGAATGTGAATAGAAAGAAAAATGATTTAAGCCGGAAACACGTGCACCGGTACGCATCGTGCATCCAAATCTCGGTTTTAAAATTAACATAATATTTATCACACAAAAGGTAAATTCGATGTAATATATGAAGAAAAAATAATTTTTACAGAAGAGCACGTTACACTGCTCTTCCTAATATCGATTATTTCTCGCGGTGCACTATATTCTTGTGGGACAAGGAAAAGTACAAAAGGAAGTGTCGAAGCCATTTACAAGTTAACCAACTGCAAACGAACAAATGCGGGATGGGAGTCTAATGGGCTCAAGGGCACAACGACCACAGAACGTTCAGTTATGTTGCCAGCACTAGCTGTCACTTTGGCTCATCCTTAGGAAAATCGCTCTATATCGGGAGCGGGTGAGAGCGTTGGGCGTGTGGTTGCAGCGCCGCTCGGTGGCTGGTGAAGTGCCGTGCTGCGAGGTGGTGCGGGCCGTCCGGAACACGAGCTGGTGCCGCGATGGACGTCGCCCCGGAGACGCAGGAGCTGTTCGGCGCCGCCGACTACGCCGTGTTCGGGGCGATGCTGGCGCTGTGCGCGGCCATCGGGCTGTACTTCGCGCTGGCCGCCCGGAGGGAGGACGAGGGCGAGAGCGAGGCGACCACGGCGGACGACTACCTCATGGGAGGACGCCGCATGCGCACGCTGCCGGTCAGCATGTCGCTCATTGCCAGGTTGATTGATTGATTTTTTTCGTGTTTCCGGGCGCGTCAACTGCTTTGGTCATTAGTCCCGTTATGATTGCATGTTTTTTTCGCGGGAGCTGGCGGTGATCTTTCCCGCTGGATGGCGAGATCCGGTGCCGACCTACCGTCGACTAGTGGGGTTACCCCCTAACCAGGACTCTCCCACCAGCGGGGACCGCCCCAGCCGGGACAAGCTCTAAGCTCCCGACCGGTCTCTCGGAATATGTGGTAGTGTAGTGCATGTTAGTGTGTGTGTGTGTGTGTGAGGGGAGATAGGACAAGGAAGAGGAAGGACAGATCGCGCGCGGTCCGTGGCCCGTTTTGTAGGGTACTGCTCCGGCATTCGCCTGGTGTTGGTCGGAGAAACCACGGAAAACTACCGATCAGATCAGCCGGCCGCTCATTGCCAGGTGACGGGAGTCGTTGTTTCATCTTCCCTTTTTTCGTTTTTATTTATTATCATTACATACTTACACATCTCTGGGATGGCTCATGGGCAGCGTGCTAGTCTCCTGTGCTGTGGTCCCGAGTTGGATTCCCGATCGAGGCAAAAATAAGAGTAGTAGCTTTCCTTTAAAATCGTCCCAGTTTCTGTGGCTGTGTGACGAAGAATAGCTCGAGCAGGCAGATCTTGCCCGTTACGGTGAAGAGAATACATCATGTTCGCCTTATATCGATCCTACCCCCAAGCATGGGAATTTAACTAGGCCCAGGCATGGGGAACACCGGTAGCTGGCCGGCGAAGTCGGACTACCGGCCCAATAACGCCAAATATGGGGTATCCCACCAACTACGGTTTACCCCCATAACTTCTGAACTGTGCACGGTATTGTATATTTACATAAGTTTTCTGTCAATTTATTATTTAAATTCCGTGGTGATAGATATCTTGTGGTAATCCATAATGTAAGTTAGGAAATAATCAACCAAAACAATCACAGTTATTATATGTATTACAATATTCCCGAAGTTAACTTTCGGGAAACACTTTTCTTGTCTTCAGTGGGGATATTGTGTTCATATACTTTATGTTATTTTCTCATTTTTCCTTCTCCATGTTATAGACCCCCTGAAGATGAGGAAAGTGTTTTCCCGAAAGTTAACTCTGGGAATATAATAAACAATACAATTGTGATTGTTGTGGTTGATTATTTCGTAACTCAATTAATTTATTATTTATTTATTTAATTTTCTTGGGCAATTAAACGACTAATGATCGAATCTATAATCTACAACTGTAATGACCATGAGAGTAATGAGAAGTGGAAGAAACGAAATAATCCTGAGAAAACCTGTCGAGCGCTGGTTTTGTCCACATGCATTGGCCATAAATCAAATGCTGGCATCGTTTCTTCCCTAGCGATACAGAAAGATCCTCAATCAATACATCCCGCTCGGATCGCAATGGCTTGGTTGTAGTGATGAAGTCAAAACGTGGAAAGAAATGGAAGGAAAGAATTATTTTTAGAATTAATATGCCCAGTAAAGAGAGTATTCACAGCTGAACGCTGCGACTCAAAATACAACAAACGGAACAAGATATATTTTTCTTCAAAATATTATAAAAGCACATAGGGCAGCTCATTCGAAAGAATTTTGTTTTTATTTGTGTAATTCAAGTGCACAATAGATTTTAAACATAATGCAGTGTCCTGGTTCGTTCATCCTCAGAAACAGAAAATGGTACAAAAGTGTATCATAAATATTTTATTCAGTATTCATTTTTTATTACAAAATTAAACATAATTATACTCAATCTGATGAGTCAAATTGTAACGATTCGTGTAAAACCGTGAAGCAATCTTTACCAATTCTCAAAGTTTCATCTCGGTAGGTGCCTTCAAAGTATCAAAAACTCATTTTTAATAGAATTTTTCCAGAATATTTTCTAGAGCAAACCCGTTAAGAATAATGTCAATCAATTTGTTTTGTCAGCGGCAATCGAATGATTTTTTAACCACCTCTGTAGCAGTGATAGCTGTTCCTTAGAGGCCTAAAGGGCGGCACCCTCCCTCCCGCCACAAAAAAAAAAAAAAACCAAGGGAAAAATTTGCAGAAAGAATTACACTTTCAATAAACCAACTCGTTTAATTTGTGCAAACCACCAGCACAATTTTTGAGGACGAATTGTGTCGACTTAAGAAAAAGATGAAATGTTTTTAGAATGGGTAGTATCATGGATTACCGCGTGTTCGTCAATGGCTGGTGCATGTAATTAACTTGAAGAGTGGGGATATTGGGAATTGGGTGGAGGCAACATGCTGCTATTAGGATTTTGTTCGGCAGAGTCCACGCCTATTAACTTGACTAAGAAAAACCGGCCCTTACCATTTGATTTCATAAATTGCTGTGTTCTTTGCTGGATATATTTTTTATCAAATTTCGTACTTCCGCGTGAGCATAATTATATCCTCCGTTACCAACGGTAAAGTTGACTTAAACGAGGATTAAAATCCCGATGCATGCAAATCGGTTGTCCACTACATGCTGTCAGTGGCGTTTAGTGCCCCAACACACTGGAGCGACAGCCCAACCAAAAGGCCGTATGTTCCCCATGTTAAATCGAAGGGCCCGAGTAAAAGCGATAAATCCATTCATACAGCCAAGAGAGTGGTGCAATTCTCGGCAAGGCACCAGACACCAAAGAGAGCGACAGTTGGACGTTCTGGTTTCAAAGTGATTTCCTATACATCGATATTGCAGCAAGATCTTGAGTAATGAATGTTTTAAAAGGAAAATGTATTATGTGATCTTTTTCATTTTCTGGGGTTTGTGCAACCTAAGCACGAGCCGCCACTGCGTGCTATAGTTTTCCTCGTTCAAGGAATATTTTGAAGAGGTAAAATGTGTGTGATAGTCTGACATATACGCCGCCCATCTTAATTTGCAACCCACCGGCCGCCACTGCTCTGTAGATGTCTCAAACCAAAAACGTCATTTTCGGTACTTCCCCGCCAAATAAAACACATTGTAGAATTCTCTTCGAAACCCCTACAATGTTCCGAAAGAATAAGGTTAGCACCCCCTCGTTGAAAATGGACGGGAAGAGGCCTTGATGTGACCAAAGGACACGCACGTTACCCTATTCCAATTGTCCGATGTATACATAGTGGCTCCCCAAGAAGCGGTAAGAAGAGGGGGACACTACCATTCAATCGGGACTTCGTGCGACTTAAATTTTTGATATTGAAGCTCCTGTTTGGACGAGGTCCCACTCTCCTTCCAGCTCCTGACCTTGGGAGTCGCTATATTTAAAACGGACAATATGCGCAGAAAATTATATATAATTAATGGTGGCAGCAGCAAGCTGTTGTACACATATCTTACAACGGTGTGATAAATTGTATAACAATTCACTTAAGTAGACTAACAAAATTATAATTAAAAGTTAAATCACAAATATATATCACAGATTGTACGTGTACTAGACTTTCAGTTCCGCTCAAATGAAGTGTAGAGGGAGAAACTATCACCACAGAAATCTGTACCAATTCAGTCAACGAGAACACCAATCATTACACTTTTTCGCGCTCACTGAAAAGTGTTATCATGATATTTTCTGGCAGAAATTACACATAGCGACCATTTAAAAAAAAATCGCCTTGAAATTGAATTCTTTGAGGAGAAACTTTTACGAGAATAGAAAAAAGAAATACATTACGTCATAGAAGGAGACGGCGTAAGTGCACAGAAGCTATAGTGTGCACATCAACACAAAAGTTGACACATCGTTTATTAAATTTATTTATAAAAAATATATAACTTATAAGGGATGGGTATATATGCAATTCAGATAACAGGAGTTCAAACTACAGTTTGTCATCCTTTACTTTGCCTTCGATCCCATTATAATTATTTGCAAACAATTTTAAAAATATTTTCGTGTAGCAAAGTCATCGTTTGTTAATTTTCCTACTAGGATTGAGGTTTGAAGTTCTCCCTTAAACTCATCTTATGTACTGAAATAAACTAGTTTTATACGCATATGTCTACAATTCCCTTTTCCTTATTCTCTAAAACTGGTCGTAACAAGGTTCAAAAAAACTTCCTCCGAGGACAAACTTATGTTATGATTCGACTGTGACTTCTACAATGAAGTTGCTAATCTTTTAAAATAGCTTTTAGTTTCATTATAAAATATCTTTTTGCAGTTATAATCAGTCATGTATTCTCTTCACGATGTTAATCAACAACTAACTACGCTCGCATTAAACATGTGCAGATAATTCAGCTGAACGGGTCCGCACAGGGATTTAATAAAAACACGCTATAATATTTAGTATAATGGCAAGCAGGTGACATAATATTGTTCTTGACATATTCAGTGTTTGTAATCAGAATGTCATCAACTTGCGTGAGCTGACAACATAATTGTTATATTCCAGGAACCAAGATCACCATGTCGTTGTATGATACAACAGGCGAGGCGTTGCAATTTTCATCTTATTGCTCTCCCAAAAAGCAATAACTATTTTGAAGTCTTAACAAAGCTACTCCAGCTGTTTGGCACACGTCTTGACAAATTTTCATTTGATATTTTTCATCACGTGTTAATATTTTTTTAATTTGCAGTTATGTGTCTGGCATCACGCTTCTCGGCACTCCAACGGAGGTGTATCTTTATGGAATTCAGTACGTATACATTAGCATTTCCGCTGTTCTCATGGGGCTGTGCTGTCTGAGATGTATCTGCCAACTTTCCACCGACTCGGCATCACCTCTACCTACGAGGTACAGCAGCCAAAGTTGTATTTGAACAGAAAATACGCATAGTATACAACCATGACTGTATGCAAATGGTTTGATTGATACATTGATTAAGTGAACTAAAATAAAATGCGGCGGCAATAATTGTGAGTTTCAGTGTCTTACGTAATTTATTATGTCCACGGACATAAATTGTACAGAAAATAAACCCCAATATATGGATCGATTCTAGTTTACATTGCCTGTAATTTAATGCTTGTTTGTGCAATAGTCATTATGTTTTAATCTTTACTTTTTGGATTACAGGATAAATAACGTTTATTAACGAAAGGTCTTTAATTTTTACGCATTTTGTCCATGATGGCTAGACACTCAATTTTGGATTACTTGTAATTTTTTTTCAAATTTGGAACTTTTTCAATTTTCTTTTTTAGTCACACTTCCTTCTAAGCAAGTCGACGAAATTTAACAGACGTTGTAATGGAGTTTCTTTCTTTGCAGTATTTGGAATGAGATTCAGTAAATCTGCGCGTATTTTTGGATCTTTCCTCTTTTTCATTGGAACGGTAAATATTCTTCCTTCTGTACTCCTTTCGGTATAAAAAGTATAATTGCAACAAATTTTCTCATTTCCAGATTACACGGCTACCGATTGTTATGTATAATTGCAACAAATTTTCTCATTTCCAGATTATATGGCTACCGATTGTTATGTATGTAGCGGCACTGGCGTTCAATCAAGGTAGCTATTAGCTAATCAAGGTACTTTTAACGAAAAATCTATACTTCTGCTAATATAACAGTATATCACATAATTCTTAGAACGAAATACTCAGTCGATCAGAAGAAATTTATATAATACATCATGTTAAATTACACGTGTTTATCTTGACCTTATCAAAAGAACATGTAACTACAGCTCCAGGTTTCGACCATATACTCTCCAGGGTTGTAGAATATGGTAATGTGTGAAGTTAGTGGTAAACGCACATTAACAATTCACACTTTTGTTCCCAGGGAGAGATAAAAGTCCATTCCATCGTATTGTTACCAAGAGTATAATAATGCCTGAAAGTATATATGGTTGTAGTGTGGGTTAGACAAATTTTCACTCGTCAATGTGAAGAGTTCAAAGGCGTAAAAATTGGATGCAAGAAAACATGATAATACAAGAACTCACTATTAATTTGAAATTTAAATAGAATTACACTTTTTAATTCGCCAAAGAACCTTTTAGTTCTTCCCTCTCAAAGAAAACAAATACGACTTGAAGCAATAAATTATATCTAAATAGTTATTAGAATGTTATGGTTTTCGTGTGTAAATAATTTCTTTCTTATTAAAAGTAGGTTACGCTTAAGAAATAAATGAAAAGATTCTTAACCATAATCAGTTTTCGGAAACAAAATGAAATGCATTAACAAAAAACTTAGTGTAAAACAAATATAAAAGTTTAATGAAATACGTTGATTTGTAAAATCATCTTTGTTGACACCTAAATCTCTTAAAATTCAAAGTCATAATCATACTAACCATCCACAGTGAAATAAAAGAACATATAATAGCTGATGACAGCTTGTCAGGTGTCGTTCGCTGTCTTTTACTGATTCCGACACGATTAACACCCGAAGCAAAATACCATAAATGAACGTCAAACTGTTATTAATATCAAGTTATTTATGCATGTAACATCATGGCACTTACATTTCTAGTGACTGGCGCCAGCGTTCACATTGTGTCTCCGTTGGTGTGCCTGGTGTGCATCTTTTACACGTGCGTGGTGAGTGCCTCTGCTGCATGTCGCCCTCGTTGGCCGACTCTTCGCGACTGTGCTCAGTCGGTATTATAGTTATCACTAGCGCCTCCTGCCGAGTGGACGAAGAATTTAGAATTCAGTTAATACTTTCGAACTATACTTGGGTTTTTGTAACGTGGCGGCTGAGGGTTGTATCTCCAAGATGGAATTCGGCACTTTTTGCGTCTTTCTTGGCAAAAGATGAAATTCGGCACTATCTGCCGCAAGATGTCGCATGATTGCGACCGCATCAAGCAGTGGTGCAGATCAAGCGACTCTAGCGACAGGACTGAGAATGACTCAAAAAGTCTTGCCGAATTCCATCTTGGGCATACTACACTCAGCCGCCACGTAAAAACCCAAGTCTAGTGAGCGCAACTGCTTCACCACGCTGTTTTCAAAATATAAGGAACCTTGGAGGTATCATAATTCATTTCTGGTAAAAATAATTCAAAATTTTATTTTGGATAAAGGACATAAAATGTTGACAATTTTGTTTTGGTAGGACAATCTCTACACAACTTCATACCCAAAATTGTGAGAGATACAGTATACTCATTTGAAATGAGTTATTTCAACCGAAGAGATGAAACGAGGAAGCAACATACAAGTAGAGTGAACACTGGATATGAATAATGTAAACTTGAATTAGAATATGAATTAAATTATTTCGTGAGATTTATTGCATTAATATATTTTCACATCAGGTTCAGAAACAAGGATTTTTAAGCAATGTCAGCATTAGATAGACAATTTATGAAGAATTAATGAAACTGGTGTATCAAATAGTAATGCGGCTCGAAGTATGTCCATTGGTCACCAATAACATAATATTTGCTTGCCCACCCTCCAACACTGCGCAGGCCGAACGGTAGCCGTGAGGTTACACCTGCCATTCCAATTGAGTTTTCGAAAACAAGATGGGTGAAACTCGCATCACAAAAGTAACAACCTACCTTAATTAATTAATTCATTCATTCATTCATTCATAAAAAGGTGTTTAAACTTAGTAACGTGCTTCCAAAGCCGTGCGAAATGAGAAGGCATTTGGTAATTATCAAATATAGATGAAACAAAATAATGAAAAATTTTGAAATGGGGAAAAGGCCAGAGAGGCATTACAAAAATGTTTTATGATTTAAAAAAGTAAAAAAATCAAAAAGTTGTTTTCTAATAGAAAAAATACAGTCGACTCCGATTACAGTGAACTTCTGGGGACTAACATGTTTAGTTGCACTATATCAGAGATTCACTTTGTCCGATAATGTCAATAATAAATGGAATTTCTCCAGAATTATTGCTTTTATTAATATACCGCAAAATTCATTAACAGCAAAACTGAAAATTTCAATATTTTTATTTGTACGTAAAATCAATTATTTTCAATTGTTTGAATCGTCATTTTTATTATATCCTTTTCCAGAGTCCGTGCTCTCTCCATAATTGATTTTGCACTGTCCTGTCTCTAGGTATCGTAATGCAGTCTTGACACCTTTCAATGCTTATTGCACTGTTGGAACACCATCCCACTCTCCGAAGGCCTTTTTAATCTCCAATAACAAAAGAGATACAATTAATTTCCAGGACTTATTTCCTAGGTTCCTATAGCCGAGGTTCAGGTTCACTATAACCGAATCTTCTTAGGCTTATGTCCGTGAAATAGGACAAGTGACTTGAGTTCACTTAACCGAGGGTTCACTATAACCGGAGTCGATTATGCTTTTAAAACCTATCCTCTTACAAAATGCATTTAATAGAATTTTGGCATTATTGAATGAGACGCAATGTTTTATTTCCACTTATATTATTGTAAACAAGCACAACATTAAAACCAATGAATATTCGAATTATATTGTGCATGTTCAGCAATAATTCTTAAAGAAGAGCATTAAGAACAATGTACGTTTGAAGTCAATTGTACAAGTTTAGCACAAGTTCTTGAAGGTATTTTTCAATACATATTAAGGCGTCAACAAATACAGAAGACATTTTCCATTAACATGAAACTGATAAGGTGGCATCAGCTTTGAGGTGAGTGTGGTGCGGTGCGGTGTGGTGTGGCAGGGCGGACTGAAGGCCGTGGTGTGGACGGACGTGGTGCAGACGATGGCCCCCGCATCATCAAGGGGACGGCGGACGTTGGGGGAGTGGGCGTGGTGTGGGAGCGCGCGCAGGACAGCGGCCGCCTCGAGAAGCCCAAGTGAGTAGCGCATGCGCACCAGTGAAGGTTACGGGCATTGGGTGTATTCAGTGCTTGCTTCATAAAATGTGTCGTCTCGGAACGCGCCACAAATTAATTATTAATTTCATAGAAGTAGTTATTTATTTATAACTTATTGTTTTGAATTGTATTATTTTTAGTATTGAAGTAATTATTGTAGCTTTTGTCGGACAGTCTCGAAATCACTGAGACCCGCCGTTGCCATTTCCTCAGACCACTTTGGTTTATTTAATGTACTAAATTGAATTCATTTATTTATTTCATACCATCAAGTTTTCATCATTTATTTAATATTTGTCTTTTTTAAATATATTTGTAAATGTTTACGAATTTCGAGAGGAAATTCTGTAATAAAGAATAATTATAAAATAATTTAATAATTATAAATAACAATAATAATAATAATAATAATATAATAATAATAATAAAAGTGGGAACACAGCTCTATAGAATACAATGTTAATAAATTAAATAAAAATAGTTTATAAATTTTATAGTTTGTTACTAATTTATTACATTCGTGAAAACAATACAGTTAAGTAGAAACTTAAATTTTCAGTTCACGAAAGTTGGCGAACTAAAAATCTAAATGCCAAGTGTTTGTCCTCTGCATTTTTCTATTTTGTTCCCGAAATACCGGAACGATGTTCCGTACCATTCCGCCAGAAAGCAAGCCCTTTGCTTGATTTACTTGTCCATACATCCACACAATCAAATACCATTCAATGATGATTTTATTTAATGAGTTAGAGTTATATGTAATATCATTATCACTCGTAATATAAAATCGATGTCACTTTTACTATTAAGTGTGTCTTGCGTCCTCGTCTGCATTGCGAATCGGTAATTTGCTTCTCCTTTACCTTACATTGTACTTGGCATTTGTGTTTTCATAGCGTCGCTACTTCGACAACTTCCAGAATTATAGTACGCGACAGCTACATTCGTCAACCGTCACAACTTCGTGAAAATAAATCTAAAAAGAAGTAACATACGCTGAGTATGTAACAAATACATAAAATGCAATAGTTTCAGTTTTGTACTTGAATTATCGTAAAACTAACGAACAACTACATAGGTTCGTTTAGTTAGAATAATTCGCAAGGAAATCAAAATGTCTAATCTGACGGAGCACTTAAACACAAATTTCCTTTCTTCAAGAATATTGTTTATTCTCTTGAAGAATGAAATGGAATGGCAATATATTCATAGAGGCAGTCGACGTAGGTGGCACAGAAACACTGCTGACCCAACATTTCTTCTCGAATCCTTTAGAATTCGTTGATAGCAAATTTGCCAACTATTTGCCGATTATTCCCGAACCAAGTTGCTTTTTTATTGCTCATCTGTAATTGTATAAACTTTTTTAAGGATTGTGAAATGATAAATAAAGTGGAGGAGTTAATTATGAGTTTTCGAAATGACACTTCTCTACCAACCATATCAGCTCGTCCTTGAGCGAGGGGTACTGCGAGAAATTGGGCGGAACTAGATCACAAGAACTGACAAGCCGCAAGAAAACGTCGTTACCGATCTCGATCTCAAAAGCTTTGTCCACCGGTCACCTTCGGCCTTCATTGGATAAAAAATTCTGCATTAGGTACACAATAAAGCATTTATTTTGCTGATAACACATTAGCAACAAAAAAGTATCTTTTTACATTCAATTCTTGCACTTCATACGAATGTTGGTGGTAATCTGTTGAAAACAAAAATAAACTGTCGTACTCTTTGAATTGAGAAACATAAAATTGACAATAATGCCGATATCGCAGTTCTTCATTTAGCATTCAATATGGCTGTTCCATTATTTTTTCAAAATCATTGAAAATGTTTCACTTTGAACATAATAACGAAATAATTTCTTACATTACACATTTACCCGTTTCTTTAATTTCACTCATGAGAAGTCTGGCCAGAAGGCTGAGTATCCGCTATCCTACAGCAACTCTGACCGGGAGGTCATAGGGTTCGAGTCCCGATGATGGTGAATTTTCCACTAGCTAGGTCAAATTCAGCCGCTGTCTGGAGGAAAATTCCAGCGGCCTGCTCTGCTGCTTTCGTCGTTTGTTTTCCGTTTGATTGATTGGTTAGTGAATCCGAGTCATTATTCCCTTAGGCGTAGTGCATGTTTTTATTGAGAAAAGTGACCGTGATATTCCCCGCATGCTGGCGAGAACCGGCGCCACCTACGCCGGCATGCAGATTTTTCTCAACCAGGTATCTCCCATCAACGGGGACCTGTCCCAGCCTGGACAGTTCTAAGCTCCCGACAAGTGTTGTGAAGTGCATGTGAGTGTAAGTGTGTGTAAGAAAGGAGTAGAAAAGGACAAGGAAGAATAAGAAAAGATCTCGCGCGGTCCGTCGCCCGTGTGTTAGGGTACTGTTCCGGCATTCACTTGGTGACCGTAGAAGCCATGGAAAACTACAGATCAGAGGAGTCGGGCGACAAAATTCCCTTCTCTCTGCTACCGGGAGCGGTAGCTCAGTGCATCAACTGCAGCGCCTCTGACCGGGAGGTCCTAGGTTCGAATTCTGACGGCGGCAAGATTTTCGACACTAGCTTTTCAGCTAGGTCGAATTCAATCGCTGTCTGGAGGAGAATTCTAGCGGTCGGCTGCTCTGATGGGTAGTTTTCCGTGGTTTCTCCGATCAACACCAGGCGAATGCCGGAGCAGTACCCTACCAAACGGGCCACGGACCGCGCGAGATCTGTCCTTCCCCTTCCTTGTCCTATCCTCTCCCGTTACACATTCACTAACACTAACGTACACTACACTACCGCATATTCCGGGAGATCAGTCGGGAGCTTAGAGCTTGTCCCGGCTGGGGCGGTGCTTCGCTGGTGGGAGAGACCTGGTCAGGGGGAAACCCCACTAGCCGACGGTAGGTCAGTACCAAATCTCGCCATTCAGCGAGGGGAAAATCACCGCCATCTCCCGAGAAAAAACAAACACTACACTAACGGGACTAATGACCGAAGCAGTTGACGCGCCCGGAAACACGAAAAAATCAATCAATCAATCAATCAAATCCTCCTCTGCTGAATTTGACCTAACTATGAAGCTAGTGTCGAAAATCCTGCCACCGTCGGGAATCGAACCCTAAGACCTCCCGGTCGGGAGCGTACTGCAGTGACATCAGTTGATACCCTTTGCTAGTGGTAGTTTCGTATTGGTTTCTCCGACAAGTGAATGCTGGAGCAATACCACAACAAACGGGCTACAGTCCGCGCGCGATCTTTCCTTCCGATCCTTGCCTCTACCTCTCGACTTACATGTTCAATTACATGCAATATTTTACCACATACGCCGGGAGACTAGACAAGTCAGAAACTTATTGCTTCCCGAGCTAGGGAGATACTTGGGGGAGTAAATCTCCCGCAAGCCGGCGTCTAAGTCATCGTGCCGAATCTCATTGTCCATTGGGAAGAAACGCCGACAACTCTTGTGGAGAAAACTTTTATTACACCGTCTTGGCAAATGGCCATAGCAGCAGACATCAATCAATCAAGCGATCATTAACTCTGAGATTTTTTTTACCTGACTTGACTTTGCAATAAACATAAAATTTTAAAAAGATAAAATAAAAGATAAATATAGGAAGCGAAAACAATTCAATTGAAAACGGGCAAGACACGCCATACAAACACGTCACGCCTCCACGCGAAGATGGGTTGCCAGTCACGTGTGATTCCCAAGAATCAGAAAAAGAAACGTGGGACGTCAGGGAACGTGTTAATTTGACGAACGTCTGCATGCAACCTGTGGGCAAGGACAGCGAAGAAAACAAAAGAAAACAAGTGTTACCTAGCTGATTTTAAAGTCGGAGACATTTTAATACAACTTTATATCAATCTCCGGCAAAAACCTTCAACCTCTTTGATGTGGGAAACCGTTTCTACGGAAACAATACGTAGTAGCAGACGATAGATAAATTTACACTACATATAGGGCTCTGCAAAAATAACGTATAACCCACTCGCGGATGTAAAGGCTCTTGGCATTCTTCCAACGATTAATCGCTGCTCGGATTGCGGTGGGCGCCTTTCCACATTTGTGTTACAATGTTCTATTAAACCAATGCAATCAATTGCATGACGAGATCTGAATTGTACTAGTATTGTACTTTATGAAAAAGGAACGACGACCTCAAGAAGAAATCAAAATGAATGTTATGGAAGAAAACATAATTAAGTGGTAAAGGGTAAAATACGTCGTGTGACGACTGGCGTACAGCCTGACACTAAAGGATTGTAATATGAAACGTGAGACGCCAAAAATCTAGTACAGCAACAAACTTAAACCACTGTTGGGTTTTAAAAAAAAATTAGCAGCTTTTATTACACTCCCGACATTGTGATAATTTTTAGAAAAATTCAATTGATAGCAATCGAGTATTAGATTATTTATTACATTGTTAATTTTCCTGCCAATTTTAAGCATGGGTTCGACATACAACATACACACCTTACCTGTTGCATGTGGATGTATGATTCTATACAGAACCACGATTCCTGGAAGTTCTATTAATTGAAGTTCTATTAGATTGATGACAACTACTATGAACCCTTTTCAATAATAAAAATTTAACATTTATTCTTATTATTTGTACATGGCAATTCTGTCAAATTTACGTAAAATTCTTTTCACTTTAAACATTGAAACACCGTACGGGTTTCATTATAGTTCGTAAGCTTACGTTCATAATTATGTTCGTAATCTTGATTGTTGACTCCTCGGCTGACTGGCAGAATGAAGTCCCCGGAATTCTTGGTGAACCAATTTTCGTGCCTTTTCCAAAATAAAAATGTTCAGAATATTCTCAACGATTGTTTTAAGTAGATTTAATATTCCCACAAATCTAACACGCGGTCGCGACTTTTTCTATCTGTGTTTCGTATGAAATACCTACTTGCGACTGACTATATTCATCTAATTATTGGAAACTTCTTCCATTTACGAAGCTACCTTGATGTAACTCTCCTCGAAAATGGAGTCTATTTAATTTCAACTTCCACTACTATATTAATCAACATTCCCAATTACCCTTTAATATCACCATTTACACGAGACTAAGCTCTCAAACTTCCAACTAAACAAACTCCCGGCTTACTATAGTCTCCATAAAACCCAGCCCATGTTGAAAACTCGATCGCACCTCTTTAACCGCTAACGTGTGCTCGCTACGAATTCATTCTAGAGAATTAATTCATGCATCTTTCCTGACATCCACGACCTACCTTCATATCTTCTGTACATCATGTGACCGGGACCGTGTCCGTTTGTATCACGATCTGACATCAAGCATGAAATATTAACCCTTGTTGATCCGTTGTCCTAGCAACGCGCAATCTTTGTCTGTAAACGATGCCATATTTCAACACTAAATATTAATTTTATCAATAAAAATGTATTCCCAGGAGCTTGGCTTATCACAACATACACAATTTCACTCCTATAAAGACCCGTCAAAAAATAACTTGCAAGTAGTGATAAAAGATCTGCCAATAAATTATTCAGAAAATGAAATTCTTAAAGAACTAAAGGATTTACATTACCCAATTTTGAAAGTCTGTAGACTTTATAACAGAGATAGATAACCAATCCCAATTTGTGCAATAGATTTAGAGGACAATTATCAAGGTAGGGAATATTCAACCTAGTTAGATTATTTTACAGTGTAGTAAAAGTTCAGAAACGGATTGCTTCTAATGTAATACAATGCAAACGTTGTCAAGGTTTGGGCATTCTCAGGCAAATTGTGGCTCCCAGATGTGTTAAGTGCACTGGGAATCATCATTACTCACAGTGCAGAAAATCTAAAAATACAGTACCGGAATGCGTAAACTGCATGCAAAATCACACTGCTAACTATAAAGGTTGCCCGGATTACAAAAAGGCCTTAGAATCATCCCAAAAGTTTAAAATAATTCCAAAATTCAATAAGGACATGCTGTTCCAAGTCGTAATGAACAGGAATTTAGACAATCGCCGCCAAGAGGCCCTATTCACTTTCCTCCGAAACGACCTCCAGCAGTTCTGCGTTCACAATTCCAACCTCAAGACTTATCAAACCTAATCTCTAATATTACAACACAAGTAATAAACGCTATTATCCCCCAAATTCAAACCATAATTCACCACGTATTAGAAAACAAAAATTATGGGAGGTAATTGCGGAGAATTAAAACTTATCAACTGGAATGCAAATGGCATTAAGCGCCAGGAAAATGAATTCATATATTTCTTAAAGAGTAATACAATTAAAATAGCAGCTATACGGAAACACTTTGCGCCAGGAAAATGAATTCATATATTTCATAACCAGCTACAAAACGTATCGAAATGACAGGTTATCTCCATACCGCGTCAGGTGGTGTAGCAATTTTTATATCTAATACTATCAAGCAGGCGCAGGTTCCAACAACATTCTCGCCAAATTTAGAAACTGTCGGAATAAAAATATTTGTTAATAATAATGAAATAGTAATAATAGCCGCATACAAACCACCAAATAAAACTTTTCCATGCTCCGTATACAAAGACATTTTTAACAGCTATCCCCGACTAATAATGGTAGGAGATCTAAATAGTAAACATACAGTTTGGGGCTGCCGTACCTCTACAGCCCAGGGCCAGCGACTTTATAATTTGACTCAAAAACATAGTATTAGCATATTAGCTCCCACTGCTCCGACTCATTTCCCATACAATTCAAATATAATTCCAGATATTCTAGATATAGTATTAACCAAAAGTATAAACTTTTCTATATTCCAAAGAGTATTATACGACCTTCAATCAGATCACAATCCAGTACTAATAACCTTTTTTAAACCTATAGAAGAAATAAAATCAAAAACGAATGCAACAACAAAAATAAACTGGCCCAAATTTTCATACCAAATGCAGGAAAATTACTTATATCTCAGAAATATTAAATCTATACCAGACCTAGAACTTGAAATCGCGAAATTTAATTCAGCTATTAATGAATCATTAAAACAAGCCTCGACTGTTAAAATCAGAAATAGTGCTTGCAAACATAATCCCATCCCAATACGGCTATTAAATTTAATTAAATCAAAGCGAAATATGAGAAGATATTGGCAAGAAACACGTAGACCAGATATCAGAACTAAATTAAACAAACTATCGCGAATAGTGAAACTCCGATTAGACGAACTCAGATATTCCAAATTTCAACAATCCTTAAAACAAATAGACACAAATTCAGCCCATCTCTGGTCAACAGTCAGACGTATCACGGGAGAAAAATTAAATACCCCCTCTAATAATCAATAATACAAAAGCCTACTCAGATTAAGAAAAACTTGAAATACTAGCAGATCACTTGAGCACGTTTTCGACCCCATCCAATAGCAGTGCAAACCACAATAAAATTATCGAAGATTTTGTAAAAGAGCCTCAAGTTTCAGTAACAATGAAAAGTAAGTTCATCTCTCCATCAGAAGTCACGAAAGTTATTAGAAGATTAAAAACGAGAAAAGCGCCAGGGTATGATGGAGTAAATAATAAAATCATTAAGGAATTAAATAAGTATACTATTGCGGCACTTACGGCAATATTTAATGCAATCTTACGTCTAAATCACTTCCCAAATGCATGGAAAACCGCCATCATCCTACCTTTTCGCAAACCAGGTAAAGATCCTAGATTGAGAGAAAATTACAGACCCATCAGTTTACTACCCTCCATATCAAAAGTTTTTGAAAGATTGTTGCTCAGCAGACTTAATAAATACCTTTCAGAAACGAACGCAATCCCCGATGAACAATTCGGGTTTAGACCTAACCATTCATGCACGCACCAATTACTGAGACTAACGGAAAATATTGCCGAGAGTTTTCATCAAAAGAAGCAACATAGAATTTTTTACTGAGACTAAAAAAGCTTTCTTTCAAACAGAAATTTCATAGTAAAAGTCAATGAAACATTATCAACCCTCGGAACATATCAGCAGGATTACCTCAGGATCAGTATCTCTCCAACTTTATTTAACATTTACACCTCAGATATCCCACGAATGCCGATACCAAATTAGCTATCTTCGCTGATGACACAGCCTTATTCACTGCTCACGAAGACATTCTCATAGCCAAGATCGAATACAAAATAACATTGATGAACTAATATCGTGGACAGATCAGTGAGAATAAAAATCAATCCAGGAAAATACCAAGCCAAAATATTCACTCCGTAAACCAAAACTCCCCAACTTAACAATCAACTGCAGCCCAATTCAATGGAATAATGGTCCAATGAAATATCTTGGTGTGCTTTTCGATAAAAGATTAACGTGGAAACCTCCATCCATGCGTTAGTAAATAAAGCCCAAGGAAAATATCAAAATTATACCCACTAATCAACAGAAAATCCTCATTAAAATTGAATGTCAGCTGACTATATTTAAATCAATCATTTTACCCACCTTAACATATGCGTGTCCTGTTTGGGAAGCGCAGCACCTCATCAATAGAGAAACTTCAGACAGTACAAAATAAATGTCTTAGAAAAATCTACAGCACCGTGGTTTATACCCAATAATCAGATCCATAGGGAACTACTGAATGGATTTAATAAAAATCACATCGCTTCAGTTTCAAAAGCTTTCTATACTTCACTTAACACCTCTCACTTAACAAATAAATTCAACCTAGGACGAAATGCTATCCAACCTTGCTGAATCCTAGTCCAAGTTCCCAAAAGACAAGTTTCGCCCCCCATAAGAATATTATATTTAAAAAGGCAAATAGATAGCCCAATATTAAACCTAATAAATTTTAAATAAACTCCTAACCAAGTCCATCCAAAATCAATAACAATCGAGCAGCGATGTAAAGCTCAATAAGTCAAGGATGCCCATTCCTAATAATGATAATACTCATGTATTCAAGCTCTTGAAAGGCCTCACGGCCGAACAAGAAGAAAATAAATGAAATAAACAAAACAAAAAAACATACACATCAGAACCAGCATACCTGAAATAATAATAATAATAATAATAATAATAATAATAATAATAATAATAATAATAATAACAGCATTGTATGCGTTAGGGCGTGTTTCTATATATTTTTCCTATTTTCTTTATTCTATTCTTTCCACTCAATAGTCTCAGCCTGGATCCTCTGGAGAGGCATACTCTTTTAGTGTTGATAGTGGGAGGATTATTCCACTGGCTACAATCCAGCGGTGTCAGTCAGATGATGATGCAACGATTCCTCTGCCTGCCCACGTTGGGGAAATCAAAACTGTAAGTTTTGTTTCCTTAGTACAATTAGCAGTTTCACATACGAAATACAAAAGAAAATGTCCTTATCCTGCATATTTTTGTGCATAGAGCAGTGTGGATTTTCGTCTTGGGAGCGGTGTTTCTTGTGGTGCTTTGTTCCTATGCTGGTTTACTTATTTACGCCACGTATTATGACTGCGATCCTCTCACAACAAAGGTGAAATTTCAAATAAAGGTTTTGAATTTTGGAGCTTTTTTGGCATTAAGGTCATTGCGTAATGTGTCATTTTTATTTTGCAGTTAGCCAAGAGGACTGACCAGTTACTTCCTCTTCTGATGATGCGTTCAATCGGCCATTTGCCTGGACTTCCTGGATGTTTCATTGCAGGAGTTTTCAGTGCAGCATTAAGGTAATATTTTGATTTCTAAATCATTCTCTTGGATCTTCATTGCGACTTTGGAACATTTACCCTCACGCAATCGTGTTGTGTCTGTGAAAAGAAAACTTACAGCTCACGGATTATGCACATATTTCTTACTTCATTAAGTTGATTGATGAATCAATGCGCGTCAACAGCTAAGATCATTAGACCCGTAAGTGTAGTGTTGTGTGAGAGCGGAGGTGGCGGTGCTCTTCCCGAAAATGCTGATATATCGGCTTGCAGGGTTTTCCCAACTAGGTATCTCTCTTCAGAGGGGCACCACCTAACCGGCACAAGCTCTCAGCCCCCGACATGTGTGGTAATGTAGTTCATGTAAGTGAATGTGTAAGGAATGGGTGAGGATAGGACAAGAAATAGGAAGGAACGATAGCGCGCGGTCCGTTTGTTAGGGTACTGCTCCGGCATTGCCCTGGTGTTGCCCGGAGAAATCACGAAACTACAGATGAGAGCAGCCGGCCAGTCGAATTCTCCTCCAGACAGCGGCTGAATTTGACCTAGCTATGTAGCTAGTGCCAGAAATCCCGTTGGGACTCGAACCTTAGGACTTCCCGGTCAGAAACTGCAGTAACATCAGTTGATGCACTGAGCTACCTAACTTACTGACTTTATTAAAGCTCTCGTTTGTTTAGGTCGAGTGGTACACACCATGTATTAATCAGGGACTCAGGCTCTCTGTTAATTGTACTAGAATGGAAAGGAGGAAGTGTAAATGGATTTAAGAGAAAAGCGATAGGTCAGAGAAAGGGAGTTCAGTATAAAATAATATTCAAGAGGGTAGGATTGGGAATGCAAAAGATAAAAAAACGGAAGAAAAAATAACTAGAAAGTGGAGAAAGATATTGTTAAAATTTGGAAATGGAGAGATTATATGTTCCTGTTCTATGGCTCGACAGCCCTGTAACGTCGTGAGTAGGGATCTACACCACAAACAAACAGACACGAGTGGGTATTTACAATTTATTTCCAATAAATTATGTACACTATTTACAGACCTCACTCTAAGGTGTTTGTCGGAGCTACCTGCAGCAGCCCCCCTCTCCCAACACGCGCCTTGCGGCCGCGCCTGCGTTTAGCCAACTCGGCAATCGCAATTGGCACCTGGTGTGCCTCGGCAGACAATCTGCCCCGAAGTATCAAGCATACTTCACAGTGCTTGAGACTCGAACACCTACACGTGCCTACAGCACTTCGCGCCAGACTTGGCCGGACAAGTTTTGCGGTGTTTTGCCGCGAGGAAACCAGAAACGTTACCCAACCCAGGGCTTCTGCCACAGCCCTTATATATGCTCGAGTCACATGACTTCCTGCGTCATCTTTCCCCCATGCACTCGTCTTGAGGCCTCTGCTTCTCCCGTTGCAATTTCCACCCGGCATCTACAAGCCCTCTCCCCTTCTGGACTTTCCCTGAAGGGTTGGCCTTTGTTCGGGAGCCTATTTTTGACTCCCTCATTCCCATACCTTGCAACTTGTCTCTCTGGAGCAGGGAGTCAAGTCTATGACGCTACAGCCCGTTACAGGTCTTGGCCGACTAGCAGTGACCCAGGGCAGAGAATTACAAACACACAGTTAAAAGGGAGAGGTAAATGGAGTGGCAATGGGTGGTAAATGGAGTGGAAATGGGGTGGCATGGTTTGTATACGTTTGGTTGGCATACGGAAGGAAAGTAACGAGTGGGAAAAGGATGGTACATATCAGAAGCTACACGTCATATGCTAACGATGTAGTAATAATTACTTTCATGCAGGAGAAAGAAACAAGGGAAATGTTGACAAGGCTGAATAAAGTCTTAGAGAAAAAAAAAAGCAGTTGGTTAAATGGGAGAAGAAAGGAAAGAGATGATAATTGGTTGGAAGGGAAAAAGGAAAAAAAATTTTGCAAAAGAGGAGAATATAAGAAGGGCTTCAGTACAGATCGAATGATCTTGGCTGTCCGGGTGACGCCGCGTCGAAGGCTGTGTTGCCGACGTTTCGACCATCTTTTCGTGGTCTTCCTCAGGGAAGGTCTGACCAGACCTGGCCTTGTTGTCTGAAGCGGAAGTCTGAAGTGGAAGCTGAGTTGTGAAGTGGGAATAGCAGTGCAGTGATTGTGCTCAGTGACGTGAACGGTGGCCAGCGCCGTGAGTGCACTGTGGCCAGTGCTTAGGACTGTGCGACAATGTAAGAGAAGTGAACAGTGTAAATAAATAATCAAGAGAAGTGTAGTGTAAATAAATAATCAAGAGAAGTGTGACGTATAAAGAATAATCAAGTGTTTTCAGTGATTGTGTTAAGAAATAAAGTAAACGTTTGTTAAAATAATATAGAGTTTTAATTCACCACCTTGAATCGTAACAATATCAAGGAATGCCGTTAGAACAGAATCTGAAAGAGGGAAGATGAGGATTTTTTTTATTTAACATCAAAAACAACTAAAATCTTTTTAAAATTTTAAAAACTTACTTTTAAAATTTTATAAAGTCATGGCAGTACCACAACTGCTTTACGGGTGTGAAGCATGGACATTAAGAAAACAAGATAAAATGAAGATACAAGCCTCGGAAATTAAATTCCTCCGGAGAGTAAAACGCTGCACCCTAATAGACAAAATAAAAAACGAAGATATCAGACAGGAACTTAACATATTTTCTATCAACGAAAAAGTAAATGAATATAGATCACGGTGGGTACAGCACTTAGGAAGAATATCTCACGAAAGGATCCCCCGACATGACTTTCTGTACAGACCACGGGGAAGAAGGGACATTGGCCGTCCATGACAGAGATGGTGTAATGAAGCCGGAACAGGGAATTTCCCTAATCCGTGAAGTGAAGAAGAAGAATTAAAAATATATGTGACTGACAACCTGTGTGTGACTTGAATATTGGTGCTATAGAGCAATAAGATAAGACGATGTGCTTGCTGGAAGGAGAAGGAAGAATGAAATAGCAAAAATGTGTTGGATCAAGAAAGAGAATAAACGGACAAGGTCAAACAAGGAGGATGACAGAGAAGAGTATTACAAAGGAAGGATAGAGAAAGGACAGGAGAAATAGATGTGTAGGAGATAAAAAAAGGACTGAAGGTAACGGAAATAATTTAAGGCAAGACTTAGGTAAGGAGTACATGAGCGGCAGCGATAATAACAATGAGACACTTTACTTACGGGAAGATAAAAGGGGTTACCGAGATATTTGATTGTGATAAATGTTAAGCTAGTGGTGCTACAACAGTACATAAGTTCTGTAATGTATATTATTAACGGATTCATAATATATTAATTAATTCATAACGGATTCATATGATAACATTGCAAAGTTAACACGGTTTCATGAAAGTTGGAATTCTACCATATTTATAACCTTACTCAAGGCGAAAATAAATGTAAAAAAATTTTCCAGGCAACAGCAGGAATCGACCTCCAGTCACGAGATTCTTAGGCAAGCAGTTAAAGCAGTTCTTAGCTTAGCAGTTCTTAGGCAAGCAAACAAATTAAGCAGTTTCGCTACAAAGGTTCAAAGAAACTAGCATGTTAGAAAACATTAGTATTGAACCTAAGAACATTCTGAAGAATGAACTAAAAAATACTCCAAAATTACTAATATTTTGAGCAATTGTACCTGACATTATTTAAAATTCCAAAATGGAGGAACAGATTACTTAAAACAGAAATCTTTGCATTAAGAAATATTTCTCAATATCTTTCTCAATATAGTTTTGCTATTTAATAGTGATTGTAGATATGAATGAATGATTAATAAGAGATTCATGAATTAGAAATAACGAGAAAAATACCACTGATTGTTAATTGTTTTATCATTGCTAGTTTTAGAAATCAATGATGAACTGAAAGGCTATCATTTACGACAGTTCTGTGAATAATGTCAGTTCGGGGTTTGAACTGGGTTGAATATTAGTTATGAATGAAGTTACAATACTTTGTTCAATTTTATTGTAAGTTTATTGAAAAATGAAGGGAAGACGGAAGCAAGGGAAAGACTTTTGGAACAGGTGAAAGCTTGTTGCTTCTTTTTTCCTTCTTTCTTTTGGGCAACGTTTGAAAATTAATGTAGAACACAGTAATGTGATATAACTGGAAGGAAATTTATTTATGCATGAGAGGAAAGTGCTATTCCAACTGAATATCGGGGAAGATTTTTGTTGTAAAAAATGGATTGATTTATTGATTGATGAAACTGATGTGTAAATTAAGCTACCAGTTCGTATAAGATAAAAGATTTAAGACGCAGAATATTTCAATGACAAGATTGGTTTCGATACTGAGGTACACAAGAAAAGGAGCTAGATTGAAAATCAAAGGCGCTGGACTCTAACTGAAGTATGCCAGTTTTTTTCTTTATTTGGAGGTTCCTTGAAGATCTGGAAGTTCCTGGGGGTTTCTTACGAGATACTTCATACTTATTTTCTATAAAATAATATCTTGCACATTTCAGCTCCATGTCCACATCTCTGAATTCAATGTCTGCCGTAGTTCTGGAAGACTTCTACAAAACTTTCTTTAAAACAACTTTGACAGAAAGACAGACAAAGATCTTGATGAAAAGTGTGGTCGTTATCACAGGAATTATATGTGTATGTCTAGTCGTAGTTGTGGAGAAACTGGGATCAATTTTACAGGTCAGTTTTCAATAAGCATATTTATATTGCGAACTCATAATAATAATAATAATAATAATAATAATAATAATAATAATAATAATAATAATAATAATTTAACTACAATTAAAAATTAAGTACTTAGATGTAAGCAACTACTCAAAAATATGTATTTTTTGCGCTAGGTTAAGTCAAGTTAGGTAAAAGTTTCTTAACTTACAATGTCGAGAATCACAAATATTCAAACAATCGAATAAATATCAGATAATTCATTTTTCTCTTGAATATTTTCGTATATGGAGATTAACACTGTTGAGTAATGATTTCACAGGCACGCAATAAACGTTGTCAGACTCAAAGTGTTTCTCTATGTATTTCAACGCGCTGAATCCGAATCTGAAGCCAGAATTACGCCATCACTATCCAATATTTTTTAATCGCGAAAAAAATCCAAATTTCTCTATGTATTTCGACGGTGATTCCGACTCTGAAGCCAGAATTGCGCCACAACACTCCAATTTTTGTAAATCGCGAAAAATTACCGTGAAATTGCATTTTTTTTTGTTTTTGTTTTTGTTTTTTTGTTTTCGGGGGCTGTTGTCAGATCCATACACTTGACACGTGTTTACCTATTAACGTCGACGCGCTGAATCTGAATCAGAAGTCAGAATTGCGCCACGACACTCCGGTGTTTTAAATCGCGAAAAATTTTTTGTTTTGGGGTTTAAGTTTTCTATGTATGTTGTCGCGCTCAATCCGAAACTGAAGCCAGAATTGCGTCATCACTACCATCCACTTTTTCAAATCGAAAAGAAAAACCCTCAAATTTACAATCTACAATTTCACGGCGGTTTTTCGCTATTTAAAAAATTGGAAAGTGATGGAGCAATTCTGACTTCAGGGCTTCAGATTCGGATTCAGCACGTCAACATACATAGTGAAACATATGTCAAGTCTTTGGGTCTGACCACTTTTGAGATATATGTACTCTTTAGGTCTGACAACCTTTTTGTGTGTGTGACTGTGTTATCTCATACCAGTCACTCGTTTAATTTTTTTTTTTTTCAGATGGCTCTGTCTTTGGTATCGATTACGAATGGTCCTACTCTTGGTTTGTTTTCCATGGGCCTCTTTTTCCCATGGATTAACACGCTGGTAATTAGCATATTCGTTTATATACAATGTTATACATTTATTAATAGCATTGAAAATACTTCAAATATTGTCTTAAATAATTTTGATAATAATTATTTAATTATGATTTTTTTGTTCAAAATAAATGTCACATATGTAACATTATAAGTTTGCTTCCATCCTTATGGGTAAGGATCATTACTAAAACAGTTTACAATCAAATTCTGTGATTGAACTCATTTCAACGTTTCATTGCCAGGGCGTGATAACTGGTGGGACTGTAGGATTACTTTTCATTGGTTGGGTGATAATAGGTACACAAACAGCGATTGCTGCGGGTACCATTTCATTCGAAAAGATGCCAGTATCAGTGGATGGTTGCACTTACAACTATTCTCTGCCGATCACCAATCAAACCTTACTTCAAGAGTACTCCGAACAAACTACAAGGTAATTTATTATTAGTTATAATTGAAATAACTAATTGAACTGTGGGCCAAACATTTATTTTAATGTGAAACTGCTATAATGAATGCAATTAATTTACCAATATCCGGTCCTTGATTTTATTAAAGTGCCTAAGATTGTAATAAAACTAGACCAATTACTCTACATCCGTTCTATATTTCTATGATTTTACGAAGGAAATAAAATATTCCCGAAACATTTTAGTGAATTAACTTAATATAGCTTGATTGCCATATTAGAATATAATTAAGAGAACGATTCTCCATTATAACCTATTACCCACGACAACACTGACTCATGTAATTTTGCAGAATTTGTTCTTCAGTTTAATTTTCTAATGCTCTTCATTTATTTCAGCGATGTTTTTGGTCTGTACCGTATATCCTACCTATGGTATACGTTAGTCGGTTGTTTGGTGTCAGTACTGGTAGGATTGTTAGTAAGCTTTATAACAGGTGCGAATGATCCCCAGAAGGTCGATCCTCGTTTGCTTAGTCCTTGTGTTGCCTGGATATTCGCAGACGATAAAGAGAACGAAAAGGAGCAAACTATTCAGCCCGTAATGGAAAACCAAACGCCTCAAGATGCCAGGTAAAGTGTTTTTTTTTCGTTGCGACGTTGTTGATGCAACGCGTTTTTAACCCTTGTTGGGCGTTGAGCGCTTCCTTATAGAGTAATCCTCCGTTACTGAGCATACTATACTCATACACATGTCTGTTACTGAGAATAATCTCAACTACTGCTACCAACATAATTTTTGTTGCAAGCACCAAGGTGCCACTGCGGAGAGACTTTCCTGGCGCGCTGTACAATAGTAAAAGATAAAAAGTCATTCATTTAGTTATATTTATATATGTACCTAATATATAAAGTTGTTCCAATTTGTTTAGTGAGAGTACTCCAGAGAAGAATAAATATATTGCAGCGCGACCAAAGATGTGGAAAAAAGAAGATGATTCATGAAGAAACACTTCGAAGCATGTTCACGATCTCTGTTATTATATTAATTTTTTTAATTATTTTAAAATATACAAGTTTTGTTACTATTTTATTTCGCTACAGCTTCCTTCCTTTCCCGAAAAGTGGTCAACACTCGAGTTGCTCGAAATATATCAATCAGATTCTTTCTGATGATCGAAATTGTACAAATGTTTGTGGTAGTTACCCACTTGGGGAGAAACATATTGTTACATTGGCATAACTAAGTTCGAAAACGAATTTACATGACCTTCACGAACCAAAATGGCTACTGTTTTATTCGTTTATTGGAAGTGCTTTTACCACTTTACACACTCAAATGCTCAAATGTTCTGAACGAAGTGTCTTACAACTTCCTGGTGGCATGCATGGCAACATAAGTGCCTCGAAGCAGTTTTATTATATCGCCCGAATGCGTGTTTGGAGCACGAACTTCAAACTTTGTTCTCTCGACAAATTTTGCAATCGTCTGATGCTTCAATATTGCTCTCCGATCCAACACCTTCAAGTAGCATTGTACTTACGAGCAATAACGCAATATGCAATTTTCAGAAGCTCTCAAATATTTGAATATAATAAAGTAATTTATTCGACATCTTGTGCATTCTTCTTACTATTAATGTTACTGATTTTTAGTGTAATTTAATGAGTTTTGTTGCAAAACCATTTCAAATAATGAGATTCACATTCTTCGTTATTTTAACGGATAACCAGAAATGGCACTAGGTAAAAGTGCTCAACGTAAATCTGGTGTGTGTGGTGATCTTTATTCTGACGTATATTACACAACAGAAGTAATGTCATACATAAAGTTCAACTACTTCAAATGGGATAAATAGAGAGGTCGTTTTAATTTATCAGTTATGAATGGCCTCTATGATCCAAAAAATTATTATTAGTTTATTTAGAATTCCTACGCAATGTTCAAGAAAGAAATGACTACAATTCAGAAAAAAATTGAAATGAAAGAAACTGTTTGGGACAAAAATATGAGGAAGATAACCAGAAGTACATAAGCTATTACCATTGTCCCCAATCTGGTTTTAACACTAGACCATTAAATTGCATTCCGATTATCCTGAATTTAACCTTGACCACAGTTTTTTTTAATTTTTTAAATAAACCACAGTTCAGTTATGTGTCTCGTCCAGCACCACCATGCACTGGGGGCATTTTCGTCAGTGTGAATAGAGCAATTTTTCCTTTTTAAAATATTAATAAATTGTAGTGATACAAATTATTTTTACTACTCCCATTGTATAATTCTGTTATCTGATGACTGCAACCCATTGCATAATGATACTCATTATGATACAGGTTCTTGACCAATCACAGAGAAGCTTATAAAACCAAGTATTGACCCTCAAGTAATCATTGGTAATCGTTGTAGTAAATGTTTCGTTCGATTATGTGCATTAAAATTGCATTTACTATTACATTATGTTTCTGTTTTAATTTATTTTATTAGTAGTAATTGTTTACATGAATTATTATTTAAAATAAGTTGTATCGTAATTTTACTTTAATCTTATTGACTAGCGCATGTTAATTATTGGAGAAAACATTTGACTGACGTTAAGATCTGAACGCAAGTCATTTTGTGTTATATGTTGCTACCGTATGGTTGTCCTTAAAAACCGGCCAATTATTTAATTTAAAATGTCTAGTGAATCAAAGGTGGTGTTGATATCTCCAGAAATAAGTGAAAAAGCGTAAATGGTGACGTTGGAATTATGCCCGCAACTTTTGTGCTCTCTCTCAGGCGGTCTGGTAAAACAATGCCACCTGTGATGAGTAGTGTAGGGTGCTGCCCGCTAGGTGGCCTTGGCTGAATCCTACATGTCAACTGCAATGAAACAATTCAATGTAAAAGTTTAACTTATAAAAGATACGACAAAGTCGTTCAAAAAGTACCGCATGAAACTCGATATACACTCGTGTGAAGTTTACGGTCCTCGCTCTTATCGTAATATCACACTCGTGTATTAATATCCTCATTACATCATCGTTTCATAATGTACTAGTATTCCTAATCCAATAGTACATTATGAAACGATGATGTAATGATGATATTAATACACAGGTGATATTACGATACGACGAGTATCGTAAACTTCACACAAGTGTATTAATACCATTACATCGAGTTTCATACGGTACTTTTTCTACGACTTAGATAACTTTTATAAGTTTAACTCTTACGTTTAATCGTTTCATCGCGTTGACATGTAGGATTCAGCCAAGGCCACCTAGCGGACAGCACCCTACTTGCCGCAGGGGGCTTTGGTTTACCAGTCCGCCTGCGAGAGAGTACACAAGTTGCGACTATAATTCCGAAATCACAATTTTCCCTTTTTCACTTATTCTCGTATTTCTGAAGGCGCCAACTCATCCTCAGATTTACTATACATTTCAAACTAAAGAATTGGCCGGTTTTTTAAGGAGAAACACACGGCAGCAACATATAACACATAAAAACGTTCTGATCTTATTATCAGTTAAATGTTCCCTCTTCCACTACCGCTGAGCTAGTCAAATAGGATCAAAGTAAAATTACATCCAATTTATTTTAAATAATATTCCACGTAAAAATTACTGATCATGAAAGAAATTAACATATATAAATTAAATGCAATTTTAATGTACACATTGGAACAAAACATTTACTAGAACGATTCTCAATGATTATTGAAGTGTCAATACTTTGTTTGTAAACTTATCTGTGATTGGTCAAGAATCTGTATCATAATGAAATCTGTATAGTAATGAGTATCATTATGCAACTGGTTGCACCCAACAAATGACAGCATTATACAATGGGAGTAGAAAAACATCTATTGCCTTCTTAATCCAAAACACACACTCCCTCATCCAGAAAGCAGATTGTTTATTAGCAGCCCATAATGAAAAATATTTATTATTTTATGTTTTATTTATTTATTTATCTACTTATAGGGGACGCACAAACATCCAGGTCATTGGTGATCTTGTAGTTACAACATTGTTACAAATACTTTACGTAACACACACACACTAAATTTAGATATTCGCAAATATATAAAAATTTAGCTTGGTGAAGTAATTGTCATTTGTTTTTACAAATTTTTATGGAAGTCAAATAGCAATAGTAGCTCTTTACAGTCATATTGTAGGGCATCAGCACTTCCACTCAGTCTGGAGGGAAAATTCCACCAGCATTTCTTCTCCACCTGCGCGCTGTCGCCGTGCCCTTGCCGCCGGCCTTGATTTCGGTCGCCGCGCAAGAAACTGCGGAAATCCCGCGGCTACGCAACCGGTTCTGGGATCGCATCCAAACAACCGACCCGCGCGGTGGGCGACCTTGCACTCGAATAATTACTCGTCGGCAAAATCAGGAACGCTCTTCGTCAAGTCCACATCAAGGGCATTTTTTACAGAGTTTTAGAGGCAATGCTGATCAATTTAACCGGGTGCGTCAGCGTATGTAGTATGAAGTTGTGTGTCTGCTATTTGCGCTTCGTAGTTGTGGCGGTCATAGTGTTTTGTCCGCACGTTGGCAGGATTTTCAGCATCACCTACGCAGACGAGTCCAACTTTCTTAATGGGAATTCTAGAGGCCGGCTGCTCTGGTCGGTCGTTCTCATTACCTCATTGATTCTATGAGTGAGTGATAATCATTTAACAATGCAATACACATTTGTTCACAATCGCTGTTTTCAAGTATGAAAAAGAGAAACTACAGCGCCGCTACGAGATAGGATGACTGGAAAGAGCTATTCTCCCGCTTTGGCCAGAAGCCCAAAAAGTATTTCAGCACGCTCCAGCGCCCAAAGTATGCATTTTGTTGAAAAGTTTATCTACTTAAATTTATTATAGATCAATTGTTTGGATAAAACGCATAGTTTTGAAGAGAAAAGCGAAAAACTAAAATCAGGCCGAAACTTTTAGTTTTTTCTTCAATTTTCTCTGCGAAGCCGACCTTTTTTGAGGTGGCAAACATAAAATTCGAATTCAGCGCCCTCAAAAACATACAGAATCGTTGAGAAAAAACTTCCGAATTTCTTTCCTGGATCGGGCGCTTTTGAGCACCAATTGATAGGACTAACAGCTACTCTGATCGGGAGGTCCAAGGGTTCGAGACCTGACTGGTAGATTGTCAATATTAGCTGTACAGCTGAATCAAATTGAGTCGCTGTCTCTACGAAAATTCTAGCAACTAGCTGCTCTGATCGGTAGTTTTCCATGACATTCATTTCATTCCATGCCATTTCTTCGACCAATACCAGGCGAATGCCGGAGAAAACGCTATCAAATGAGCCACGGATCGCGCCGATCCATTTTCATCCTCTTTCTTGTCCTACCCTCTCCCCCTCACGCACGCACACACACACACTTACATTAACAAGCATTTCACTATATCACGTGTCGGAAGACATAGAGCTTGTCTGGGGGGAGGCACTGGCAGAGTTACTTGGAGGGGAGAAATCCTCTCAAGTCGGCGTGTAAGTCAGTACCGGATCTCACCATCCGACTGAGAAGACACAGCTACCTTCCGGGATAAAAAATTCATTACACTAACAGGACTAATGAGCATAGCAGCCGTTATACCCAAACGTCTATCAATCCATCCATCCATCAATCAATCAATCAAACCTTCCCTATCCTCTCCTTATTCCTATTCTTAGGTTTGGGCGACAAGTTTCTCCCCATCTCCAGCAACTCCAGCAACAATTGTGAGGCCAAAACCTATGAAGGATTACCAACACAAGAATAAGAACGTATGTTTCTTTACACTCTGAAACATTCTGAACGAATGTTCCTTTATTGAAATTGAGCTGTATATTGTGAGTAGAGGGTTTCATTTTAGGGAGTCAATATTACAAAGCCACTGAAAGAGATTATTCTATCATCATTATAACATTTATTTCTGTACCTAGGTCTCTAAGTGAGTGTTTAGGAATAAGACTGGAAGGTTCATTGCGAGGCGGAACGGTAGCGGAGCCGAGTAAAAGCATTCCAGCCAAGTCCTGAAGGACTAAGAGAATGTGTTACACACAATATTTGTTTCTAGTTTATCACTTATTCGAAATAAACATATAGTGAACATTTTGTGACGATAAGAATTACATATACTTGCTTTTGAAAGTTATTTTTTTTATCTTTGGAGTATTTGGCGCTTGCCGTAGACAAGATTTTGCAAACATGAGCGTGAACAATTTACAGGACTAATAGAGGACATGTTACATGTAATTTGTAGTTTACCACTTATTCCTAATAAACATATATTATCCGCGCACGTTTTTTGAGACCTCATTTTGCTGGATGCGAGAGGAGTGGGGGTTTGGTTGTTTGGACACCCGATATATCACATCAAATCTTTAGCTCGTTTTTTATAAATCGTACTACGGGATATATGGTATTTTTTGCTAATTCACATAAATTAACAATATCCTAACACTATCGGTTTAGATTCTAATGGGCATTATTTAGATTATCCCAAACGACAAAAATAACGAAAAAACAAAATATTTCTTTTTTACAATTTCTATTCCTAAAAAGTTGTAAAAACACACTAGTGCAAGAGCCTCCCAGGGTAATGTAAATAATGTTGTTTAGCAGCAATGTTATAATCGTCAAGCGTTAAGCAAACACACAAATAAAACTACTAACACGAACCTAAGAATTCGCATGTATACGTAATCCCCTTGTATACGGAATATCCTACGTGACAGTGTTTTAGATAACTAAAATTAACATTATATGTTTTAAATATGCTGAATGTTTCAACGTCATTCACACTTCATATTCCAAAGCAAAATGCGTATTCCTGGGTATTTTTGTTTATTTAAGTATAACTCGCATACTTTTTCCTATTTTTTTATTCGAGAAACACTATTTTAAGTCACATTTTAACGCGGAGAAAGAGAAGACGATGCGTCAGGAAACTTGGAGAAGCAGGAATATAATTCGAAGACACAGGGCAGTTTCACCGTCACAATGGAAATAAATGCAAAACAAGTCGTGATGATGAAACAAAAGGTCATCTGGAGGAGACATGATACGAGGCAGGCGTTTGACGAAGACGAAACCCATATTCAGTCTCCAAGCGTATATAAGGGAGAAGCTTTAAGTCCAAATGTCCTCTCCTTTCTGGGACAGATGATCTCAGTAGTGGTTGCCAATCTACTTCATTGGATGAATGACGGTAAGGATAATTAAATGAAAAAAATTATGTTAAGAGATTAATGATTGAGAATGGGACGATTGTCATATGTCTCATGTAGTTTGTTGGTTGCAGCTCGAAACACTGCACCATAGAGACAATAACGTTCCATCTAGTTTCGTTAACTTCCCGCGGCTAGACTTCGTATTTTAGGACAAATGCTTATTTAGTTCCTTTAGGATGTTCGCGAATCAGGAAATATATATTTACTAAAAGCATCTGATAGTGCCTAAAATGTCCTAAAATAGTGTTCATATTTTAATCGGACTTCTAATTTTTGCATTTGTTTTACGGATTCGCAAATACTTTTCCGAAATGCAAATATTATCTGATCTAATACGCAATCGCCTACAAACCGAAATCTCTCACCCAACATACCAAACACAAGGAGCTCTGCAAGTCAACACATAAAAGATGTTTCACGCACGTCTCCGATCAGCACGCACTTCTCAGGCAATTGTTGTTGTTTTTGGGGGGAGAGTGAAGAAGTTCCAGAAGTGGGCATGAGAAATGTGATTAAATTTATGTTTGCTCATATAATTCTGTGTCAGTGGAAAGGTCATTTTCAGCTTTCAAAATTATTTGAACAGATAAAAGACGCAGCCTTACTGTAGAAAATTCGGGGAAAAATATTGATTATATACTACACGGTTAATTATGAAAGTGAGTAAAGTAATACGATTGTAGCGTCTCTCATAAATGTCAAAATAAGTGACTTTCCTGTGTAATAAAAATTGCCTAGTTTAATTCTTTCGTGAGCAGTTTTCGATGCCAGAAAATACCTTTTTATTTTAAAATATTGCCTGGTTTAGTTATTTTGTAACATACTTTAAGTCCTAAAATGTCATTTTTCATGCACAATAGTGCCATTTCGTAATTTTATTACCTATTTTACGGTGCCTAAATCATAACTTTTTGTGCCCAAACTTCCGAGGTCTAGTGATGAGCCAGAAAGCTCTCGGTTTTATTTGAACATAAACGGCATCAAGACAGTGTCAATAGCTCGTCAATAAATGTATACGGTATAGGGATAAGTCAAAGAATACACATTGTCAGGGTGACCAGTAAATAAGAAACTATGTTTGATGGTCGCGAGTATGACATTTTTATTACGGGAAGGGGGCACAGCCGCTTGTAATATTAGGGAATAAGTATGAAGGAGGCGGTGTGAGGTGTAGTTTTGTAAATTTTTTAACACTGACTCTCTCTTAGCCTGCTTCCATCGAGGTCACATTAGCTAAACGGCACTATTTATTTATTTATTTATTTTACGTCAAAAAAGTTAAAAACTGCGTATGACGTGCTATGGGGAAAAGTGAATTGTGTGCACATTTTCAAAATTCTGTGATCCCTAAATAAATTAAATTACATTTTGAATTTTGAAAGAGAGAAAAAAAACAAAAACTCCCATGTAGTAAAAACTATTTTCAAAAATAAATAAGCAATAAATTTTGGCTCTTATTACTTCCTGCCGCGACAACATGGAAACGATCATTTGAATAATTGTATTTCCCACTGAATTCTAGAAGACGTGCACAGGAATCACTGCACTATCACCATCGCTTACGATCGAGATTATTATTTTCAATTATAGGGATGTGGGTAACAAGGAATATGTTACGATATGCTTCGGAATTTTATTTGTTAATAATTTAGAGATGTTAAAGTATTTTTTTGAATGTGAAGTTAAACTTGAACAGACTTCGTACTCGAAACGGGATTTATAATAAGAAAGGGTCGTAGACGTGGATTGTATTCAACAATTCATGTTGAACGTACACAGTCACAAATAGGTACCCACATGCTGTACACCATAGGGAAAGTCGCGATCGCGTAATAATTAATTTATTTATTTTTTATGGAACCAACAACCGACTGATAATACTCCGGTGACGTTTTGCAATCCGCTTTTAATATTAAGAGCAAACACAAACAGCAAATATACAGCATCAAGAGAGAAGATTCAGAGTACGTCAACGATGCGTGCGAAGATAATAGTAAGCCATGGACTTTAATTCTTCATCCGTACGGGAATATAACTATTATATACAAGTAAAATAATACCAGATTAGTTCATGAGCTTATTGAAAATAATTTTGCTATTTGAAAATAAATGATAAGTTATTTATTTGAAAAAAGGCTGATAATTTATAGCTAGTTGCCTATAATTCAAAATAAACATTTTTTAATTATCAGATCTTCCAGAGATCGCAATTCTGTATAGATAGCACGTCCACATGTGACAGGTAAGAAGCCAGCATGTTGCATGTCCATAAGTAAATGGAAATAGAATCAAAATGATAAACATTCCAGTACAGGGCTAATTTATGAGCATAGCAGAACAAATAAATGATAAACATACTTATAGATCATATTATGTGAATTTCCATTGCGTGCCCAAGCAGGAAAGTAGTAATAGTAGAAGATTCAATCAATTAAAGATTTATATGAAAGTAATATCAACAAAATTAGATATTAATTCTTTGGTACTTCACAAATTAAGATTTATTTTATAAAGTGGAGTTTTTCACAGTAAAGTCTATTGTGGTTATGTGATCCAAAGTTTTATACGACCCACCAGTCACCAATATGTCATCTGAAGGAAGTAGAGTAGGAGGCAGTCGATCAGAGTGGGAGTTGTCATGACAGAGGTAGACCTGACGGCGAAACTCGAGTTCAATCCTCGCCGCCTACTCAAGCCAACAGGTCAAACAGACCGCGGGAGCTCTCGCCACTGTCCTTCTGACCTGACTACTACACATTCGCTGACGCTGACGCCGCAGTGAGCAAAATCAATGGAGTGTTCTATTCCCGACATATTGCGGGCAAATATACTAACCGCGCAACCTTTTTGTGTCCGTGTCCTTCCGAAACTCTCCTTTAAACATCCTGTCCACTTCCTGCTCAATCAGGGCTGGTGAAATGTCATTCGATTTCTCTCGATCTACGGCTGAGTATTGGCTTTTTTCTTCTTCTTCTTCTTCTTCTTCTTATTATTATTATTATTATTATTATTATTATTATTATTATTATTCCCGAACTTTCTAAGACAATTCCCAAAACAATTTGCATAGCTTATCTGTCATAATACAAATAATTAGTTGATTCATGAGACTGACGATAATTAAACCTAATAAAACTTTAATTTAAAAAACCTATTCAACTTTCCATACTATATCAATTCAACCAAGTGGTTGATACTGGCAAATGTATAAAATTTAAAATTTATTTTTCTTATGAACTTTTACGATCCTAAAAATACACATTTTAACGATACCCACCAGAGGGGCTACGCAAAGCAAGTTATTTGTCACGGACTTTTTTCGCTGGCGTACAACTAAGGCTTTTGTGACACGAGCCTTGCGTTGACGAGCGATAAGAATTTTTTTTTATTTATTTCTATCTGCTCGACCAGATGGTCCTACAGAGTTGTGAATACATATACATAATTCTTGGAAAATTTCCTAAGTTGATTGTCTTATTGCGATGTTAAACAAAGACAAAAATTTATGTTTTATGGTGAGGTGAGAAAGGAAGATAGTTTGAGATTGATATTGTTAAGGTTTGAAGGGGGTGATAAATAAAATATTATGAGAGGACATGTGGGGAGATTTGAATCAGGGGGGTCTGAAAATATCTTTGGGAAAACGAGTTTTTATTCTGTTCGAAGTATTGGCTTGTTGGCCAAGGTGGAAAAAGGAAGTGCTTGGCAAGATGGAAGAAGTGAATAGAATTTAGAGGATAAGCTTATTAAATAGTCAGAGATGTAAGGCATTTGAAGTTCACGATGAATTTGACTGTTAGGAATAAACCAGGGTGCGTTAAGAAGTCTGCGAAGGCATTTATTTTGAAAAACATGAATTTTGTTAGTATTGCTAGGAGCAGTGTTTAGCCAGGCAGGGCATGCATATGTTAATGTGGGTCTTATAATACTTTTAAATAGTAGTAATTTGGTTTCAAGTTTTAGTGAAGATGTCGGATTTATGAGTGGGTACAATTTAGAAGCTTTTGCTGTAGCTTTTTGTATGTTAGATTTGATGTGATCTTTCCAGGTTAGTCGTCTATCAATTAATATTCCTAGGTATTTGGCAGGGGAAGAGTTGTTTAGCCAGGGTAGTTGAGTGTTATTGATAGTCAATGGAGGTGGATTTGTTGGTTTTCTGAGAGTAAAGATTTTTGTTTGAGTTTTTGCTGGATTGATTTTTAATCGCCATTTGTAAAACCAGGTATTTAAAATATGAAGAAATGATTGTATTTGATCAGACGCTAAAAGTATGTCTTCGTGGGAGGAATAGATTACCGTGTCATCTGCAAATAGGGTTATGTTGGCATCAGGCATAGTAGGATGGTCTGAGGTGTAGATGTTGAATAATGTGGGAGCAAGAACTGATCCCTGAGGAACGCCTGCAATTATATTATGAGTATTTGAAAAGGTCTGATTGACTTTAACTTGAAAAGTTCGGTGTTTTAGATAGTTGGAGATGATTTTATAGAGGAATTCTGGAGTTCCTAATTGCTGAAGTTTGAATAGAAGTCCATTGTGCCATATGCTGTCAAAGGCTTTAGTAATGTCAAGGAAGGCTGCAATTGTATGCTTTTTTGTGTGAAAACTATTTGCTATGTGTTCTATAAGTCTAGAAGTGGCTGGGTTGTTGAATGATTGGGTTTGAAGCCGAATTGAGTTTGGGGTATGGTATTGCTGGCATTAAGAAAGTTAATAAGGCGGTTTAATATTAGTTTTTCAAAGAGTTTTGCTAGAGAGAGGAGTAAGTTAGGTCTATAATTGGTGGGATCGTTAGGATTGGTTTTAGGTTTAATAAAGGGAAGTATAACTGCATGTTTCCACATTTGAGGAAGTATCCTAGGCGAAGTCCGGCATTGAAAATATATGTTAAAGCTGCAATACAAGAGCGATAAGAAATGTGCGGCGAGATTAACACTTTCTTCTGCGAACGGCCAAAGCGCTCGTGAGCCGTTTTGTAACGATGTTGTGTTAATCTACGAAGCGCGTTACTTAACGCGCGTCAACGCAACTGTCGAGTGCAGGGGCCCTAAAGAGGACATGCAATGCAACATTCGTGAGTTGTGGAATAAATCATGAACTCGCCATTCTGATATGAAATGATCCCTTACTGTTATCACTATATGGAAGTTGTACAGAAGCAGTCTTATATTTTTGCGATATTTTAAAAATATCTTTTGTGTACTTGGATTTCTTATTTTCGCAAACATTCAGAATGTTCACTAGATCATTTTTTGTGTACTCTGCAATAAACGTGGATACTGTTTTTCAGAAATACACGGCATTCTTTAACTTGTTAATCAATGACATTTAGTATGCCTCGAACGTTAACGACAGTGATTGCTTAGAGATGCTAGTGGTTGTGTAAAACGTAAAGTAGTTGATGTGGAAGATTTTACGTTAATTTTTCTACTAACATTCTTACAAAATGCTAAGAATAAATTACAGTAGTATTTTCACTTTATTGGTAAAATATCCACTGATTCCAAGCGGGATTAAATATTTAAATGCAATTGTTATCCCAAATCATTTAAATTTATTCAAACCCGTCGATTCATTTGTTGCGAGGAATGTTTCCAACGCACTAGCACGTGTTTTGTTATCTATACTTACGCATCAAGGAAGGAGAGGAGTTTCTTCTGGAAATTCCGGAAAAAAATTAAGCATAATTATCGTGTATTTAACAGTTATGAAAGGTAAGCAGTGATGCAAAGTTGTAGAAAACGTCATGTGACGTAATTGCGTATTTAACCGCTACTGATTGCTAGACCCTAAATGAACGTTCGTAGAGAGGGAGCCCTAGGATCAAGTCTGTGGCGAATTTCCGATCCCAGCCAAATAGCTTCGTGAAACGACAACTGAACCCGGAAATGGACTATAGAGAAACAACGGTCCTTCCTACCCATTCCGTCGGGCAACGCGTGGCGTCATGTAGAAATTCGTGGTAGACAAAAAAGGCTCGCGGGAGATTTTCTTGGGGCTCTGCGATCTCCCCAGCCTTTCATTTCACCACCGATCCATCATCATTCACATTATACCTTCAGAATCACCTATCTGTTAAATCATTCAGGAGTAGCTTTTTTACATAAGATTTAGATACTAGTATAATTAAACTAAATGAGATTTAGATACTGGTGTAACTACACTACAACATGTACGACGATGCCTGGTGGTAAAAAGTCAACACACCACTAAGCCCAGACTGATCTGGACACAAACAAAGAAGGGGAAGAAAATAACAACACTTTTAACGCAAGTCCTAAGAGAAATCAAAGAATTGAAAACAAGGGCTAAATTTTCGAACAGAGATAATAAATGAACTATTGAAGTTAGAAGACAAAGTCAAAACAATGAACCAAATTGACACGAATAGAAAGTTTGAGGAAGCAATAAACATAGGCAAAGACTAGAAAGGATGAGTCTAAAAAGCCAAGATGAATAGCTTTGAAGACAAGCTAGAAATAATGAGAAGATGAAACTTAAAGGACACGATAGTTTTATTGACAATGACATGAGACAAGAAAGAGGGATTCAGGTAGCAAAAGAAAAAATAAGAAGAAAAATGAACAAAAAAAAAGTGCCAAAGATTACAATCAAGAAAATTGCAAATTAAGAAGGTAAAGCAGAGCTAAAATAAATGATTTCTATCTATTGCTGCAACACTAAACGCGCATACCCTCCTATCTGATGAAAGAGTAGAAGAGTTATAAAATGCTCTAAAGGACAAGTCTTACGGCATCACAAGGTTAAGCGAAGTTAGAAAAACTGCTGAAGCAATTATAGAAAAACCGAATGGAGATATATTGAGTTTCAAAGGCACAACAAAGGGCCAAAAAACGGGTGGGTTTCTGGCTCAATAGAGGAATAAAGAATTTAGTTGACGAAATAATAGGAATTTCAGAAAGAATTGCTGTCTTGAATATTATGAGACTTCTTACAAAAATTACAATCATTCAAATATATACTCCGACAGAAGCCGGTTCACAAGAGGAATTGGAAGAATTTTATGACGACCTGGACGACACATTAAACAATCACAGGTCGAAGATTAATTTTGAAATAGAGGATTTTAATGGAAAAGTAGTCAACACTTCATTACGACGAGGAAGCAATAGGACGCTTTGGTTACAGAAAACGAAACGATAAAGGACAAAGACTAGTCCATTTCGCAGGTCACAAATTCAAGATTGTAAACACATTTTCAACATTCCAGAAGGTAAGTGGACATGGTGCTCTCCAGATGGAAAGACGCGGACATTCAAAGTATAGAAAGCATGATGACTATCAATGATAAATTTAATTGAAAGAAAAATCTCCAGGAAAAAACATTACAACTAAAAAAGAGACCATAACTGAATAAAGATGGAGATAAATTCAAGGAAAACTGGAAAATAAATTTGTAGACCTTCGCGGTCACGAAAATCTATAAGTACAAGCATCTCAGCAGCATGCAAAAGTTCTAACTTAAACTTTCCGTTAAAGTTAACGCGCTATCTCAGCTCCGTTAGCAGCAGTTAACGCTTGGTTAAGCTGATTGCAGCGCAGCGCGGTTCAGTTCAGTTCGAGCACCCAGCAGAGGAAAATGGAGAAAGCTAGGGACTTTTCAACCAGATTCAGCTGTACCCAACAATCGACACTAGAAATCCTGGAATTGATTGAGCAGGATCTGGAGTTTTCATCAAACGGGTCAGAAAATATTACACGTAATAGTTACGTACCATTTATGGAAACCACACCATATAAGTAACAGTTTTGCATGCACATTGAAAACTATCTTGTTATTTAACCTTCATGAATGTAAATTAGGTTATGAATGGTTTCGTTCATTACGTACATTATACATGAAATTATTTATTAAAAAATAAGAACTCATTATTAGATATTTGTTTCAATTTATATTCATTTCCAGGAACGAGTCAATCGCACCAATTAACCAGTTCCTTATAACGACGTTATTATGCAACTGGCAGGTACCAGCAGGTTAAGGGTGACTATATTAGGGACAGAAAATCGAAGGCTAACCGTATTGTCCATAGAATTAGCTGCGCTTAGGCTAGACTGTTGCTTTATTTTCTGTAAGCAGAGTAACCATACTCACCACAGAGTTTCCAGTTCCCAGCCTTTTAAAAACAAATACTTACGCATTTTGTACACCCATTAAAGTTTACTAGCGAATAGCTAACCGAAGCCGCGGAAGCGTTGGTGAAACGGAACAAATCTTAACGGGGACGTTAATTTTAACGACTCGTTTACTAACGTTACGTTAGGTGTATATTGGTGAAACCAGGCCTAAGGGCCAATACACTGATCTTATCTAACAAAGAGATTTTTTAAATGGAGATTTGATTCAGAAAAGAAAAGCATAGAAATTGCTAAATTCAACAAACTAGTTAAGAGAGAGAAAAGAAAGAATTTGATAAATTTCAAAACGGATTTAGTGAAGAACATTAATCAAACATCAAAATCAGTAAAGGCCATTAAAAGAGAACTAGCCCCTGGACGCCATTGGATGTTAGGAGTGGCATCCAAAGATGGAAAAATGGATACCTTCAGGGAGAAGATTGCTGAAAATGTAACACTGTTCTACAGAGAATTATATAAGAGCACAACAAACAGAAACGCCGTATTTCAAACGCCCATCAACACCAATGAAGAAGACATTCAGCTAATCATAATGAGTGAAGTCCGGTCTGCAATTCTTGAATTGAGATCAGGAAAAAAAACTGGAGACGACGGGATTCAAAATGAACACCTGAAACTTCGCCTACCAACGATTGGGGATGAAATTTTGAGAATATTCAACGTTATTCTGGAAACCGAAGAAATACTCAAACAATGGTTATTAAGTACAATTACCTTAATTCACAAGAAAGGTCACAGAAACGACCTTAACTTAACACAGCCGATAAGTTTACTGTCAACCTCACAAACTTTTTTCAAAAATAATTACCAACAGGCTAACAACTACAGCACTACTAAGCAAGCCACCAAAACAATTAGGTTTTAGACGGGGATTTTCTACAGCCGATAATCTTCAAACAGTAAACCAGGTAATAGAAAAAAACGAAAGAATTCAATTTTAAGTTATATCTGACCTTCATAAATTTTAAGAAATCATTTGACTGTATAGAACACCAAGCAGTTTTTCAAGGTCTGTAAGAAGAAGTCATTCACGGCTAATGTATACGATTGTTGAACAAGCAATATCAACAAAGCAATGCAAAAAATACGAACGGAAATTGATGGAGAATCTTTCTCTTTTAAAAAAAAGGAGTCAGACAAGGATATCGAATCTCACCCAAACTCTTCACTTCTATCCTAGAAGATATTCTTAGAAAACTGAACTGGAAGACAAACTCCGGTATCGAGGAAGAAGGCTAACAAATCTTCGCTTCGCAGATGATGTAATGGTATTTGCCAATCGGCACAAAAATGATGGAAAGTTAGAGGACTATGAGAGCCGTAAAGCAGGTCTAACGATTAAAATTTCTAAAACAATGACCAATCATCAAGAAGTACCTATAGTTATGGATAAAAAACAAGTAGAATATGTTGAAGAATATACTTACTTAGCACATATAGTTTCCTTTAAAAACAGAGGTACAAAGAAATAAATCGTTGATGCGCTAGTTGGAAGAAGTTTTGGAAACTGGCTTTTACACTCCTTGATAAAAAACTAAAGATCAACACCAAACGGGAAGTAATGGACTCTTGTGTATTACCGGTTTTGTTGTATGGATCCCAGACGTGGTCACTAACGCAGAAACAGAAGAATATGCTGAGAATATGTCAATGGAAGATGGAAAGAAAGATGCTCTACATTTCTACTAAAGATAGAATACGAAATTCATATATTAGAAGAAAAGTGGCATTCTAGGTGCGGCAGAACACGCAATGTGTATTAAATGGAAATGAGCCACTGGCCAAGAGCCGAAATGTGACACTTGATGAGACTCGAGCACCAAAGATGGATCCATGCTACAACAATATGGGACCCGCGAGTGAGTTGGAGACAAGGGCAGCAGGAAACCAGATGGTCTGACTACTTCAAGAAGACAGTAGGTGTAGAGTAGACTAGAGTGGCGAAAGGCCGTGAACAATGGAAAACATCAATAAAATGTTCTTGTTAGCTTTAAAAGATTACCAATCACCGTCACCTGAAGATCCGTTCAGGTGATGTGAAACCTTCCTGCCCTAACCAGGAAGCATTTGCCCAACAAAGTACAGGATTAATAATAATAATAATTAATTATTTTTATTACTATTATTATTATTATTATTATTATTATTATTATTATTATAAGAATGGATAAATCTTTATATTGGGTTCCTAGTGACCAAACTTGTGCTGGGGGCAAGCTGAAAGCGCGCCCCCATGTTTTACTTTTTTATTTAAATCTTTCATTCATTTAAAGGTTCAATATAAATCTTTATTCTTTTATTGTTCCATGTGGTGGTTTGTTTAATTTCTTCAAAGAATGTCCGGCCTCGCGCATTTTCCTTTCTCATCAATAATAATGTTCTCCAACGTATCAGACCACGGCAATAGGAAATACCTACTCGATATGTAATAATAATGAACCTAGCTCTCACGAGGCAGGGATCGAGGTGATGCACATGTCCCATTGCTGGTGATCTCTAAAGGCCCCGGCAGAGAGGCGTGATGTAATACGTAAGCGTTGACCGAATGTTGGGCGAAAGAGAGAAGTCTTGCATTTCCCAAGATGCCCGCTTGCTCGCTTGTGTTTGCAGGATTCATTGCGCGATCGCATCGTCTACACACGCTCACGATCCCGCGTCAAAATGGGCAAACGGTGGCCTTGGATTCTGTGTACACTCGCGAGAGGCGGTGGACACGGATTTGAGCCTACTTTCCTCCTGACCACTGCAAGCGCTATGTTTCCACTGTTCCGACCACACGAAAGGCCCCTCTTTCAAATTGCAGAAGTATGAAGAACACGGAAAACCGTTTTTCAACTCCAAAAAAATTTTCATCTGAGCATGAAAGAATAGGTGCTTCATGTCTGAGCCTTATTATACCTCCTCAATTTTATTTTAACAGAAGATTTTTAAAATGTGTATTTTATTTTCTGAAAAAATGTAAGTTTTGCAAATATTTTAAGATCACTTAACATAAACTTACACAAAATTATGAAATATTTAGAAAGTAAAACGAAAGAATCAAACTCATGTAGTTGTTGTTCATTATTATCAAACAACTATTTTTTTCAATAAAAACAATTTCATAATCGTAGTAAAGCGCTTATCATGTTTTTTGATGTTTTATTTACATTGAAAATTGTGCTGTTCAGCTTTATTCCACCTTAAGAAAAATATCACGGCAATTTTGTACAATTTGCTAAACATGCCACATCTTCAGCTTTCATGGACTATGACACACTGAATTCAAGGACACGCCAATTTATAACCAATTTACTTCCTAGTAGCAACGACACACGCCATTATGTTTTCAAACCCCGGTGTGCACTGTCTGGCTTACCAAATATCCTGGAGGCCTTTGTATGCTCAATTTGGCGAGGTGTATCTTAAGGGCTTCGTCTTTTGCAAGTTTGACCTTCCTTGTATTAAAATCGAAAGGTTATTGAAGCTTAGCTACAATATAATCGACAAATTATGTAATCATCAGTTTTATTTTTACGCCACAATATATATCGAAGGAGGAAAATATCCTTCAAGAAGAAATATCCGTCAAATATCTACCTCAAAGCTAAACGCTTCTATAGCTAAAGCTAAAAGCCTCTATAGCTAAGAGCTACCTCTGAGTCCATTTTTGCTTTTATAAGCATTACGATATAGTAAAACGTATGATAGACATCTATATAAAAATCAAAGGAGCCTCCATACATACATAACTTCCAAATCCTTAACAATTACGTTAGTTTATTTCTGACATATTTGAATTAACTTAAAATAAATTAGCCATTAAGTTCTTGCCTTATTATATTGGTAATATCGATATCTTATTTTTCATTACTGCCATACTTATTGTGTGTTAGTGTTGAATTTGTGTTTAGAGGTGGCGGCGAAAACTACGTTTAGTGTAAGTTGCAAACACATTTGTCGTAGACGACAAAACAGAGAGAATATCGGGACCTGTCAATCGAAATCCCGTCATTTAAAGCCGGCGCATGCGCAGTACAGTTTTCGACATCACGACAATTGTCGTGTTACCTCTTTCAAATCAACGACTTGCAAAAATTCTCTATTATAGGAGGCGATCGGCGCTTCTTACGGCGGGAGGTACCTCAGCGCCGCCCAGCAGCGGCGGCAGAAAAGTCGTCGAGGCGAGCGTGGCGGCGGTGGAGACCGGAGACTGCTGCTCGGCCAACGCTCTCCTTTCTCCGCTCCCGTTCCGTTATGTCCCTCTCCGGAGCAGCTCTTTGCAGGAAGCCTCGGTAGCCGTGATCGTCTAGTGGTTAGGACATTGCGTTGTGGCCGCAATAACCCAGGTTCGAATCCTGGTCACGGCACAGACTTCCATTTTTTTGCAGCTTGGCCCGCGGTGTCACGACCTGTTGTTGGTATAGTTCAAGGACGAAGGAGCGAGCATTAAAATGCGCGTCGGGAACCTCTGGCAGGATGCCATGGCATTGTGGTGCGAAACGAGTTGCCATTGAACTTGGCAGTGCACATGTATTCAATTCGGAAAGTACGCGTCTGATGATTTATTACTAAAATGATTTAGTCTGTTTTATCAACAGTATTCTGAAAATAATTTAGATGCTTATCCACTTAAAAAAAAAGTACAAGCTTCTCTACAAAAAGTTACCCTTGACAGTTAATTCTTATACTGATAATAAAAGCGTACAATGAATAAGATAAGATCTCTCACTCTGAAATTGACTCTAGAAAATGACTGGACTGTTAGCAAACCCTTAAAATTATTAGGATATAATACTCGTGTAACACGACTCTTTAAAAAATGTACTTTATATTCATTTTTATATATTTCTCAAGTGAGAAGGACTTTGGAATGTGCATCATGCGTTTGGTCTCCTTTTCATGAAACTACAAGGGGCATTCAATAATTAAAAAGACAAATTGGTCAGAGAAATAAATTATTTTGTTTTTCTACTATCCAATATAATCTCCGCCAACATTTACGCACTTGTTCCAACAGTTACCAAGGTTTTTACACTTTTTTTTACACTTTTATCTTGGTGTTTGAACCAATTTCCCACAAATTTTTTGAGATCTTCGTTATTCTAGAACTTCTTCCCACGTAATGCCTTCTTCAGTGAACCAAAAAATGGAAATCAGATGGTGCTAAATCGAGGCTGTGAGGGGGATGAGGCAATACCTCCCAACCCAATTTGCCGATGGCTTCACAGCTTTGTTGAACAGCGTGAGGACGTGTATTGTCTTGCCTCGGATATCCTGTCCTCATCCACGACGTTTGTCTTTCATGATTGGGTTTACCTGGTTCAAAAGCATATCTGAGTAGTATTAGTTGTTTATTATACGCTGTTCGTCGAGATAATCACCAACAAACGCACCTACAGCTTCTCCAAACACCGTCAACATGACTTTTCCAGCTGATGCGGCCAGAAAAGTTTCGCGGCTCATACAACTTTCACCAACACTTTAGTTATTCTAGTTTATATATTAGCTGTTTTTACACATTCAGCAAGTAAAAAACGAATCACAGAACATTGTTCAACCAATGTGGGATTTTCAAATCGACTCGCTATCACTGAACTTAATTTTGAGGTTATGAACACAACAATGCCGATCATCCAGATGGTCAAGGATCCTCCCAGTGATGCCAACTTAAAGACCTAAAATTAGCACACTTGTCCTACTAACTGTTTTTTCTCCACACCAATTTGTCTCTTTAATTATTGAATGAACTACGTACATGATCTTTATTGGAAAAGTTCAAAATAAATATTTGAGAAATATAGTCTTCAAATTAAACATTACGGGTCCATAATGGGCTTTAATGAGGCTTACGAAAATTAATCTGCACAAACATAAATTCATTGCAAGAGAGATAAACGTTTTTTACTCTATCATTTTTTAACATTCTCAATAATGTTGTCCAGCGTTAGTGGAATCTATACCGAAATTTAAAACAGAATTTATCAACTAGTGGCATTTTCACATTCCGACTACAACACTAATATACCTTATTCTCGCACTAACTTATTTCAAAACGCTACTATTATTATATTACATAGAGTGGAAAATTGGAATAAAGTGGAATATAAACGTTTTTCGTCACAAAATTAAGTGAATCTTTTGAAATTTAAGCAATCGAGACAACTTACTTATTTGTAAAAAATTTATATAAGTAATTTTTTCACAGACATTTTCATCCTTACAATATAATGTTGATTGATAATTGCTTCGATAGTAACGAGCAAACCTTCCAAAATCTTCCACAAAACATGAATGAAAACTAACTCGAAAAGAATTGTTTTATATGCGTAATAAATACTATACATCAATTTCAAAATTTCAACATTTGGAGTTCTATAAGGAATGGTAATTTCAGGACTTTCATTGAAAATTGTATTTGGCTTCATCTAAATAAACTTGTTTATAAGCATATTTCAGTCTATTGTCGAAAGATTCAAAATTAGTGACAGAGATATGTATACACCGCTGATGCACATTTTAGAGAATTGTTTGAGTACACAGACTTTTATTAAGAGGCTGTGCGTTTGAAAACATCGCAAAGACCGCACATTACATTCACCTGTGAAATAACTGCAAAGGTTCCCTACTGTTTGTTTTATAACTCTGGGGATTTTCCTGTCGTATATCCGTAAAGTAACTGAGAATTAACTTCTAATAAGGAAAGCTTGTAACGTAAACAAAGAGAATCTCCGCAGATTTTTTTGTAGCAGTTAAAAAATAGCACATGATCATGTAAGAAAAAAATGCTCATTGACAGTTTTCAGATGAGAACTGATGTTTTGAAATGTTATTTCAGTACAAAAAGAGAGAAGCTAAAATTTCACCAAAAAGGAAATCACAAAAGATAAACACCCGCAATACTATAAACCATAATTCCATATTTTACATTTCCAGTACAAATCCTTTGGCCAATGTAACAGATTTGATAGGACCTACTTTGGAAAAGCATTAATTATACTGGAATCTTGCATAAAACATTTTAATTATAGTGAAAATCTGTGTTACAGTGCAGGACACGAGTTGAAAGCAGAACTACTGACACTTTCACATTTTCGGCATTGCGAAGCGCTCTGATTCGTACGTGCTGATTTGAGACTGTTTGATGCTTCCTGGTCGTCACGCGAATAGTGTATATTGATACAAATGACTAGTGAAAGTTCACGAAAATTTTAACCAAAGCCACAACAAATAAAAGAAAATTATTATCAAATTTCTGTTAAACATTGCAACTCTTTGCATACTATTCCATATTTAATTGAAGTAAGGAAAATGTTTGATAACATATATTTTAATTTTTCACGTACATATTTCCGCTTTTTCACTATATTTGATATTAATACATCTTTTTCGAAGTAAATGTGTGTTTGAATTTTTTGAACGAATTTAGATGAAAGATTAGCAAACAAATCATACTCCTCTTCTATCTATACGCAAGCAAATTACGTTCTAAATACTGAAATTAACGTTTCTGTGTCTTTAAATAAGTTTATTATAAACAATTAAGTGAGAAACTATTTTGCTACATTTTGAATTTCCTGCTTGATAAAACTATTTTGGATACTTCCGGATATTGGACATACGCCATACAACTTTACATATTACATTATACTTGTTTACTTCTTATAGTGATAAGTAGTGGTGCTAAAACAGCACATAAATTTCTCGCCCGTAATTTCACACAAAATTACGCGAAAAGTACTCAAATTTTCGAACAATAATACCTGACTTTATTTCAAAATTTATCTTTAAGGAACAGTTTTCATTGAGGGGAAAAATCTATCTTCGTAATTGTGGTTGAAGGCTCCGAAAATTTGAAGTTTGCAATTTGAAAATCAACGTTCAACTGTCAGAGACTTGACCATTCGAAGCTTTTAAAAATTCGAAATTTCCCAAGACTTCAGAAGTACCCAAAACTGAAATAACAGTTTCAAATTCAAAAGGCAGCGATATCAGCCAGATTGATTGATTAATGTAAATTTTGGAGAAAATCGGCTGAACGCTTTAGCCGTAGCGCAGTTCACGGACGGACGGACGGACGGACGGACGGACGGATGGACGGACGGACATACAGATAGGTAGACAGGCAGACCGGCAGACTGGCAGCCTGGCAGACAGGCAGACTGGCAGACCGGCAGACTGGCAGACTGGCAGACGGAGCAGGCAGACAGGCAGGCCGGCAGGCAGATGAAAAGACAGACGTTTTGCCGCCGTCATTCGATTTTTCGTTATCAAAGACGCACAAAACATGGATTCTGGCTTACACCATATGTTACAGTTTTTTTTCTAAATTTAGTATCTAGATTTATCTACTTTTCGCTATCGGGGCCTTCCATGTAATAATAGTAATAAGAGTATTAGTAATAAATGTAATAAGAGTTTTTATGCCAAAAATTCGCCGTTTTTCCGCGCAGCATTATATAACTTTCTCTCTATTCTGTAGCGAGAAATAATAATCGACTTATCATTTGAATTGATTGGATTTTTTCGTGTTTCCGGGCGCGTCAACTGCTTTGATCATTAGTCCCGTTAGTGTAGTGCATTTTCTTTTCTCGGGAGTTGGCGGTGATCTTCCACCGCTGAATGGCAAGATCCGGCGCCGACCTACAGTCGGCTAGTGGGGTTTCCCCCTAACCAGGACTCTCCCACCAGCGGGACACCGCCCCAGTCGGGACAAGCTTTAAGCTCCCGACCGATCTCCCGGGATATGTGGTAGTGTAGTGCATGTTAGTGTAAGTGTGTGTGTAAGGGGTGAGGATAGGACAAGGAAGAGGAAGGACAGATCGCGCGCGGTCCGTGACCCGTTTGGTAAGGTACTAAGGCATTCGCCTGGTGTTGATTGGAGAAACCACACAAAACTACCGATCAGAGCAGCCGGCCGCTAGAATTCTCCTCCAGGCAGCGATTGAATTCGACCTAGCTGAAAAGCTAGTGTCGAAAATCCTGCCGCCGTGGGGAGTGAGATCTAGGACCTCCCGGTCAGAGGCGTTGCAGTGACATCAATTGATGCTCTGAGCTACCGCTCCCGGTTTATCATTTTAGTTATTGTTCTTAATATTTATTGGTTCGAAAATGATGGTTCACATCTTGTGTAACCTCTACAGTTTTTTCATAGATTCTTCTCTAAATTGTGTCTCCTATCAACCTATTAAATGCGGAAAGTCAATTGAAAGAATAATGTGACAATAATTCGTGTGGTAATAATACAAATAAAAAGATACTCACTCTTTTCACAAAAGTGTCACAGATCTCGCACTTTCCTCTATATTGTTTTCTCTCGGTTCATTTCTCAAGCCAACATGTTCAACTAGAACGATTAGTCAACACGAAATTACTACTTCGCAACCTCTCCGTGCAATCTCGTAAAACTGAAAGTCTCCATTGTAACGAAGCCGTTCCAGCCTCCTTAGACGACAGTCTGGCGAAAGGTCTCGTGTAGTCTCAGAAGAGCCTAGTCACGCCCAGTAAGGGAATCGCCAAGACACTTTTCCTTTCGTTTCATTCACAAAAGGCGAGGTTGTTTGCAGCCTAGTTTCTCGCAGACTCGAGGTTAGCGAACTAGCTTAAATGAAGAGAGGGTGGGAAAGAAAAAGGCTACAGAAGAAGAAAAAGGAGGCAAGAAAGGGAGAGAGGCAGAGAGGTTGAAAGTGATTAATGTGCATGTCAAGGACATGAGGAGAAGAAAGGACCAGCTTAGGTGGCTCAGGGCATCAACTGTTGCCACTGCAGTACCACTGACTGGGGGGTCCTAGATTCGAGTCCCGAAGGTCGCAGGATTTTCGGCACTACCCAGTACCTAGGTCAAAATCAACCGCTGTCTGGAGGAGAATTCTAGCGGCCGGCTGCTCTGATCGGTAGTTTTCCTTGATTTCTCCGATCAACGCCACGTGAATGCCGGAGCAGGACCCTAACAAATGGACCACGGATCGCACGCAATCCTTCCTTCCTCTTCTTTGTCCTCTCCTCACCCCTTACACACACAATAACATGCACTACATTACCACACATGTCGGAAGACCGGTCGAGAGCTTAGAGCTTGTCCAGGCTGGGGCGGAAGGAGGTACCTCATTTGGGGGGAAAATCGCAGGTCGGCGCCGGATCTCTTCATTTAGTGGGAGAAGAATATCGCCACCTACCCCGATAAAAGTGCACTATACTTTCGGGACAAATTACTTTAGAAATTGGCGTGTCCTGAAACACTGATCAATCAAAGCGAAGGAAAGGTTCAAATCAAAGGTTATGGCAGAGCCCACAATGAGCTCTTCCTGGATGGTGATGAGGTGTCGCCACAAAGAGTGAGAGATGTCGTAAGGTGCTTCTTAGATTCGTCTTCGACTTTCTCACTAATGGAGTATTTGCCATAAGGGAACAGCAGATATGTTTGTGCATGCAATCGTGCGTGAATTCATACGTGTGTGTGTGTGTGTGTGTGTGTAAAAACTGTATTAGTAATCATTTTCCAATGCTTTTCCACAACTTGCGCATGAAATGTTTTATAGAATTTAGATGCCTCAACAACGCAGTCAGTAAAAGTAGTAGCAAAAGTAATCACGCACACAAATCTAATAAAACATAACCGGTTGGGAGCTTAGAGCTTGAAAGAATATGACGAAGTGTAGTTCTGCAACCCTTTTGACATTTTGACCTTATTCACCCGCCTCCGGATGATCCTTAACCAAAGCTCATTCTCGGCGATAGTTCTAGTCCAAACTTGACCGAACATTACGCAGTGGGAGGGCCCGAAAAGAAAGTATCAGCCCCATATACATAATTTCCTCATTGGAGTGAATCCGAGTTTTAATAACACGTGCTGAGCGTACGTTTCAAAATGTAACTACAGAGGCAGATTGTGAAAGACAATGTAACGTTCAAAGTAAAATTATAAGTGCATGTGTTTCACACCTACTGGACGTTTCCCAGAGAAGGTTGTTTAAGCGGTGAGATATACATAATCAGGAAAAATCTTCACTTTCATCACCCCACTCCAGGACAATTCCACGACTAATGTGAATAACAATTAAATTCAGATACATCCCTCTTTGTCACATTATTTAGACTAAGAGAAGAGAACAAGAAAGTACTGAACCAAATCTTCCTGAGGTCTCACCTGATAAGTTAAATATTTAATTGAAAATAAACAAAACTTGGTTATGTTTCGCACATGTATGAGCACGTGAACTCAAGATTCCAGAACTCGAGATTTTTTTGTTTTTCGTTGTTTTTTAAAGGGTGACATGTTTGTAGAGAATCTTAATATCTATCTCTGAATTTCTCAGTCTGATCGGAATTCACAACACACAAATTCAGACAACTCACCGCTTGCCAAGAAACTCATGCAACATCGTGACCTTACAGGATAAACACCAGGACTTCATGCAAAGAAGGAATGTATTAACCCGTTCTTATGACATAAAATAAACTTAAACGTGTTCCTAATAAACATCCTTATTTAGCAAAAGTAGGAAGATTAGAGAGGCAAGTCGAATTGTTCGTTTTTTTCGGTATTTTGGGGGCGACACGAATCTTAATTTCCTTCATTGCATTGACTTTGGGGTTCAATTTCACATCCTTTGAACTTACGTCTCATTTTCACGGTGCTCATTGAACATTGTGAATCGAGAACCAATCGAGGAAATGCAAACCAGGTCTGAGTGGAGAAAGCGAACGTAGAAGCTTTGGTTCTACCTGAGAGAAGGTTGGTAAGATAAGATAAAATATTTAACCGAAAAGAAACGAAATAGTGTTCCTGTAACATATCCTGTTATACGTAGCGCATGAGCTCGAGATCCGGGTCCGTCGATCGTGTAAGTCTTTCCTCATTGCGCAACTTCTTCACCAGCTCATTTCTTGCCCGCGGGACTTTTCTCGTGGCGACCACAGCGGCGATGGCAGACGAGAGAGAGAGTGCCAGCTAAGGTACGCTCAGAAAGCCTCGACGAGAAGAAAAAAAACTATAAATAGAAATAAAACTATAGAAGTTCCGCAAAGCTGAGATCCGGTCCGCAACTTTCACAGAACCCCTTTCTCGGTCAAAGGCTGCATGCAGATCATCTTAATTAGTTGCGTTTCTCAGCGCGATGAAGAGCAAGAATGAACATCGGATGGATCAAAAGGTGTCGGACAGCAGATTTGGAAAACTTGTCAATATCCTCGTCCAAATTCGGAAATGAATGTCCGATAAATATTTTATTTTTTATTCCAGTAGGGTTTTTTCTGTTCTGTACGTAACGTAATATAAAAAAAACTTAATGCGAACGTAATATAGGAGACAAAAACCACAACCAAACTTATTATTAATTCACTATCTTCACCTAATACCTATTCGTATTCGAAAAGAGAAGCTAGAGAAAAAAATCGCTGCATGTGGAAAACTCAGTTCACGAACCTTCCTACAAATCAAGAAACTATGCTTTTAGACAGCAACTAGTAAAATCTGTTCTTTTAGGGCATACCCAGCATGCTAAAAGTTTAATATTTAGCACTCGTACTACAAGTGAGACGATGCTGAAATGTTCAGATAAATCTGTGAATGCAACAAAAAAAACTATACTTTCAACTGACCGCTTCAGCTATTACTGACCTTTATGTATCATAGAGTGATTTGTATACTTGAATAATAACCAAATGAAACCAGAAGGCTGTCTAAAAATAGTGTATGACACACGTGTAAAAGATGATTTACCATTCGTATTATAAATATTTGATTACCCACTTATTTTTCTCGTTTCAATTGTGATACTTTTGTTCATAAGTCCTTCCAAGAATGAATTGTTTACAGCAATCATATGGAGATGATGATGATGATGATGATGAATAGAAGAAGAAGAAGAAGAAGAAGAAGAAGAAGATTAAGAAAGAGAACGAGATGAAGTTGGCATAAATTAAAATGACTTGCACAAATATTCTTACACAACGCAACCAAACGGTGCTAAAATAAAGCCAACACTCAGACAACTCATCCCACTTCAAGAATTCATTCCACAAAGACTGGCCAGCGCGATCCCGTCTACCGCTTGCAGCAGGGAGAGCGTACGAGCGGGCGCGAGGTGGGAAACGTGAGGTCGCGAGACCGGGGGGTGGGAGGCGGGCGGCGTTCTCAGGCGGCTTCCTGGGCGGGGCTGGTTCCCTCCGCCGCCACCGCCGCCGTCCTTGGAGGCGCACCGCCTCCGCCAGCACCAGCGCCAGCGCCGCTCGCGGGTGATGATTCGCGTTCGCACAGGCGCTCGCCAGTTGTCCAGCGGCCGCGAACCGCAGTGCGCCTACGCTCTCTCTCCCTCTCGCCGCAGCCCACGCGCAGACGCTCCGCAGCAGAAGCAGCCCAGGTGAGTGCCTCTCTCGCACGCCCACCAACTCTCTCGCCGACGCGTCCATTGTGCTTTGCTGTTATCGAACTCTCCAAAGGGAATCAACCTTATTCATGGAGTTTGGCGTTGTAAAAGAATCAAAACGTATCAAATAATATAACCGACATATGGCGAGCTTTGTATTGTATATAGCCGATAACATTGCCAATAGCCGCATCTGCCAGTGCCTGCTTCCCTCCTGCCTTCAGGATCAGATAACTCCCTTCTCCGTCAAAAGTGTGCACTGGTGCACTGCTTATATCAAACTCTCCGAAGGGAATCAAAGAAGCCTTTATGAAATTTGGGGTTGTAAAAGCTTCAAAACGGATAAAAGTATCAAATAATATAACCGGTAAATGTCGAGCTTTGTAAATATCAACAATGCCAATAGCTGCCTCAGCCAGGTGCCTGCTTCCTCGTGCCTTCAGGACCAGATAACTCCTTCATCGTGAAAAGTGTGCACTGGTTTGCTTGTAACTTGTAAACTGAGTCCGGAATTACAAACAAGGGAGTATTTCTAGCTACAAACTTCACAACATGAAATATGAGGGTGCAGTAAACAAAAATGACTAACATTGTAATTAAAAAAGTGCATAGCAAGTTACGTGTTTGTATCAACAACGTCAATACATGCGTCCATCAGATGAGAACTCCCTGGTATTGGCTCACGCAGATTCTGAGTTTTTCTTTCACTGTCAGATGTGTGTGCTGGTGCTGTGCTTTTATCTAACTTCCAGAAAAGAATGAGAAATAAAAAAGGATTTCTAGTTACGTTCTTCGTATGTGAAATTGGGGTTGTAACAGAATTATTAAACCCGTACACAGGTGAAGCGAGCTATGTATTTACATCAACTTTAATAGCGGGCCCCATCAGATACGTCTTTCCTGGGAGTCTTGCTCAAAAGCTGAGTAACTCTTTCGCCGTCGGAGCACTCAAGTGCACTGTTTTTATTAGACTCGCAAATAATATGGCGGGCAAGAAACACGTTTTACCTACGTGCTATTGACCTAGGAAATTGTTTCTATTTTCTACAATCCCTATTTAAATTCTAAATAATGAATCTATTACAAGCTAGCTGTTTTTCTGCATATTCATTGACCTCAAGCACGTTAATAGCTGGTTCCATAAAATGAGTGCTTCCTGGTGTCTTTCAAAAGTTGACAGGCACGTTGTTCCGCTTCCTGTTTGCTCATTCTCTTCGTTGCGTATTTTATTTGTTTATTTATTTATTAGGGTTAGAGGCTCGTCAACTCCTGTTGTCATTCACGAGTAAATAATAGCAAAAATACTCACCATTACTCCACTAACCCCTCGTTGCGTCTAGTTGTAGAGATTACACCAGCCTTTAAGAAAATGAAATGCTAATTAGAAATATTCAAATATGAAATATTCAAATGTTCAATACGGTAATGTTATTGGTGTAGGCAGGAGAAATATTGTAGAATTTCATATTGATGACTAATTTTTTTTTATTTATTTATTTTACGTCAAAAAACAGTTAAAAACTGCGTATGACGTGCTATGGGGAAAAGTGAATTGTGTGCACATTTTCAAAATTCTGTGATCCCTACACTAAGTCATATACTACTTAAATTTTGAATTTTGAAAGGGAGAAAAAAAACTCCCATGTAGTAAAATCTATTTTCAAGGATAAATAAGCAATAAATTTTGAATCTTCAAAGGGAGAAAAAAAAAACAACAAAAAAACTCCCATGTAATAAAATCTATAAATAAAATCTACGAAATATTATTAATCTAATAAAATCTACGAAACATTATACGAAATATTCTACAAAAAGTGTATTTAGGTATACTCCCACAGTTTTCACTCCATCTTCAAAGACCAACAAGCGTGTCTATTGTTTAGACACCAGTGATGGTGTTTCTAGTTGGGTACGTATGGAGTGAAACATCTCTGGCTTAAGTAGGGTTCTTAGACGTAATCTCGATTTCAAATGATGGGAAAGTGTCTTCAAAATAACTTAAGAGTTTATATAAGTAGACTGCAACAATAATGAGATTATCATAGTAGAGCTGTGTGCTGGTTCAAGGGCTTCTTTTTCATGAGTTTTAGGATTATATTTTTTGAAAAATAGTGGTGCTAAAACAGCGCGTACTTTTTCGCCATTAGTAATGGAGATTAAATAGTTTCAAGCGAAAATTAAATAGTTTCAAGCAAAAGACTTTTTATTCAAAACTTTAAATCAAAATATATTTCTGGCGTTGAATTCAATGTGTAAGGTATGTAGTGTATTCATGAACATATCGGATGAGTTTTTTAGCCATAAAATACTCGTCGTAAGCAGTAAGCGAGAAAGTAAAATAATTAAAAGTTAATGAATAATACGATACAAATAGCGTTGGCAAACAAATGCAAATAGAATAATATATAACAGTAATTATTAAATACGTTAAATATTCTACAAATATATAACGTTATTAGTTTATTATTACCGCGAACGAAAGACAGCCGTCATTATCGCCTTCTGTTATGAGTGCTACGTTACGATAAACAACAATGACAGTTCATCTGTTCGTTTTCACATTTCACACGAAGGACACAATTTAAAATGCAACACCAAATATAATAAAAATATTACAATAAAATGAAATATGAAATAATATACAAATTCTAACTTATGTAGCATCCAACTGTGTAAATTGGGAGCGGGCGACTGAAGGCTAGCAATCTTTATTTCATATTTATTTCAAATATATTTTAAATCATTTCTAAAAGATCAATTTGTAAACGTATAACAAAAACTCCGATGTAAGAAACAAATAAATATGAAACAATATACACATTCTAATTTACGTAGCATCCAACTGCCACAAAATATATCTAAAATTACGATCATGAAGCAGAGGGTTTTCAGAGCGTGCGACTACGTTTGACGCCTAATTACTCTAAAAATACGCATATTTTCGAAAAATTTAACTTGACCTTATTTGAAGGTCTGTTTTTGATGAACACATTTAATTAATAAAAAACGTTTGTCTTCGTAATTGTAGTTGTAGGAATACGCCGAAAAATTTTGAACTTTTTCAATTTTCGAAAATCAGGGTTTTCAACGAACATGAGACCTGCGACATTCTCTTAAGCGTCCTTCAGACGATCCAATAACAAAATTTAATCAAAATCGATGGCTCTATTTTTTTTGAAAATTTTGAAAATGTCCGAGGAGCTTTATGTGAGTACCCCCAAATTTAAAATATCGTATTCAAATTCAAGGGACCGCGACATCAGCCAGATCGACAGGGAATATCAATTTTGTAGGAAATCGGCTGAACGGTTTAGCCGGTAGCGTTGTTCAGAAGGACAGACTGACAGACGTTTTGGTCAAAGACCCATAAAACATGGATTCTGGCTACAATACGTGTTAGAGGATTTGTTTCTAAATTTAGCAACTGGATTTATCCATTTTTTCGTTACCATTGCTCTGAAGAGGAGTTTTTCTGCCGAAAATTCGCCATTTTTTCGCGCAGCATTACATAATTTTCGCTTCTTAAGAAGTTCCTTCTTAAGCGCGAGAAAGAAAAATAGATATACTTAAAAACATTTATATTTTCGTAGAAATGTATTTGCGAATACTATAGTATATGAACACGAGCGTGTATTACACGAGTCTTGAATGACATTAATTAATTTTTTTATCTTCGCAAAGTAATGAACAGTTTTCCTTGTTTTGCCGACCAAATAGTACCCAATATGAAAAAATTTTCGGATAGCTCCGATCTTCCGAATAACAATTTTTCAATGTTATTTAATGAGACATTCTTATTTCAAACAATCAAATATTTTAACTACATTTCTTCTGTTGTGGTATTTCCTCTTCTATAAGGAAAGTCCAATAGCCCGTCAATAGCAAAGAGATACCATTCGTTGACGCAAGTTTGAATCACCGTCTCTTCGGGTTAATCCTGGGCGCATAGTCTTATCATTTTGTTTGAGAATAATTTAAAAGTAACCAAATGAAAACAGACCAAATGTGATAAACACAAATGATGGTATACAGCATTTCAACTCTTCATTGAAATTACCATGAGTAATTTTATTCTTTTAAAATTTATTTTATTGAGTCTTAAAAACTTTATAATATGATGACGCAAAAGAGTTCACGTGATATTTTTGTGAATTTTCAAATATCTTGTAATCCTACATAAAGTCAAAGTTACACTATGTAAATTTTGAATTTTGAAAGGAGAAAAAACTCCCATGTAATAAAATCTACTTTCAAGGATACATCAGTACAGAGTACATCAGAATGAATCTGAACTGTCGTAATAAACAATACATAAACAATTTTCCTATTATTACATTGAGTCTTTTTAAATTAGGTCACTTTTATAATATTGAAGCACGCACAACAGACGTCCATCGCTTCATATTTATTCGTGGAATTTAATTCGTAAATATACTTGTAATTCACTAATGAAAATGGTAATGTTTTATCTACGTATGTGGGATACATTTTTAATTTTAATTAGAAAAATGATTAAATTCTTTCAACAACACATTTTGCTAAAATGTAAGTTTGCTACCTGTGTTTAGGGGAAACATTGTTAAAGAATGAATACAATTGTTTGAAGAAACTATTTAACAAAACACGTAGGGCCTTAACCTGTTGGTGCTAGGGTTCTTTCTGGAAAAACTGCTTTCTTTCCGATTACAGTATCGTGGGACGGTGCTTCCTAGTGCTTCTTCGAAAATAACCCGTCTTTCCCATGACGCTTATCTCGGTCCATCCTTCGTCTGTAAAACTAGTGCTGCCTCAGGCTGATGGAACACAAGTGCTGCGCCACAACTCACATCACCGTTAGTCTCCCTTGCGCAACACTTGTTGGGCATTTACGAAGAAGGTCACCCAAATTTTTAGGCCTGCTGTATTTTTTAGGTGAGGAATTTCTGAAAGAGCTCTCGAAAATCTCTTTGTTAAGAGAGTACGTTAATCTTCGATTAACGATTTCATTTTTCATCTCTCGAAGCTTTGGGTAATATTTACAATTAATAAAATGAACAAACATTAAAATATTACAAAAAAGAGTAAAAGAAGATTGTTCATAATTAAACGAATTTAAGATCAATAAATTATCATTCAATCATATATTCAAAAGTTAAAACAGAACTCTCTTAAATAAAAATAAATTTTTTTAATTTAAAATTTTTTTTTTTAACTAAAAAAAAATACTGCGTATGACGTGCTATGGGGAAAAGTGAATTGTGTGCACATTTTCAAAATTCTGTGATCCCTACACTAAGTCATATACTACTTAAATTTTGAATTTTTGAAAGGGAGAAAAAAACAACACTCCCATGTAATAAAATCTATTTTCAAGACAAACAAGCAATAAATTTTGAATTTTTGAAAGGGAGAAAAAAAACAACAAAAAACTCCCATGTAATAAAATCCATTTTCAAGGATAAATAGCAATAAATTTTGAATTTTGAAAGGGAGAAAAAACTCCCATGTAATAAAATCTATTTTCAAGGATAAATAAGCAATAAATTTTGGCTCTTATTACTTCCTGCCGCGACAACATGGAAACGATAATTTGAATAATTGTATTTCCCACTGAATTCTAGAAGACGTTCACAGAAAATGAAGTTACATTTATGTCCAGAAGCAAAACAAGGGCCATCTCAGCATTTGCTCAATGGATCAGGGAAACTGGACGAAAAACCTGATGAGATGGGGTCATTGACCCGGAAGCTGTAGTACAATAGTTGTTACAGGTTGTTTATACTCATTTATACAGTCCAAATGGTAAATAATGCATTATGTATCATTGTTAAAATTAATGTTACTTTTCTTGTGATGCTCAGTATAGTCTCTAATTGTACAGAAACAGTTATGCAGCAGAAACGATTTCACTTGGGATTTAAACTTTTCTATTGAATTTAATCTATTCGGTTTAATAATTACTTCGGCATTTTCTGAAAAAATATTCCCGCCCTTGAGCAAGTCATTTTTTACAAAAACCACTGATTCGTAAATAAAAAGACACGGTAATGGTCGAATTCCTAGATTAATGAAGAGAGGCTTACATGAATCACGTGGGTGGGATTTGGTTATTATTCGTACATACTATAGTTTTTATTTTACTTTACACAAAGTTTCGAATTTCAATCTTTAAATCCATCTCCAGGTGTAATAAACGGAACATATTATCATTGTTATAACAATCACACTTGAACAACTTTCAACAATTATATGAAAATGGAAGCTAAAATTGTGTGTAATTATAAAATCATAAATTCAGAATTATTTTATTACATCAATTTAATTTAATGTGTTGATCATTCTGGCAATTAAAAAAATCAATACGATTTTTAAACAAGTAACACAAACAGCATGGACACAATTAATTACTATGTTTTTAATCTGAATCGTTTATTTAAAATCTCATCTGGTATTATCTGCAAATTATGCTTCCAAACTGAAGCTAGTGAGATTTTTAATTCAGGCAAACAACCCGCTCTGAATATGTTTTAGCCTTAAGCATGGATTAACCCCAGAACATAATAAATAAGCAATATACTTCAGTTTCCGGGTCAATGACCCCCATCTCGATCGTTCCAGGTTCCCTAATCCATTGAGCAAATGCTGAGATGGCCCCTTGATTTGCTTCTGGACGTAAATGTTGCTTCACTATGAGCACGTTTTGTTGAGGTTTCCTTTTGCTTGTAATGGTAGTAGAGCTTAGGGTGAGTTTCTATTTGTTAGCAATAGAGAAAAATCAAATCTGCAGTTCGTTTACCCTTACAAATAAGTTTTCTATAACTCGGAAACAAAAATGTCTAGTTTATGAATTGTTAATCTTTCGCTTTTTAATGATAATAATAATACTATTATTTTTATCCTTCAACTATTAATAGTTAAATTACTATTTTTTCCATATTTCAACTGTTAATAGTTTAATTGTTGGGAAGGGATTCTGCAACTCAAGAAAGCGTGCGCAGATGATTTTCTCCCCCATACGTCACATACAGTTTCTTACTGTTTTTGACTAAATAAATAAATATCACTGTCATCAATTTTGACTTTCTTATGACACTGTAAGTATCTTTAGAGCAAATGCTAAATTAACGCACTAAACTAATGCACTTTCTAAAACTTATTTTTCAACTTATATTTTAGAATATAACCAACTCTTCTTCGGGCATTTAGTGAACAGAAACTCCCGCATTTTTATTCGGTCTTTTTTATTTCGACTTTCAATTTCTTAATTTCCTCAATAGATTCACAATTATCGAGTAAAAAACTTCTTTTAATTCTTTAAAGAAAATGTCCAAACGAGATCGATGAGCTAGAAGTATGAAACAACAATTTCATTAAGCAGTTCAGATCAGAAATTTTTTTATTAAAATAATCGACTAAAATGTTATTTTCATTGTGTTTACATCTCTCTCTCCAATAAACTGCTAATAACTTTCGTAAAAAACTAATTACTACTTATCTAAAAAATAGTGTACTTTTAAATTGAATAGGGTTTTTTCTTAATAAAAGTTCCAATAATTACTTTTTATAGACAGCACAAATCCATGTATTAAAACAAAATGAATTTTACATTACAATGGTATCTTGAAACAAGAAACAGCGTGTCAACGTTTCAGAGGTCAAGTTGTGCCTCCATCATCATTCCTTAAACATGTCAACTAAAATAAGAAATAATCTTATAATATAATAAATAGTCTTATTTTAGTTGACATATTGTTATTTATTTTAATAAATGGATTTGTGACTGTCAATAAAAAATAATTATTGGAACTTTTATTAAGAAAAATCTTATTGACAGCCTATGTTTCATCTGAATAAGTTTTTATTCTGAAGAAACTGCAAATATAAACATAAATTCTTATATTCAGAAACAAAAAGAAAAATTAATGTAGCATTCTGCAAATACAAACGAAAAGGGTGGAATGAAATGTTACTATGGGGACTATATAATATATATTTGAGACGGAACCATCTCACCCAAATTTGTCATTACGGTAGAGGCATGACGAGAAGAGGCATAAAGAACCAGGCAATCCCACAGTTGGTATGTTTCAGAATGGTGTCACTTTTTTCTCTGCAACATTTTGCGGCATTATTTCACTTCCCACATAGCTTGAGAATGTTCTGAATTCATATTGTTTCCCAAATTTGACCTACTTTTTATAATGAGTAGAATGGAATAGAATAGTGACCAATACGAATTTGAAACAAATTGAAAACGAATGTGAAGAGGCACAAGTGAACAGAAACAGTTGCAAGTAAAGAACCTCTTTAATTGAATTGAATGAATTAAATATTTCGACAATACCTGGGAACATACGAGATGTGAATACATACAATCAATTTAAATTAACTACCTTTTGTAAAAACGTCACCTTCAGCTTCCGTATCAGTCTATTTCGTACTGACTCCATGAGTTGTGAAAAGCACTTTTTCTTATCATTTCTCATTGTTATGCGCCAAAGAGACAAGAATATAAAAACTCGTGGATTTGATATTCTATCATGACCATCATCATCATGACTATTCCATCACTGACTTGATGTTTTTACTTTTCCTCCCTATTCTAAAGGATAGTATTTGAAAAAATATTAAATGAAAAAGCAAATAGCAATATTGTTTGGCATCGTCTTCCAATATCAATAAATTTATACATTTCCATTTAATGCCTTTGGGTGGTCATTTAAATCATTGTTTAAAGCGGTATTTTAAAAAACATTAAAAATTCTTAAGCAACGAATTTCAGTAGCCTCAACGGAGCATTAATTAGCAGTTTTTTGTGTGCCGAGGCCACTCGCCAGGCTGCGAAACTTTCCCTAAACCACTGTTGTGTTAGGAACTCTCTGCATTTCAAATGAAATGTAACTGAAATCACGTTTAAAGGCGACGTGCATATAGCTTCGTAGTTGTAAGCTAATACATGTACATACATGTTAAATGTGTAATATACATACATGTACATTATTTTACAACACTTTGCCAGATGACATTAAACGATTAAATTCAATAGAAAAGTTTAAATCCCAAGTGAAATCGTTTCTGCTGCATAACTGTTTCTATACAATTGGAGACTATACTGAGCATCACAAGAAAAGGAACATTAATTTTACCCAATGAAATTTCGTAACTTTTAAAATTGAACAATGAGTATAAACAACCTGTAACAACTATTGTACTACAGCTTCGGTCAATGCCCCATCTCGATCAGGTTTTCGTCAGTTTCCTGATCCATTGAGCAAATGCTGAGATGGCCCCTTGTTTTCTTCTGGACATAAATGTAACTTCATTTCTGTGCAGTCTTCTAAATTCAGTGGAAATACATTTATTCAAATTATCGTTTCCATGTTGTCGCGGCGAAGTAATAAGAGCCAAATTTTTGCTATTTTCTTTGAAAATAGATTTTATTACATGGGAGTTTTTGTTGTTTTTCTCCTTTCAAAATTCAAAATTTATTGCTTGTTTATCCTTGAAAATAGTTTTATTACATGGGGTTTTTGTTGTTTTTCTCCCTTTCAAAATTCAAAATTTAAGTAGTATATGACTTGGTGTAGAGATCAGAATTTTGAAAATGTGCAATTCACTTTCCATAGCGTCATACAGTTTTAACTGTTTTTTTGACGCAAATAAATAAATAAATAAATAAATAAATAAATAAATACGCAACAATTTCTTTTGAAGAAGAGTAACATTTCTTACCTATTTCTAACAGAATTCGTTGGAGACCCTCTAACATGTATTTTGCGGACTTCGCCGGAACTCATTAGTCTGTGAATGAAAATATGACATTTATTTGATAATTACTGCAGCTTACTAGGGCGTAATGACAGGCAAGCATCAGTTCGAGGAAGACATTTTTTTGGTCTATCAAAACATTAGTGGTAAATTAATTATTACAAAATGTAATTGAAAAAATCGCCAAAGTTTGCAGGTTAACCTGTATACGAACAGAGGCTAAAAAGAGTACAGCAATAAAAATAATATTATTGGAGAGAGTGGGTTTAAAATATAATATAATTTTACATCCTGAAAGTGTCTTCAACGAGAATATCATGATACAAAGTGATCAACGTCTCTCCTTTAACAAATTATATTTTAGAAACTTAAACTAATAAAAATATTCAAGAGCGAATTTAATATCGAAAATAGTATTTCAGATCTAGAGAGACGTAAGCAGTAAATATAAACGAGACAGACAGGTAACTTATTTCTATTGAAATAACTACAGTTTGGAAACTAAGCAGACCCTGTAATTACTTGCTTAGCTTCTAGGAAATGTATACAACAAAGTTCTTTTAATTACTAATAAAAAATTCAATTTAAAAGTTAAAAGATCTCCAAGAATCAGTGATGTCAATAAATCGTACTGGAAATATTACCAGCCATATGTCGGGAACGGCGAGTTCAGTGTTTCAAATTAACAATTTTAACAACAGTGCTTCTTAATTAATAGTTTGCTGACAGTTTTAAAAATATGATAAAATTGGTTTTTCATCAGCCTTCTTTTAGTTTGAATTTGCAATTGTGCTACAGTTAAACGATATACAAAAACCTAGAGCATTCTAGAATCTGGAGAAAAAAAAATAGTCAGTTCCCCCACTGGCAGACCGAGACGTGGGCACGATAAAACTACCTGTCACAGCAGCCGGTCGCTAGAATTATCCGCCAGGCAGCGACAGAATTTCAAAATTCCTTCCACCGTTGGGACTTGAACTCCGCGAATTCCGTGACACAGGCTCTGCAGGGGCATCATTTTATGCCCACAGTGACCTCGGCCGATGAGACAGGTCGAATGACACCTCACTTGCTCCTAATGGTAGATCGGAAGGGCGTTTAACCTCTAAGTAAAAGATGGGTCGCACAACGGCAGAATACCCGATTTAGTATTTATTGAAAAGATGTTTGCTATTGGTGCTATTTTGAAATGATGTTTTCACACTTTTCCCAATCGTGTTATCTTTTTACACTCGCAAACCGGCGACATAATGGAAAACATTATATACTTGTGGTTTCAGATACGCCGATGTTCCAACGTCATAACTTTATGTTTGTAACTATCAACAATATCGCGTCATGACAAAAATTATACTTACACTGACGTTTAGAAAATAAGGTGAATGCAAATTTCATTCTTGTGAGTAAAATCAAAAAGTCGACTCAACTTCTTGTTTAGGCCTCGAGTTTCTTTGATCAGCTATTTTCTTAGATCCTTGTGTATCTTTACAGGAGATGAAACACGATTCTCAATGAGGAAACAGGTTTCAACAAAGAAGCAGTAACATCAGTGTGGCAATGAATTGTAGTACTCGCTAGAGAACAAAGCATTGTGCGTGCTTTCAATCAGCGCTTTTTATTCCAACTCGACACTGGTCGTGGGTGGCCGTCATTAAACTTCAGATGGAAAATCGGACTGCCAAACACGGCGGTCAATAGAGGACAACCCAATGCCATTCGTACAATTAAATATTTGCACGTACTCTATCCCAATGGAAGAGCGCATACTAACACTACATATTATGACTCATGTGCTAACAATAATCTACAGTCCAAAAAAGTATTTATAGTTCCCTATTGCCCTAAACACGTCACTCGGTAAAGATGCGAGCTAACATTTTTTCACGCGAAGTAGAAATTACCTTCCCGAAAATTCTGAAATTGGCATCAGAAATTCCCCACTAAGGAATTCTGTAGAGGTGTAAACGCGTTTTGAACTGTGAGGACTCCGCATGTTATAGGTGTTACCTGGTAGGTCCTCCCATAAACGGTTCAAAATAGTGGAGTTTTGGTACAGCCTGAACTTCATCGAAATGAAGTTGAGTAGCGGTGACATGCGGCATATTTAAGGTAGTTCGAGCGAGATACGTGTCATCTTTAACATGCCTTTTTATTGTATTAATTAAAAGATAAGAGGTTGTTCTCTTTTGGTATAGTTTGAATGGATTTCACCGTCTAGTTTTCGCGTAATGAGATCGTAAAGTTTGTCTTTTTAACATGGGCTCTTATCGTAATTAGACTGTGCTCTTATGGCGACGTGACAGATCCGACCTGAAATTTTAAAATTAAAACGGTACCTAGCATCTCGAAGAATCAATATGTGCAATTTGAAGGACATCTACCGTTTCAAATGGGAGAATTTTGCAAAATTATAACCAAATCAGTCCAAAGGAACGTTCGCGCGCTTCTTGAGGGTCAAGAAGTAAAGCGCAGCTGGGCAACACCGCAAGCGTAGCGCGCTTCATTCAAATTGAGTGAAAGTCTTCGGTAAGAGATATTACATTCCTCTGGGTCTTCTGAGCGTAATTAAAAAGATCCTCACTCCTGGAAAACATTGCCTTTCATATTAACTAGATATTGAGCGAAGCTGAAATGTGATGGATATAATGATTTGTGCAATCTGAATGAAAAACTCAATTCAAGTACTATTTCAAATGAATCACTTTGATACTACTCTCTATGAGCAAATGGGAGTCATCTAAAGTTAGAAGCGCCCAAAAACCATCTCAACCAAACTACAACCAAACTTTTAGGCTAATTAAGTGCTCTATTCCCAAATTTTAGACTCTTTTGGATTTCCAAAACGTGGGAGTGCTAGCTTTAGACTAAACTACAGCCCCACTCAGAAAATATCTCAAAATCAATTCAAAAATATGAAACAAACCCAAAATTTAAGGCTAATTTGAAGCCTAGAAAAAAATTATTTCAGCATTTATATTCAAAATTCAGGGCTGTAGAAAGGAAACAATTAACATCAGTCATATAGGTGAATAAACACACACACAAAAAAAAAATAAATAATAAATAAAAATAAAAAAAATAATAAATTAAAAAAAAACACAGACAAAATCTGAAACCCTACCTAAAATTTAAAGCTAATTTGAGGCGCTAGGAAAAAATTCCCGCATTCATATTCCCCAAAATCAGCGCTGTACAAAGAGAAACAATTAGCATTGGTTCTTGTTCTTTTGAAATGATTGAAGGCGTTGTCATTGTCAACAATACTATTTATTTCAATAAGAGCAGCTTTCGATGGCTTAGCCATCATCATCAGTTTTCTGCTGTCTGGAAGTCACAAAAACAACTACCAATACACTAAACCAATATCTTGTTCTTTTAGACAAATAAACACCTAAATCAATAAGCCTTAGAAAAAATCAGGAACCCTACCCAAAAGCTAAGGCTAATTTTAGGTAGGGTGTATTTTAGAAAATCTAAAAGAGACTAAAATTCTGGAATAAAGCACTTAATTAGACTAAAATTAGCCTACAATTTTGGACATAGTTTGGTCGAGATAGGTTCTTGGGCAGTGCTAGCTTTAGATTGCAGCAAATTAGTGATCTTTAGAGTGTACATATTTTTTATATCTTCAGTGTAGCGTTATTATTTGTTTTGTGCCATATTAAGCTTTTTGTCTTTTGCTCCTGAACAATGATTACCAATTTATCTGATTATTCAAATAATTAATTATTTGAAAATGATTCATACTCTCTTTTATTATATAGATACACAGTAGGTGTCATTTCCTTCTACACCCAGTTGCAAGATACCTTAAACAGGACTCAAAGCAGCAACCTTTAGCATAGGTCAGCACCTCAATGAACTTTTTAGTGGTATGAAATGTGTTGAAATGATAAAATATTTTGATGCTGGTGTTATTATCAACCATTCAAGGTATAAGTAAATGCAGAACTGGATTTCCCTACTAGCAATAAGAAGTCTTGGTACTGCCATCCCTGTGCCTGGATATTTTAAAATAAATATTAAAAACTTTATAAAATATTTTTATCCAAATATAATCTTTAATCAAATAGTTTATTGAACTACAATGTTTGAATTTAAAAATAAATTGATTGGAATAATAAGAAACTAAACATGCATTTGTAAATGAGAAATTAAAAATGTAATTTCCACTTTGTAAGCTATTTGCTTATTTACATCTGTATTTGTACAACGATTTACTCTATCATAATTTTTCTTTTAGTAAATTTAAGATTTCTTCTGAACGTTTGCCCAATACAATTTTGTGTTTTGAGACCCACAGTATCTAGTACATCCAGCCATGGGCAAATGAAATTGAAATTGTAAGAGGAATGATAAATTCAGCCTTTGGTAGTATTAGTATTTAAATAGAAACTCCTTTTCTCTACAGCACTGTATTTTGTTTAATTGTTTGCATTCCCTGAACAGTAGTAATGCATTTTGAATGGGTCTCATGTCCTATTTCCAAAACATTCTTTCATTTTGAGTGCAACATCAAGGTAAACTTTAAAAGACTTGCCACTTGGAAATCTCTTGAATATTTTATCACCAACAATGTTAAAATTTTATTATTGAGGGTCTAAAAATGCAGCTCTCAGAATTATATGATGCTCTACTTTCATTTCATCATCATTAGTTTGGTATGTACTTTACACAATAATCTGCATCTAAAGCAATATCATAACATGATATAAATTATGCTGAAAACATTGCAACAAGTAAATAGCTTTCGTGAATTACTTAATCCCACTGCTGGAAATACTAACTGTTAACCTCTCTTAACTTACAATATAAAGCTTTAAAACAATGTTGGAGAGAACCAAACTTCTGATCTTGTAGGTAAGCAAATGAATAATCTAAGGTTTATCCTCTCATTAGTTCAGATAATTAAGGAAATATAAAGTCAGAGAGAAACAAGTCTTAAAAAATATTTGAAAACTTTTTATTATATCACTGTTCTGTGTGACATTGTGAGAAATTATTCATCTTCTCTCAAATTTCTCTCTGGAAACAAATCTTCCACCAATTTGCTCAGACATAGCAATATTATCCGCTAGTTGACCAGGCATAAACAGCATAAGCAAGCATTCAAAGCGATCAAAGCAACGAAACTTAAGAAGCACAAGCACTGAGCAGGTATGCCAATCTCATGGACATTATGGTGTTGCCCAATTTAACAAAGACTTTTTGCCCTACTCAAGAAAATTTTGGTTATTATTAGTAATCACTATAAAAAAATGTAGTAAAAATACAGTAAAAACTCAAATATAGAAAAAATATAATATTAAATGTTTATAATTTAACTTTTTATAATTCTGCTTTTGTTAATTGTGTAATAGCAATTTTTTATATTCAATCTTATCCCTCACTTTTTCAATCCTTGGCCATGCGATCTGTTGGTATAAGAAATTAGTCAACACTAGGTCTTTATGTGGTATTAAAATTGAAATATTTTTGTTTTCCATCTTTGAAACAAAACTCATTCATATAATTAAATAAAACTCATCACAAGTCTCTATTTTGTTTATGTAGGTATCACAATACCCACATATCGCAAATAAATATTTTTGATAGTAGTGTTGACTCTCTCTATCTACTAGAGAATATCTCGTTCTAACCACCTTAATGTAGCAGAGACCAGTGGAACTGGATTTCAAATAAGATGAAAAAATTAAATTGTTAATTTTGTAATGGCATATAAAAGACCGAGGCATACTATAATAAAGAAATTATAAAATAAAGATAATGTCTTTGAAAAGTATTTTTAATTTATGTCATAAGATATTATGGATTTGTATTCCCTTTATTAGGGGATAAAGAAAAATAAAATTAATGAATGAAAATGAAACGCAAGGAGTAGAATAATTTTCAGTTTCAACTCCAGAAATTTTAATGAAAAAAATATTCGTCACTGAACCTGATATTCACGTTATTGTTTACCATAGGACTTAATGACATCAACAGATTACCTGCAGAAGCACATTTTGCAAATTGCAATGTCTGATGAAAATTGCATGTCTGAAACAGATTGGAAATTGAAGGGCTTGGGAGCACTGTCCTAGTCCAAAATTTGGCAAAAATTGAAATATTGCAATCTACACAGTTTCCCTCTGTAAATAGTAATAAATTGTGACAGTTTCTATCTGTAAATAGTAATAAATTATGACAAGAAATAGTGAAGTTCTTTTAGTTTCCTTATAGTTATAGGTAACTCCTAAACATATTATGCATTATATTTCAATTTCAGTCCAAAAAGGTACAGAACCATTTCCTTCCTCTCTACTCTTTAACTGCATTAACAGAAAATCTAAATTTGAGTATTACAAAGTTTAGTTAAAATATAAAATATATGTGACATGGGTGTTTTTTTTGTTTTTTTTTAATTTTACGTCAAAAAAAACAGTTAAATACTGCGTATGACTTGCTATGGGGAAAAGTGAATTGTATGCACATTTTCAAAATTCTGTGATCCCTACACTAAGTCATATACTATTAAATTTTGAATTTTTAAAAAAAAAAACAAACACTCCCATGTAATAAAATCTATTTTCAAGGATAAACAAGCAATAAATTTTGAAAGGGAGAAAAAAAACAAAAAACCTCCCATGTAATAAAATCTATTTTCAAAGATAAATAAGCAATAAATTTTGGATTACTTCCTGAAGGAAAAATTTAAAATTATTTCCCATTGAATTCTAGAAGACGTGCACAGAAAATGAAGTTACTTTTATGTCCAGAAGCAAAACAAGGGGCCATCTCAGCATTTGCTCAATGGATCAGGGAAACTGGACGAAAAACCTGATCGAGATGGGGGTCATTGATCCGGAAGCTGTAGTACAATAGTTGTTACAGGTTGTTTATACTCATTTATACAGTCCAAATGGTAAATAATGCATTATGTATCATTGGTAAAATTAATGTTACTTTTCTTGTGATGCTCAGTATAGTCTCTAATTGTATAGAAACAGTTATGCAGCAGAAACGATTTCACTTGGGATTTAAACTTTTCTATTAAATTTAATTGTTTAATGTCATCTGGCAAAGTGTTGTAAAATAATGTACATGTATTGTATGTGAATTTTTTGTAATGAGCTGTTGATACTGTCACCTGATGAATATGATTTCTACGTTGAGTGTTATAGTAATAGACTTGGCATTTTCTGAAAATATATTCCCACCCTTGAGCAAGTCATTTTTTACAAAAACCACTGATTCGTAAATAAAAAGTCACGGTAATTGTAAATTCCTAGATTAATGAAGAGAGGCTTACATGAATCACGTGGGTGGGATTTGGTTATTATTCGTACAATTTGTTTTGTAATCTAAAAGTCTGGGAGCTATAAGATGTTTTTCCCCCAGAATATTATGCCATATCTCAGGCGGGAATGAACATTCGCAAGTATACATACGAGCAGTATGAAGGCTGACTGAATTTGCAAGAATTCTGAACACGTAGCATAATGAACTTAATTTTGTGTTCAATTCATTTAAATGGACGTTCCATTTAAGGTTTGACTGAATTGAGAGACCTAAAAATTTTGTTGCCTTAACATCAGTCAATGGTACACTGTTCATTTTCAATGGAGCACAGAATTGTTTATTTGAAATGGAAAACTGCATTAAAACCGGTGTCATTAGATTTTTATAATCTCAGGCAAATAGTAATAGTCTTCAGCGGTTTCTTACTATCTCACATCAAAAACAAATTCTTTAGAATCATAGATCCATAATTAATTATTATTGTCCACATCTTAAGGAACAGGGGAAAACAAAGTTGTAAGTGTACTGGTATGCGCATTTAAATACATTACAGAAGAAAAACTGAATAATCATGATTTTATATTTAAAAAAAAATTAATATTAAAATAAAAGAATCCTACAAAATTCTTCCAATTGAGGTAACTCATTATGATATGAAGTTTTAGAGGTACCCATTATCAATTTTTTTCATGATGAAATAACATCAAATATCAAAAGTTTAAATAGCCTGTAGAAAACATTCTAGGTGGGTGATACACTTCTGTTTTACAGTGGGTGATAATTTTAGAAACAGCCTTCTGAATATTTATGTAATTTCATTTAGGCCTAATAGGAAAATCTTTAATACCATCAACATATTGCCACTTGAAGATATCTAAACTCACACGAAGAACATTTACACATGTCTCAGAGAACAGTTTCGTAATCCACTTTCTAAAATTAATTGTTTTGAAATATATTTAAATAATAGAAAGTCTCTCTTCTCAGTCGTATCAACATTTAAATTTACAGTTTTAGTGTTACAGTCAAATGTAAAAATTAAGATTAAAGAAGAATGTCGAAATACAACATACATGACAATTATCATAAAAATAGATAAAATTCAAACAATTTGGTGCTGAATAAACTAATGTAAATTGAAATATTTTCAATTATAAAATCAATCATTCAATTAAAATCAGCCTATACATTGTTCTCCTATCTATAAATAGAGATGTGCATTTTGATGTTAAAATGTTCATCAACAAAGAATAAAATAAAGTGGTGTGGATTTTACATTGCAATGTACATATACACTTCCACATTCAAAATGTTGTTTTATTTTCATAAACAAATCAAGAAAACAGTCATTTGTATATGATTTGGCATTTGACGATATACTCTTTTAAAAATTTGGTATTCAGTTTCAAGACAATTGGAAACATACTTAAGTGAGCCAATACCGAGTTTCTCCGAAGATGAAACTTCCATACAAGTGTGAAAAAAGTATAATGTTTAAAAACATTAATTAATTTTAAATAGCTTGCAACTAATATTTTAACCTGACAACATAATTCATTTAATTCTCAACAGTTATCTTGTACTTTAGTTATTCATTTCCAGGGTTGGATCCAGCCAGTCATTTTAGAGGAAGTCATCATAGATTTTTGTTAAATAATAAACATTTGTTACTACATTGAATATTATTTCTGTAGTGTATATGTGATATTATACAATATTATTTTTTAAATAATTATGTAATTCTAACATAAATAAATATTTGAATCAGTTTTGTCACATGAAAGAGGGTAACAAACGATAACTGTAGGCCTTTTTTTTTGGGGGGGGGGGCATGGCCCCTATGCCTCCTCCCCTGGATCCACCACTGTTCGTACACTTTTGCACATTTTACTCACTAAATAGCAGTAAGAAAATTGGACCCAGAGACCAAGCAGTTCTTTCAAGAATAAGATCTGGACATCCCAAATTAAGCCACCTTTACCTATTACAAAAGATCATCTCCTCCGGTATGTGGGCTTTGCAATAGCAAACTTGAACAGCATCAGTTATAACATCTCCATCGGAGACAGTTATGTGGATTCAAATATGATGTCATTCTATATTCATCAAAAGATCAAAGTAAAATAATCAACTTTTGTAAAGCTATCAACATATTTACTGAAGTTTAACGACATTGTTTATGTATATATACTGATCTAACAATAAAACTGAATGATGATATATGATTAGCTTGCTGAAAGAATGTAAACAGAAAGAGAGAAAAATACAGTGATGAAAGCAAAATATTGCTTCGCTTAAAAGAGCGTATCTAAAAATTAAAACACTTAAAAATAACCCGAAAGTTTTATGATTAGAATGTCTACAGTTCACACAAAGTGTTACACAAAAAATCAATGAAACAAAAATACAACAAAATCCGCACTTTTGTAATTAATTTACTTCCCAAATCAACAAAAAATATGACAAATATTAGAATAAACACATAATGAATACTTTACCAATTACAAGTTATAGTAAAAATACTTACTTTAAAAGCAGCCAAGACAATATACCGACGAGTCGTCTTCAAATCTGGTGGTACCTCGCGCGAAACTTTCGTGCCATCTAGCGGTTGACACGCGTACTCCTTGCAATAGCTGCTGGCATGCCGACTTTCTCGTGCGATCCGCCGTGTTCCTGATTCCTTTTCGTGGATTACTGTCTCCACGCTTGAATTACGCTAAGTCAGAAGTGTTCAGATAAGAGAAGGACAGCAAAACGGTCTGAACACATGACGAAACATTTTTTTTCTTTTAAGGCGCAACAAAATGCTCTTGAATGTCTTGGCCTGCTCCACAACTGCCTTCCATTTCCCTCTATCTTGAACCACCTCATGCCGATTCCTAATACCTAGTCTCTTAATTCCTTCATAACATCATCTTTCCATCTGATTTTCGGTCTCCCTTTCTTTCTTGCTGCAGTGGTGCCAATTATAAATCTTCTTGACATTCTTTCTTCTTGCATTCGACAAGGTGTCCAAACCAGCCAAGCGAAGAGACAATATGATTTACAATGTTTTTAGATTTTATGATGTTTTTTTTTTTATCCTCAGAGGTATAATCCCGTAACCTTTATTGGACCAAAAATCTTTCTCATTATTGTTCTTTCGACTACATTTAGCCTTCTAATATCATTTTCCTTCAGGGGCCAGGTCTCTGCCGCATATGTTACTACAGGTCTTATTGCGACTTTATAAAGTCGACGTTATGCACTTTTTTGAGTAGCTTACTTCTGAATAGATCTTTATTGGCAAAGTAAGCCCTGTTCCCTGCAGCAATTTCCCTTTTATTACATTGTTCTTATTTACTCTTGAGCCAAGATATGGAAGGAGTTTATTTCCTGGTACTTTTGATTATCAAAAACCTCTTCTCTACAGGTTTCATTATCAGCTTTACATCTCATGTACTGTTTTTTCTTGGTTATTACTAAACCAAAATTTACTGATTGTTCTTTCAGGTGTTTAAATATTTCTTCTAATGCTTTCTTTGACCTTGCTGTTAATAAAACATCTGCATATGCAGGCGCAAAAGAAAAATCTCCATAACGCACAAGAACAGAACTCATGCGCTCAATCGTAATATTTATTTTTAACAGTAACTAATTTGGAGAGCGCATATTAACTAATTTCATAACATCGGCTTGGATTTATATGGAATATAACATTCTTAGAAGGGTACTAAATGTGTATGGATTAAAATGTGTAAAGCATGATTTAAAAAAGAATAAACAGATAAATCAAGAGAAAATAAGAAAATGAAATAAGAAAGAAAGAAAAAAAAAACAAGTAAATGGCCATATAACTTACTTTTAATATTAGCCATACAACAATATTTTATCATTTCTTGTTCTAAAATTGAACATTATTGTGTTACAGAGACCAGTGTCGAATCCTGAACATTATTTCAAGTATACCGCACTTTATATAAGTTACCTCTACTGTCGTCTTTCATTTTGAACTTTTCTGAAATCCCAATACTATAAAGTTTCGTCTTTAATAATTGTTCTATAATACAAATCACTAACTTTTGGATCATTAACACACCCCATTTTCACAAACTTGAGAGAAACGTAAGGTACGTACGACTAGAGAAGGACTGCTCACCGCAATGTTTTGCGGTGCCTACCGACAGTCCAGGCGCGCATCCTCCCCTCTCCCCGCCCTTGAAACATGAGGAGCCATAGGTTATCGCGGCTGGCACATGGTGCCTTCGCCTGCGCCGAGCGAATTCTCTGAACAGCATTTAGAACTCTTTGAAACCTCTCATGGATGAATACTATTCGCGCAACTTTTCTTGAATGATGACCTTGCTTCCCCCTCCCTTGAGCAATAAACAATAGAAGGCAAAAGCTCGCAGAGAGCACTGATGACAACATTCCAAGCAGTAAAAGTTCGTTGGCGCGAAACAGAAGCTAGTCAAAGCTAGATGCTTTCATAGTAAAGAACTTCTGTTCAGGTTTATTATCAACATCTAAAGAAATGACCGAGGCAGCTCCAGGTCCTCCAAGGGAGGCACCTAAAACTCCTATCTAGTGTCCCTGCTGTTGTCTACCCAGAGCGACCTGGCCGCACACGTAGCAGGTTGACTTTGATTTTTCAGATGTTGGCGTTACTGTAAATACTCTTGTGGCCACCTTTGTAATTAATACCCCCACTCCGCCCGCATTTCCTCAATCCATCGTTCAAGAAAAGTTGCGCGAGTAGTTTTGTCTACTGAATAATATATCAACGCTTCTCACTCTAACGCACTTCATAGCGCTTACGGATGCGGAAGACTCACTGGCTCTCGTAGCAAAACAGAGTTATTTTTTCACATCTGTTTTAAAATTTTCAAAATCTCAATAACTTTTGAGAGGATTATCAAACTTAATAAATATTTCTTATACACTTCGAATTACTAGGTATACCGGCGGTATACGCGGTGTATCGGGGAATTCGCCACAGACAGAGACCAACTTCCTTAATCCTTTTACGATAATTTTGTTTTTCCAAAGCAGTCAGTTACAATGCATTGTTTTAAATGTTCAAATGTGAAACTGTGCCTTTTTACTTTCTCCCCTTAAGAAGATAGTTCTTAAGAAGAGGAAGTTGCGAAACGCTGTGGGAAAAAGCGGCGAACTTTGGCGAAAAAACTCTCATTGCCGTGCCAATGTAGTAACACATGAAAAACTCATGGCCCTGGTAACGAAAAAGTGGATAAATCCTGTTGCTAAATTTAATTTGAGGGGGGAATCTTCTAACACGCGCTGTAACCAGAATCCACGTTTTGTGGTTCCTTGTTATCGAAAAATCGGTTAAAACAAAACGCCTGTCCGTCTGTGAACAACGCTAGTCATTCAGCCGATTTACTTCAAAATTGATCTTCCCCAATCGATTTGGCTTCTGCCACTTGAATTTCAAACGGATATTGTTTGGGGAGGGTACATTATATGAAGCCGCTGGAGCATTTTCAAAATTTTCAAATTCAACCCATTGTTGTCATCGTGATGATTGTACGATGCAGATAATATTCTTACGAAAGGAAATAGATTGAAGGAAGATAATAATTTCATTCTAGAACTAACAAAAACACTTCTTTACCGTAATAAGTTTTGATCGCCGATTATGATATTCAAAAACTGAAAGCTCACTTCAGTGTAATCAAAGCAGGCTTTGTGAAATTATTCTTGCATTTCTGTCTTGTGTGCAAATAGTATAACAGTTAAAATTATTCTTTTGTTCATTTGTAAAAGTTAGAAGTGCCTACTGTTCCTGGATATCGAAATAAATGCATTCATATTCATATAAATGAATGCATAAATGCATTCATGCGCTTGTGCAATAAATGCACAAGCGCTTCATATGAATTGGTTGATTTTGACTTTTTCAAGCTACAAGTAAAGTTATAGTATGGCAGAAATTACAATATTTTAATATTACGTAACTATAGCCTACAATGCGAGAAAGAATGTGCTGTAGTAACACCACTAGTTTCTCAATATTGTTTTGCCCTCGCTAATTTCACCCAGAATCAGAAGAATAATGGAGATAATCTTTGCAAACTGCATGCACAAGATACCTTGCAGTATATTGAGAGTTAAATCCAGATCATCTACTAAAATTGATCCACCGTTTGAAATTGATTCCTGAATCCTTCAATATAGCCTGATTTAATGGGCAATTAATATAGAATACTCTTTAGTAATCATTAATAATTTAAAATATATTAAGATACTCTTGCTTATTTTGCTACACAAAACTGTCAGTTGGATCGTACTAAGCAAGTTAAATAATCGGTAAGAAACTCTCCCAGAGAGCAAAATATTATATTCTTTAAATAAATCTCCAAAGATATTTTATTATTTGGAAACATCATTTCTGTTAGTTTATCGTAGATCCACAATGCTTCTTTGTAGCAAGGAACTAACACACAAGGAAAAATATTTACCCCAGTCTCCCAAACTGTCTTCTTTCTTTGAACTATATTTCCACAAACAGTAATAAAACATAGTGCTTCCTCACTCAGAGATGCTAACACTAAAGGATTGTTTCGTTTCACAATTTTTACAGCTCACTTTCATGTAAAAATATTATGAACTCCCCAAAACATTCAACGTAGTCAAGTTTCTTCTGAAGAAATCATTGACGCAGGTCTTCGATGCCCATTTTTTTCACCTGACCTTTTTTCATCTAGGAAATGGTTCCTCATTGAGCTCCTCCTCATTGGAGTTCAATAATAAGTTCACGATATCATCTGCAATGAGTAACACCCATGTTTGTCATGAGAATTATGAAAAATTTCACCAGATTCATTGATATTGAGAAGTTGAACTACATTCCAAAGTTTCAAAACCAATTAATTTGGAAAATCTGGTAAATTGTTTCACTATTTCAGCTCATGTGTTTTTAATTACTCCCGAAAAAAAATGTTAGCTGCTAATTTGCTGCTTCAATCAGTTGAAAAAAAATTAGTGACCACATGCAAGTATTTTATCTCTTTCAAAATTTATCTCTGTAAAAACCCCACTCATCCACATATCATAAAAAATAAATATCCATTTTATTCAATTTGTAAAATATTTTCACACCTAGATGAGAACTTACGAGGTACCGTAATGGAGCCGTCCTCAAAAATAACAATTATTAAACCGATACATATGTGTATCTTTTTTATTTTTTAAACTGCTCTATGCACAACATAATCTAATAATAGTAATAATAATAATAATAATAAAAATAATAATAATAATAATAATAATAAGAAGAAGAAGAAGAAGAAGAAGAAGAAGAAGAACAACAACAACAACAACAACAACAACAACAACAACAACAACAACATTCAATTATTATCTGATTTGATGATATTGACGATTGAAGATAATTGACGATAAACAGATGATTTTCTCCCCCCATACGTCACATAAGTTTTTGACTGTTTTTGACTAAATAAATAAATAAATAAATAAATAAATAAATAAATAAATAAATAAATAAATAAATAAATAAATAAATAAATAAATAAATAAATAAATAAATAAATAAATAAATAAATAAATAAATAAATAAATAAAACAGATGAACTCTAAATCATTTCCTTTCAGCCAAGGCTGAAGTGAACACCCACCTACCAATTTGAAAACTCTCAACAAAAAATATAAAATAAAAAATTTAAATTTTATGACGATAGCGGAGATATAAATAAATTAATAATTCATTATCTCTCATTTTCGAAGTAGATATTTAAAACTGAATTAAATTTGCTATGTAAAATAATCAATAATACTTTAAGTACGGTGATTTTACATTCTGTGCTAATATCTTCACTTCGGAAGTTCACCTTTCGTTAGCCGTTGAAACGATTCATGGGAGAAGTATAAGTTAAAATTTGGGAAGTAAAGAAAATGGAAGTAGATGGCGAAAAGTAAGGAAAGACATTTCTGGAAGTTTTATGTAACGTCCTTTCAATGGGAAATCCGCATACATCTCTTTCATCAACGGGATTTATTTTTTCTGTTGGATGTGGGATCTGCGCATTATCCAACCAAGGCTTTACGTGAGATCTGCGCATTTCCCAACGCAAACGGCTTACGCTTAAATGGGGTGTGGTCAGAAAATGGGAGGCTTTGTCAATTTCAAGGTTTTAACACACTTCAACAAAGCACACAGGGAATAGATAAAACACGTAACATTTTATCCTGGAGGTCGTCGTTCTTAGCGCGCCTGATGACTACGTATTTCTCAAGTTTTCGACGTGAACTGAGCCGTGGCGCCATTGGAGACCACTTTCTTACTTTAAGACAAACTTTAATTCTCCGTTGGTCTGCCTTACATCGACGTCATTTACTGATTATTTTATTTGAGGTACCATCTCCCTCCCCCAAGGCAGACTTACCTGTCAATATGTGATCATTCGAATGATCAACAAACGAATTTGGCGCAGCCGCCGCCGCTATGACGACACCAGTTTATTCCAAGAAGGAGGGGTGTATCGGAGGTAGGGAGGGGGTTCTCTCCACCCTTCCTTTGAGACGTCACTAGGCAAGGTTACAAATAGGTGGTTTTGTTCGTTGTAATTTACATAATAGGCAGATAGTTTAATTCATGATGAAATTTTAATAATCGTACTTCGATGCACGCGGGGGGCTCTGGCACTCAACTGCGCCTTCTGCCAGAGCGACATCGCAATCGTTTTGGCGTAGGCTTCACCTCATGGGGTGATCTTTTAATCTTTTCTAGGGGTGTGGTAGTAAAAAAAGGGCTGAGCTGCCACACCCCAAGGAAGCGGGTGTGTAAAAAAAATCTTCACCCGAACGTGAGTTTGGAAATTGCATCAGGATGAAGGAGAGAAAAAGATCGCTCGCGACCTGTGGCCCGTTCTTTAAATACTGCTCAAGCATTTCCTAGGAATTCATCGGAGGAGATCATCGATCACAGTCATAGTTCTCTGGAATGCACATCCAGGTAGCAGAATAGGTCTTCTATTTATTTATTTTACGTCAAAAAAACAGTTAAAAACTGCGTATGACGTGCTATGGGGAAAAGTGAATTGTGTGCACATTTTCAAAATTCTGTGATCCCTACACTAAGTCATATACTACTTAAATTTTGAATTTTTGAATGGGAGAAAAAAACAAAAACTCCCATATAATAAAATCTATTTTCAAAGATAAATAAGCAATAAATTTTGGCTCTTATTACTTCCTGCCGTGACAACATGGAAACGATAATTTGAATTCTAATTTCTTTTCGTAAATTCACCACCGTCGGAACTAGGAATAGGATAATAATAATAATAATAATAATAATAATAATAATAATAATAATAATGGCGTCGTTAGTTGAATACATTTACTACGCTCCCTGAAGTCACGGAGGTTAAACGAATTCGAGGCGCGGGTGCCTGGTGAGGTGACAGGCTAGGAACCCCGGGATCTAACGGCGTCGAGCCCCTGGGCGAAGTGATAAAAGACTGACTGACTGCGACGTGACGAGACTTGACTAAGATATATTAATTACTTCCCATTAGTAACGGAGGATTACTCCAGAGAAAGCGATCGACGCCCAACAAGGGTTAAAGCGACGCGATGCATCAATGACGATGCAACAAATAAAAAATACCTTTTTTTTTCGTTATCAGGGGACCCCAAAATGTGAATTTCCATTGAAATCTCGAAATCAATTTTCCATAATATTACATAAGTAAGTAGCCTGTAAATGATTTATTTATTTATTTTACGTCAAAAATAAATAAATTTTATGTTCGCTTTGGTGAATGCTCTGCACATGCTGTATTATTTATTGTGTCAGTGTTCATGTTATTAATAATTGTAAATTTGTACATCGTGGTCACTGTAACTTAGATTATTCGTTTTATTTCAAACCTAGATGTGGTTTCGGTGATTATAATTTTATCTAATTCTTTTTGTGATTTAAATATATTCCGGGTCGGTACACTTACTGTCATATCTAAATTTAAAAATTTAATTTCTTTTCGTAAATTCACCACCGTCGGAACTAGGAATAGGATAATAATAATAATAATAATAATAATAATAATAATAATAATAATAATAATAATAATAATAATAATGGCGTCGTTAGTTGAATACATTTACTACGCTCCCTGAAGTCACGGAGGTTAAACGAATTCGAGGCGCGGGTGCCTGGTGAGGTGACAGGCTAGGAACCCGGGATCTAACGGCGTCGAGCCCTGGGCGAAGTGATAAAAGACGACTGACTGCGACGTGACGAGACTTGACTAAGAATATTAATTACTTCCCATAGTAACGGAGGATTACTCCAGAGAAAGCGATCGACGCCCAACAAGGGTTAAAGCGACGCGATGCATCAATGACGATGCAACAAATAAAAAATACCTTTTTTTTCGTTATCAGGGGACCCCAAAATGTGAATTTCCATTGAAATCTCGAAATCAATTTTCCATAATATTACATAAGTAAGTAGCCTGTAAATGATTTATTTATTTATTTGACGTCAAAATGAAATAAATTTTATGTTCGCTTTGGTGAATGCTCTGCACATGCGTGTATTATTTATTGTGTCAGTGTTCATGTTATTAATAATTGTAGAATTTGTACATCGTGGTCACTGTAACTTAGATTATTCGTTTTATTTCAAACCTAGATGTGGTTTCGGTGATTATAATTTTATCTAATTCTTTTTGTGATTTAAATATATTCCGGGTCGGTACACTTACTGTCATATCTAAATTTAAAAATTTAATTTCTTTTCGTAAATTCACCACCGTCGGAACTAGGAATAGGATAATAATAATAATAATAATAATAATAATAATAATAATAATAATAATAATAATGGCGTCGTTAGTTGAATACATTTACTACGCTCCCTGAAGTCACGGAGGTTAAACGAATTCGAGGCGCGGGTGCCTGGTGAGGTGACAGGCTAGGAACCCCGGGATCTAACGGCGTCGAGCCCCTGGGCGAAGTGATAAAAGACTGACTGACTGCGACGTGACGAGACTTGACTAAGATATATTAATTACTTCCCATTAGTAACGGAGGATTACTCCAGAGAAAGCGATCGACGCCCAACAAGGGTTAAAGCGACGCGATGCATCAATGACGATGCAACAAATAAAAAATACCTTTTTTTTCGTTATCAGGGGACCCCAAAATGTGAATTTCCATTGAAATCTCGAAATCAATTTTCCATAATATTACATAAGTAAGTAGCCTGTAAATGATTTATTTATTTATTTTACGTCAAAAATAAATAAATTTTATGTTCGCTTTGGTGAATGCTCTGCACATGCGTGTATTATTTATTGTGTCAGTGTTCATGTTATTAATAATTGTAAGAATTTGTACATCGTGGTCACTGTAACTTAGATTATTCGTTTTTATTTCAAACCTAGATGTGGTTTTGGTGATTATAATTTTATCTAATTCTTTTTGTGATTTAAATATATTCCGGGTCGGTACACTTACCGTCATATCTAAATTTAAAAAATGAAATAAATTGAGAAACTGCTCTTTATCGTGGGATTCGCTCAGAAAATCAATATTGAAATCTCCACTTACAACAATGGTTTTAAGAGAGATTACTAATTTGTTCAGAATTTTCTTCAGATTTTCTAAAAAATTATCTGATTCTCACTTTGTTGGAGGTCTGTCCATGCAAAGTAAGATGATTTTGAGCGAAGTAAGATGTAAGACTGTTGTTTCAAAAACTTTTTCAACTGCATATAAATTGCATTCGTACCAGAAGGTACAATCAATATCATTTCCTACGTAAATACACAAACGTCCCTAAGCTGTAGACTGATTAGGCCGATATTCTGCAAATAACGGATTTCGTTACATCAGCCGCGTCCGTTATTTGTGCCGTTCAATACTTTTTGTGATACTACCTTCTTATAAAAATAAACAGCTTCACTTTCTCGCATTGGTAACGGTTACGTAAAATTATAATGTAATTCCCGTCTCTATTATCACATTTCAGCCATCACTTGTAAAACTCATTACTAATCGTAGAGAATTAGACGCAAAAATTTAATTAATTTAAAGGCAATGTAAAAAGCCATTTCCTTCACTCAGAAACACCATTCTACAAGTGCAAGTACCTCTGAGAATTTCAAACGGTCATGTTGCGGCGTTCTCGTTGTTGTATTGCAATCTGATAACTCGTGAAAGATTTTAGCAAAAGAAATGCCAGAAATTCGAATTTGGAATTTAGAAAATTACGCGAAACTGCTCAAATTTTCCAAAAAAACTTGTCTTTATTTAATGATCTAATTTTTAACATATTTCATGAAGTAAAAAATTCTCTAGTATCAATATTATTCTTTTTTTTAAAAAGAGTGTTTCCCGAAAATGGGTTTTTTTTTAAAAAAATAACGAAAAAATTGCAGCAGCTTTTCAGAAAATGTTATAAATTTTTTTTATAAATGGAATTAACTTCAGGTATTATTTCGGAAAACTACTAATTTTTTAAAAAATGTACATGACCTTTTTAAAAAAATTTTCAGACGATTTAATTCAGAAAAATCTCTATCTTTAATATTGTATTTTTGAAATTTTAATTTTTTGCATTATTCGAATATCGAGAGTTAGCCAAAACTGGGATCAGTACCACTTTCTTTACTGTTCTTCGCTACATACGAGGAGAAAATGAAAATATTAATTTTGGAAGAAAGCTTCTGAACGGTTTAAGCGCTATTTTGACCACAGACAACCTTCTACCGTCAATCAACTTTTAGGTGTACAGGACTCAAAAAACACGGATTCTGATTACATAATATGTTAGAGGAAGTATTTTACCACATATAGAAATATATATTTTCGTTACCCCGGCCGGCAATAAGAGTTTTTTTCTGTCGAAAAATCGCCATTTTTTTAGTATTACAATACTTTCTCTATCCTGCGTAAGCAGTATGCGAGAATGTAAAACAGATAAATTAGAAATATCTTTACTCGAATACATCTCATACACCATCGTGGCTACAACTCTTGGTTTCATTGTTTTTAACAAATGACGGGCGTTAAGTGCGGCTTTTAATCCCTGTTTGTATTTTTGATTTTTGTATCCTTAAATCAATATATCAGTATAGAATAACGAAATAACTGGACCACAATATAATCAAACCCACTGTAAATATTTCATTTATATATCTTTGACGTAAGCAATTTTAAGCTTTCACGTAAGCAATTTTCGTAGCTGATGATTAAACCCACTATTCGCGAAAATTTGGTTGCGAAAGAAGCGTGACGGAATGGTGATTACTAAGGAAGAAATCAGGGTACTACTTTTAATGAGTTGACGAATTTCTGAAAAACTTTCTCTTTCTCTTACCAAAGAGCAGGTAGGCTATCTGATAGGCCATATTTAACCCAAATGCAAGTTGTAACAATTTCTCTGTAGTACTCAAATTTTCACTTATTTACGACATGTTTATGAGTTAGTTCGTAGAGTATTGTGAGTTCTTTTTATTATATAATTGTTTATTTAGCAATTCCCTTGTGATTCAAGAAATCAATTCTTCTGCTCTTACCACGGGTATGTAGGTGTTTTGCGAATTTAACGCTTATTCTGTAAAGCAGGAATGAAACGTAAAATAGTGACTACCAATGTAGGTGTATTGTTTACTATTCTGCGTTAAATTTAATGTTGTGCCTAGAAAAGAACATTTTAATCGTTCATCAAGAAACTTGTGATTTAATCTAAAATTGTAGTGAGTTCTCATAATAATTAGTCCATTGCTTCTACCCAAGCATTAGTGATGCGAAAAAAAGTTTTTTACAGAATACGTGTAAAATTAAATCTTCGTTTTGTTGTAATTTAATGCATGTTATCCAACTATTTATATCTGCGCTTCCACACTCAAACTTGTCCGCACGGTCCTGTTTTCTAGATCTTTGGTTACTAACATGTCTGGCACAAACAATCTCCTTCCGGACTTTATTTAAATTCAAGTTGTAGGCATAAACATTGTTTGCATTCTTCACGTTCTTTCGATATTAAATGTAACGTAAAACACTTTTCTATTTTAAACTAAATGTTAGGCTACAGACTTATTAACTCTGCGTTAATTTAAAGTGAGCATTTCTGCATTGATTCCGCATACATTTTGATTCTGCGAACTTTCAATATTTGCAAATCATCAATAGGAAAGCACTGGTCCAACCCATAAAAACACCTCCGCCCCTATCTTCCAAAACATTTGAGGTTTGTTTACCAAAAGATGAACATAGTAACAAGCCAATGTAACTACACAGTTCTTGGGAGTTTCCCATGATGAAACAACCTACGTAGGACCTCTTGTTCAAGTTGAACTTCATCCTATCATGAAATCCTAGAGTACTAAAAACACCCGAGCATGGATGTTCACCATTTGGTGGCGTGTACACATTAAATATTCATGAGAGGAATATCCTTTTATAAGTATGCACATAATTTACGAGGACAATGATAAGTACATTCCACTCTATCATTGTCTAAGGTTCTGAAGTCAAGTCAAAAAAATGTCGAAGCAAAACTTACAACGTAAGTAGAAACACGTCACTTCAGCGGACTCAAAAAAGGTCATGTGGGAACTTCCCCAGAAATGATGAACTACTTCTTGCCATCAGATCGAACGATCTGATCAAAAAACGTTAAATATTACAGAAATGGATATCATTATCATCGATATCGTCTATCCCGGTAGCCTGTTGTGTCATCAGTGAAGCGATCCCCCTTCTTCTCGGCCTACCGCTGGATTTTTTCCGGTAGGCTGATATTCTAATATTGTGTGTGATGTAGCAAATGAACAGAGTCCATTCTTTGGAAATATTTGAGCGTTTGGTTCTTTCCACCACCAATCGCTCGTGCAAAATTGAAAATTCTCATTCCTCCCCCCCTGATTTATGTCTCTTTCTTTCATCTAAATGATTGTAATCAGATTTTTTCTGAATTTTCATTCTGTTGATGAAAATAATAATTACGAGACATAGACGACGCAATTTCTAGAAGAAATACTAATTAAATATTATTTGTAGTTCATTTTCACATTTTTCTTTATCGTTTATAAAGCTCTTGTAATTGTATTGAAAATATAACTGAGATGGAAGGAATCACTCGAAAGATTCTCTTCCTACTCACGGGTTAACTCACATTCGAGCATCGTTTACGAACTTGATCTTATACTGTTTTATTCTTATCCTATGGAGCGAAATGCGGGTGAGCGATTCATTGAGGGTAGTTTCGGAGTCAGATTCTCAACGCAGTTGTCCTAGGGTCTCTTGGGCAAGGCGTTCATGTTGTGGTTAATGATGATAAAGGTGATGATGACAATAATGATGTAGAGTTTTGTTGTAATAGAAAAACTTACGAGACAAACTGAGAATGACGAAACGATGTCTTTTATTTCGAAGCCAGATTATAACTTATCGATCGTCGCACGTTGAGAACAAAGATCAAAACCTCAAATGATTTTGGATTCATTTACCACGCCGTATTTTCCGTTTTGGTCATTAAGGTCGTTGATATTGAATTAGATGTTAGATTTATTATCTTATATTGCAACTAGGAAGTTCATTATGGCTGATCCAATTTGATAACCGACAGTGAAAATTTTCTATATATTAGGATGTGATGGGTATTTATTAAAGAGTATTCCTATGCCAAGCCTCTAGGTTAGAAATTAAACATTGTTTACTCGGTGTAAACGCTCGAAATCGATTTTTCCTTTTGCTCTATATAGTACAGTATACAGAGGAAAAGTATTGGAATCATTATTATGTGGAATCAATACCAGTATTGGAATAACTAATATGATCTCAAATATCAGTTGTAAAATTCGTGTTTAAGGTTCTTTCAGCTGTGCCTATACGTCAGATTATTGTCTATTAGTGCTGTTGCAAAGATGGTTAAAAGGGTATAAAGGATTAAGATAGGTGAATTTGGCCCACGACCAAACTAGAAGAGGAGGATATTACTTTATCTTATCTTACTCCTAAAATAACCTAGGAAAACAAATTTTTACAATTGTTTATTTTTACTATAGTGACAAACAATTATAAAAATTTGTATTCACAGATTATTTTGGGAGTAGATAATATCATGCTCTTCTAGTTTCGTCGTGGGCCACATTCACTTATCTTATTCCGCTATACCCTTTTTACAGGTGAAGAGGTGATACACGCAATTTTAAATCTGAAATCGATTTGTAAATAGGGATGAAAGAATGGATCGATGTGTCACGCACTACTCTGTTTTAATTAGCTTTTGAACTGAAACTTAGAAAATATGACAGGAGAGAGAACTAGTTGTGCCGTTATGGAGATCATTAACATTTTTTAATTTTGTGGTACATGAAGTCCTTACGACATTTCCAACATTTTCAGGAAAATAGCTGAAAATTTTGTCAGGAAATATTTTGCCTAAGAAGTGAGTGCATTTATAAGTAAGCAATAGTTTCAATTTAATAAATCCTCCAACATTAAGGAAATTGCAAAAATGTGTACGGTTTTTGTTTAGAAAGTACGTTTGAGCTTTCCCCCAACCAAATTACGTGATTGCTTTAAATGCAAGTTAGTGGGTCCCAGATGTTTTATCACTTGCCGTTATTACCGGTTTTATAGTGTAAACTCAAAATTTTAATAAAATCCCAAAATTAATAGAATTAACGCTCATCTGCTGTCAAGTGTGGAAGCAGCAATCGATCTATTGAAAGCATTCCATATTTCCTCTTCTAGAAAACATGTCTGTGTAAGGTTAGTATGAGAAAAGCTAATAAGGCTAGTTTTCTTAAGTTTGAAGTGTGTTTTAACGACATAGATTTGTGAGTGTATGTAAACGCAATGTCCAGCAATCGGTTTACACGTGTGTGGGTTTTTAACAAAAAATATTAATCGGTTATAAATATACATGGATCATTACGGTTTTAGGCAATGTGAACAGCAGTATTTCTTTGTCATATTTCCCTACAGCATAAATGTATATATCTGGTAAATATAAATTATTTCCATTAATTTTCAAGAGATTTTGAACTCTGGGTTCACAGTGAATAGTGATTGTATTGTTCCAGAATCTGTAAACTTCTTTATTTCATTCAACTTTCAGAGGAATGAAGCAATGTGCTTGGAGTTTCCATTTTGCGTTTAGTGAATATGTAGTATAAATTTTGTAACCTTTCTACAGCCACATTCCAAACACATCTGATTTTCGACGCGCAACTTTGCCGCTAGTAAACTTAAGATATGTCCAAACTGTCAAGGTCATTTTTTAACCATTTTGATTTTTGTTGCTTGGGTGTTTTCCGTATAATTTAATTCAATTATAGACCTTCAAATGATGTCATGCACATTTTTAAGCATTTACTAATTGCTGAGTGAAACAGTAAGAGAAAAAAATATGAAAGCCACGCATTGCCATTAGTTTTTGTTTTCTTAATAATACAACATTTTGTGCCAAAAATAGCAACTGAATCATCCACATCTAACCTTACTTTTGTATTTTGTAAACAATTTTATACATGCTGCATGACAACGTACGGTTACATATTTGCATTAAAAATATCACGTCCTAATAAACCATGTATTGTCTTTTTCCGATGATAGGAATAGCAGACGAAAAGAAATATGAAGAATGAAAGCTTAACTCGTTCCTTCTAATTTCTAGTGTGTCATGATTCAGTATAATGACATTTATATAATACGCCATTCCACAGATTACGGTCTCCTCGACGTCATTAGAGCGCTGAGAGTATGTCATCTTCATGCACCCTGATTATGGAGGAATACAGAGATCATGCTGTTTTCTAATTCCTCCAAGGATTGAGTGTATAGGATGAATAGGATTGATTTCCTTGCTGAGAGGTTGGATTACTTACTATCAACACTGTTCCTCGAAATTCTACCGGATATATGTATATATATATATATATATATATATATATATATATATATATATATATATATCGCATTCTATACTTCAGTAGTATACATAGCTTTTGCGGCTCTCACACGCAACCAATCTTTATAAACTGTATAAATAAGGTCTCTAAAGAAAGAGAATTTCACGGAGAAGTGAAAAATTGAACTTGACTTTAAGAATATGAAGGATTTGTTTAAAAAAACCATATAAATATTCATGTCAAATGCAACCCGCAACACTCGTCATCGTTAAATACTCCTAAACGAAGCTTTCTAGGGACTTAAAAACTAATCCACCGAAATTTACAGGATGAAATATCTTTAGAAATTTTTTTGGTTTGGTGATTATTGGTACTACCAATACCACTTATACAGGGAGGAATACAGAATAGAACACGATCCATGATCTACATTTCAGCCCTTGGTGCTGGTGGCCATCTTCGTGACATCACGCTTTGAACGCTTACATTCCTCCATCTTTTATTACGTTTCCCATGCACACCGTGGTTTGCGCTGACGAGGTTTATTTGGATAATTAATTACTAATTCAAGATTTGCTCTCGCGGCAACAACAAAAAGTACTATTAATAATTGCTTGATACCAATGAAGACTGTTTCTTATGCGTGTAGTGCAAACTTTCATTTAACGTTTTGCCGTGTTCTACAAGACGAGTTGTGTACCTAATTGTGAAAGTAACTACGATGGTAATGGACCACATGATCCTATGTTTCAGTTTCACGATACCCTTAGGAAAAATTAGGGTGGGGTTAAACATGCGAGAGTTCTCGCAGGGGTACGCTAGTATATACAAGTATATAAGATGTTATCGGTAGTTTTTCGTGGTTTCTCCGATCAACACCAGGCGAATGCCGGAGCAGTACCCTACCAAACGGGCCACGGACCGCGCCCGATCTGTCCTTCCTCTTCCTTGTCCTATCATCTCCCCTAACACACACACTTGCACTAACATGCACTACACTATCACATATTCCGGGAGACCGGTCAGGAGCTTAGAGCTTGTCCCGGCTGGGGCGGTGCCCCGCTGGTGGGAGAGTCCTGGTGAGGGGGAAACCCCACTAGCCGACGGTAGGTCGGCGCCGGAGTTCGCCATCCAGCGGGGGAAGACCACCGCCATTCCCCGAAAAAAAAAGCATGCACTACACTAACGGGACTAATGACCAAAGCCGTTGACGCGCCCGGAAACACGAAAAAAATCAATCAATCAATTAAATGTTAGTTGTATTTTGGTAACATGGTAGGTTGACGGAGTTCCCTGTTATACGATAGACACGCTCGTTGAGTTACGATATCTGAAGGACCGATGATCTGATAACTGAGCATGCATTAAGAGAGTAGGTGGTGTAAGCAGCAGTAGAAACGGGAGAACATTAAGGAAACCTGATACGAAGCTTTTCCTCCATCAAAAACGCTACAAGGATCGTTTGGACTTCAAAGCACGGTACCCTGAAATGGAGAGCTAGCTTGCCAGGCACGCTTGTGGTCACTTCACTACAAATCTCAATGTCTGGAGTATCCGAGGATATCTCCGCTTATCCTTGGTAGTCTGGGTAGGTTATTGATTCAGTGCATTATTTATTGGTCAATTACTTCAATAAACTGATAGAAATGTATATTAGAAACACAAGTGATGATACCGAAACTTACTAAATTCATTTCCAGTCATCAAAATTCCGAATATAATTCGAAAAAGCTGCGCTAATCTTTTAACAGCTTACGATGAGAAAGATTTATTGATACAACTATCTTTCGTGATCTTGCTGCGTACACCAATATCGCCGGTGTTAAGAAGTTGTCACAGGATTTCTTGTGACTTTTAAAGCAGGTTGAATATCTCGAAAACATAACAATTTTAACTATCCTTTCTCCATTTATTTAGCAAATTCTGATGGACATCTTTACATTGTCATCCTATGACAACTTCGACTGAGCAGATTTTTACCAAATTAACAAATAACAAAGTTGCTTCCAAAAATGCTGTCAATTCTTTTGTTGCATAAGAAAAGTTGTAGAAGTTGCCCTCATCTGACTGAGACTACAGTTAAGCAAACTGTTAAAATAACAGGAAAAGAAATTCCCCAGAAAACGTTCTCAGAATCGGAAATTCCTAAATAGATGCGATTGCAAGATGAAGGACAAAGTGTCATAAGCCCACACAGCAGGTTCTTGTTTCCGATTGTCGCGCCGTTACACCTTCAGGTAGCAACAACAGGCTGAAGCTATCGTTTCTTACGCGGAAATTGGAGGTGAATTGGTTGTTCTGATTACGTAGTAGGTCCGCGTCTCTTACAGGAAAAACATCAAAAGGTCACGGCGTGGGGTACAAAAAGGAGTCTGGAGCACAGCGAGCGACACACACTTAGGAGTAGAGGTCCATCGCAGGTCACGGAAGAAGCAAAGAACTTTCCCAGCGGAGGCAGTGCCTGCGTCAGTCAGGTAATTAATGAATCGCTTCTGGAAACGGAGACAACGCTTTCTACATGCACTGCGTGTTGGCATTGAGTACGAATTTCCTGCCCAAAGAAGACATTCGCAGGCTTTGGGGAGGCACAGATCATATCAGTTTTAATGCAAAAGGATTAATAAAAATAGATTGTCAGAACAGCCAAAGTATGTGTAGTACATCCTTTTGCAATAGCATTAACTGATCTCGGCCAAATCAAATTATATTTTTCGAAGATTCTGAAATAATTAACATCGCTGTGTTGAATGTTATTCTTTTAAATAATCGGTCACTGAGAGAACGTATTTGTATTTAGCCATGTATGTTCCATAAAGGGCGATTGGTCGCGGCGCCTTTAGATCCCGGGGTTCCTAGTCGGTCACCCAACCAGGAAGCCGCGATGAATCGAATTCGCTCAGGTTTCGTGATTTCGCGTAGTTAACGAATTCGGCTAACGACGCTGGTTTTGTGGTTATGGCCTTTCAATAGAATCCCCAGCCTCAGCAGTCCCCTGGATTACCGACGGAAACCACGAGCACCCCAGTCAAGATGGTCGGCATGCGAAGTCAGCAAAACTTCGCAGCGAACGTATCAAATGAAAATTCGAGTTTAAAGCCATTCTAAGTATGCTGCCGTACGTTAATATTAGCATTGCTTGATTTTATACATTTGCTTGGTAATTATTATCACTGGTATGATTTTTTTCGTAAAGTTATAAAACGTTAAAATGAATTATAATTTACTCTCGCAAAACAGTCCGAGCGGCAGTGATACTCCACCATTCGGATAATCACCCAACATCTAAGGTAACCGCTCCAGAGTAAGCTACGGTTCCTTCCTGGGGAAGATTCAACTTTATTCCTAAACAGTAGCACTTATTTAGGATAATGTGCAATTAAAACTGCGAAGCGCCAATAGAATCGGTTGGTTCTTGCGTGCCATCGCAGGCTCCTTTGTTAATTCAACTAAGCTCTTTGCATTACCAAAGTAAGTTGCAAATAAAATGTTTTTGTCAAATTCTAATATAGTTACGTAAAAAGTTTAGTTGTCCTGTTCTTCTAATGTGTCCCACTAACTGCGAGATTCAGAGTTCTGTTCCTTAAAAAAGCGCGTTTTATAAAACTTATATTTTATTATGGAGGTATGCAAGCCCAAATTTTGTTAGAGCGGAGTTTATTTTCTCACGAACATTGTAGGACTATTTAGTAATCAGTAAAAACTTTTTTGTCTGCTGGTTATTCAAAATATGCCAGGTAATCAACGTACAGTTTTATTTTCCAGAAAAAAACATTCACAATAAGTTTTTTTTAAATAAACGAAAGAATTAAATATCTTGTTCGTTACTCTCAATAACAATTGTCTGCTCATGTTAGTAGCAAAATAACTAAATCCCCAATACTTCTAGTATATACGTGGTCGGTAGCTTGTCCCAATAACCATACAGAAAAACATGACACGTATTGGCACGTGACTGAGGAATTATTGCCACGATGACGCGTCGATGGGAAAGGCCCAACGTAATTGTAAGGGCACAAAAAGTGGACGGGGCCAGAGACCACCTGGAAAAGAAACAAGTGACGGTCGCAGGAGTGCAAGAACCAGCGGTGAGGGAGGATCGTGCGTCATTCTGTTAATTACTCCGTGCCCCAGGGTTCGCATTTCAGGCATGAAGCCAACTGTGAAGACGTAGGCTTTCGCTACAATCCTCATGTGAGCTCTTAGTCGTATGGGTGACGCTGTGTTCTAGGTGGATTGTCCCGTTGGTCCGTTTGATCTATCTCGTCTTCTTTTGAGCAAGTGATTTGAAGTAAACCGCAGAAAAAAGATCGAACGTTAGTCAATAAGCCTGCAAATCGGCATTAACTACAAGAAATCTCCGTTTTTTGCAACATTGCCAGATGACATTAAACAATTAAAATCAATATCCAAATTCAGGGCCAAATATTTCTTTTAAGTTGCCTAACTGTTTCTATATATTAGACAATACTGGCTATCTAAAAGTAAAAGAATATTTATTCATATTTTAACAATGATATACATTGCGTATAATTTCACAAAGTCTTAAAATGCTTGTAAGATATAATGTACTTCAGCTTCTGATTCAGTGACCTCCTGGACCTCTTGGTCAGGTTTTTCGTGCGGAGATCTGATACATTGAGTTCAGGCGATCAGGACAGAATCCATTGGTATGCACTCTGAAGCTTCAAACCCTCTGATACATTGAGCAAATGCGGGGATGGCCCGCTTGTGTAGCTTCTGGATACAAAAGTAGATTTACTTTGAGCATGTTTTATTTAGCTCTCCTTTTGCTTATAGCGGTAGAGTATAGCCGGGGGCGTTATTTGCTAGTTTGTTAACAATACTAAAAATCAAATTTGTAGTTCGTTTACCACCTATGCAACGAAGTTTTCTATAAGTCGGGAGCAAAAATTTCTAATTTTCAAATGTTACTATCCCTTATTTTGGTACTATTTTTCATTACACACCTAGCACTAGTAAAAGGTTGGGGAAGAGATTTGATTTTTACTGTTCTTTGACGAAAATAAATCAAATCCGATCGCCATTTGATAGCTCCCCCAACATGTTCCTGAAGTACTTCTCACAATGCTGATTCTGAAAAACTGCCCCAAGTTGTAAGAATTTCTTATTTCAACATACGTGTGCATTACACATACTACGTCAATGATTAATTAAACACATAAAAGTGAAAACATTGTTTGGGATTCTTCCAATTATTAAATAAGAAATTGAAAATTTAAATTTTAACTATATATAGTTTTTTGTTAAAATAATCATAAAATAAAATAAAATTGTAAATGAAGTATTCGAAATTGATTTCTGAATCTATAATCCCATTTTGAGAATGGGACGCAAATTCATACATAACAAAGTCATGTTTCAATTCTGAGCAACTCTACTTCTATTTTTCAATAGTAATGCAGGTTTTGTTCAATTTTTCTGGAAAACACACCTGAACAGAATATGTCTTCCTCAAAAACAACACAGCACTAATTCGAAATTTTCTTAATTTCGTTTCTTGAGTACAAAATTAATCTAACTTACTGTTTTTCTGGATTTTGGATCTACATTGTTTAAAAAGACCTGTATATTTAAATCAAATCCTTGGTATTTAAATTTGCCTAAGCTTTCAACTTGTTGTTTAATTTCATAAATCATTGTATTCATTTGCAGATGGAGGGGGGACTATATCTGTATGCCTCTGTGGTTGTCGATTTACGTTAAACTATTGAAAAGCCCAAAAGAACTTATACGACTATGTTTTCTTGTAATTTGCATTTACAGTTATTCATAACGATTTGAAACAGGGTTTCTTAAAGAGTTCTCCAAGCGAGAAAACAGTTGTAGGAAGTAAGGTAACAGTTAGTTCTTTCATAAGTCTGCATAAATCAGTAGCACCTCCTTCCTTCAAACGTAGGTTGTTCACGAATAACAACAGAGGGGCAACATAGTCGTGTCCGGCCTGATAAATCCTGGCTACACATTGCCATTGACTCGCAACCCGACATTGAGGAAGGTTTGGGAAAGGTAGGCGCACGTTCTGTGATGTTCGGGCTGGCATTTAAGGAATTTACCCGTTTCAGAAATATAATGTACGAGTACTTACATATTTTGCCTGTAGTTTTTTCTTCTAAACGTTCTGATACCCACGTCAATTATCATTGTTTAAATTTATAAATAAATAAATAATTTATTATTGAAAAATTCCGTGGTGGCAACAGAAATCTTATGGTAATCCATAATGAGAGATAGGGAAATCGATATAATTATTGTTGTGAATGAGTATCCCTATCTCTCATTATTATTAAAAATATCATTAGGTCGGTGTTCTTATTTGTCAATGAAATCGTCACCCCTTTTCTTTCTTCGGAGAAAATGGTTAGCGATAAGAATGAATTCAACTCCACTGAATTAAGATACACGACTTGACCAACTTAATCGCACACAAATCACGGGAAATGTCAGTTGTTGAAAGTTGCGTCCGGTATGGGGAGTAGAGAGCTGTTCACTTGCGAACCATCGTCATATCTGCCGGCGAGGCTGTGGCAGGAGCCATCATTGGTGAGATTGATTAATATCAATAAATACTCATCTTGCTGCACCTTCTTCTAATTGAAGGCAAAGGTTTGTCATTACCTATACTTCTTCACTGTGGCCCTCAGGTAGCAACGGAACGGAAAGTAGAGGAAAAGAGTAATTTACTATTCACAAGAAAATTGTGAAGGGATTATGGCTCCCAAGAGTAATTGAGAATGACAACAACATAATACTATCTAAAAAATGTTGGTTGTGACGCACCATGCTACAATGGCACAAACCGCTAATGCAGTACACTGGCGTAAGTGACAAAACAAAATCATTTACTATTCTATTGTTTGACTATTACTTATGCAATAAATATTTACCGGAAACGAAGTTGAACTATTCGTTCCTTGAAATTCAAGATGATGTTCTAGATGTCTAAGATATCGTGTTTCGTGAACATTACGGAAAACCAAGCATGTCTTCTTTTCAGGGTGACGTATATCTAGGGTAGAAAAATGTCTAATCTAAGGGTAAAAAATGGATTTGCTAATTGTTCAAGCACAAAGTCAAACTGAATTTTGTAATTTGTAATCGTTTTCTGGTTAATGCCTTATAACAATTATCTACTGCAGGGCCAGGGTATAACTTAAATTTCTGATTTCCGTTGTAATAACTATAAATCAACAAATAAAGTAATATTTAAAGTCAGTTTAAATTTTTAAAAAATCATTTTAATAAAACATAAGTCGTCTGCCCCCCACTGTCAATTTGGGCTGCATCACTGAATACACCACCGTTTTGAAATTCAAAGGGTAGCTCTTTCAGATAGGTTCCAAGAAATGCACCACACCTTACACAAACTTGGGAACCCAAGGAGTAGCTATTGTAAATATAATTTTTATTGCTGAACGATCGAGGCGAGGCTTTTATCAAATTTAGTCCGTGAGTAATCCAGTTAATTACGACAGTGTACGAAGCACAACGTAACCAAACTACTCTGCAATGCACTTGGCACCTCGCGGGATCACAACGTCGAACAAAGCAACATCCCTGCGGATGAGTTTAAAGCCCTGACCATGCGAGTGGTTAGACCGTAATTCTTTCACCCCAAGAGGTTACCGCGCCTCGGAAGGCGTCCGAAGGCCCACAGACAAAGAGCTTCCACGCGAGCAAGAGACGGCCTTGAGCTGCCGGTAGCGTATGTAAACAATCGACGAGCGCGTGCTTGCCCAACCTTCGTCCGTGCGGTAGCTCCAGCGCATACGGAGAGCCTTCTCTTGTCACGCCGGGCCGCGGGTCTCCGCAGCTCGCCAAACCGCTACAGTAGATTGCCCCTTAACCGGCCTCTCCCAGACACGGAGACGGATACATCGAGTAAAAAAAGTCTAGAAAAAGTTTATCGATCTCTCAGTGCTAGTTGTTTTGTTTATTTAAATTTATTTATTTATTTACTTAAATTTATTTATTTATATTTATTTATTTAAATTTATTTATTTATTTAAATTTATTTATTTATATTTATTTATTTAAGGTCGCTCTATAACAACAAGATCAACAGCGACCCCTATCATTTCCGAACCAACAAACGAACTTAGCGACAGTTTTAACAAAAATAAACTACCCAATTTTTAACAAAAAAATTCTTATTTAAAATTAGTTTTATACGATAATGAAATTCATCGAAAATACTTTCGGAATAATATTATCTATATTATCAACATGCCGATATATTGTAAGAAAAAAACCTTTTTAGAGGAAAAAACATAACGTCCTTTCTATTCGTGTCTCTCGACAACAAATAAGAAAGGTACAACCGATGCAGAATTGTGTGCATAAGCAGTAAAATGTCGTAGGTTTCTTTTATGTAGAAGCAACGAGAGGTTGCTCACTACTAGTTATTGTTTAAAAATTCTTCAAATAACATCTCTGAATAGATTGCGCAAATTTAATTTCATTAAAAAGCTTACAATGACTTTGCGTGGATTAGTTTGGCTTTATTCTGAATTAGTTGCGCTCGTCCCGAATTCGTAAACAACACGAATCTTTAGAGTCAGCTGCATCTAATATCGAAATACAGTTGACTCCGTTATAGTGAGCTTCTAGGACTAACATTTTTGGTTCACTATATCTGATGATGTCAAAATTAAATACATTTCTCCATAACGATTGATATTATTAACATAGAGATTCAGCAAAATACATTAAAAGCACTAACTGAAAATTTCAATATCTTTATTTGTCCTTAAAAAATCCAAGATTGAAATTGAAGGAAGCTATCACGCGTCACCGCCGGCAATTGTAGCCCGCGCAGGACATGTCATTTTTTCTACAGTGAAACTGAGTGGAATAAGGTCATCAGTAATGTCTGCATTCCGGGTCGCTACCTTCACCTCAGGGAAGACTTCTTCGATTATGACCTTTGGCGGACGATATGTTTTCAAGCGGCCTAGTGTTGGAATTTAGGGCACTGAGGCAATTTTCTTTCTTTGTTTTTTTTTTTTTCAGTAGGAAATTAATTTCGAGGACGTTGTATTTCCTACGTTTACTATAGCTGAGGTTCAGGTTCACTATAACTGAATCTTCTAATTCTTACTTGTAACGTAAGTGAAATGGGACCTTGACTTAAGTTCACAATAACCGACGGTTCACTGTATAGAACGATTTTTCTAAGGATGAGCCAAAGTGACAGCTAGTAACTGGCAACTTAACTGAAGGTTCTGTGGTCGTTGTGCCCTCGAGCCCATTAGACTCCCTTCCCGCATTTGTTCGTTTGCAGTTGGCTAACTTGTAAATGGCTTGGAAGCTTCCTTTTGTAATGTCCTCGCCCGATAAAAATATAGTGAGCTGCTAGAAATAATTGAAATTAGGAAGTGCAGAGTTATGAGCTCTTCTGTATTTTTTTCTTCTATTAACATTTCATTAAATTTATTTTTTGTGTGATAAATATTATGTTTATTTTAAAACCGAGACTTGAAGGCGAGATGCGTACCGGTGCACATGTTTCCGGCACAAAAGCATTTTTCTTTCTATTTACATTCGTGTCAATTTTCTTTTACTAGTTGTGAGAGCATGTTAAGAGATTTTCCACTTACGTAATTAAATTTAAATATTTCCCGGACTCGCGTACGTGCATATACCTCAGCGAAACTCTTAGACTTCTGGATAGTGATGTCTTCACAGGAGCCATAACCAAACACTTTACGAAGAGCCACAACAGCTGTCGCGGCGGAGGATACTTCTCTGAATTACATGTGATGTTCACTTGTTACGCGAACTGTAACTTTGGCTCATCCTTAGGAAAATCTTTCTATAACCGGAGTCGTCTGTACAACACAAATAACTACAAGCAGATTGTGCTCGATCTTTCACATCTAACACAGAGGAAGTTTTGTTCTTCTTCAGATTGTGTAGTTAATTGTGCCATATTCTGTTTCTTTTTAACATTCTATTTCACAAGACTCAACCATTTGATTTACACCATTGTTCTTAGGCTAATTTTTGACATTCACCCAACAGTATTTTTATATTCGCGATTGCCATATTAATGACTTGAATGGTTGCCCCTAGACATCAACTCACTATTACCGTGAGAACTGGAGCTCTTCCTGTTGAATTACAATATTGATTGTTTGAATTATTCTACGAACGATAGTCCAAAGAGAGTCCCAAACATGGGAGGACAGACACGTTGCAACTTTTATGCTTAACCTATCATTCGTTGTTACATTGTTTAATTTAATACGTTAAACTGGATAGTTTTATCACGTAAACTTTTGAATGACAACCTGTTATGATCTGATTTGACTATTATATACAATCATCTAGTATATCTGATTTTTTTTGGCCTTCATTTATATTAATAATCTAATATACATACAAAAAAGTATAGTCTGAGCCATCATTATATGTAGGTTATCCATGAATTCTATTACTGCTTGAAATATTTTTTAGTTGCCAATACATTTTATTTTAAATTTCACGTTTCTGTAACTCGCCGCCACCGAAGAATCTAGATCAGGTGTGTCCAAATTGCCAGGTCTCACGGGCCGCGACTAAAACTTTAAAATGGTTGAGGGCCATATTTTCATAACTCGGGCGATCCCCATGTGACCCTCGATCTCGGCAGTTTCCCCGGTAGTTCTGAAACGGGGAGGGGATGAAACTATGCCTGATATCAGGCCGTACCATGCGTAACACAGTGAACCACATTGAGATGATTTTGAATTCCTGAATTTACTAGAAAAAAATTCTTAAACGTAAACTTAACCTATTTTTACATTAAGTGTTGACCCCGACAGGGCGCGTGCAATGTTCTCGCTCGACATAGATGCAAGGGGCTTTTCGTTTACAATTGACTAATAACCTTTCGCGGGCCACGATAATGGCACCGCGGGCCGCATGCGGCCGCATGGCCGCTATGTGGCCGCATGGCCGCTATGTGGCCGCATGGCCGCTATGTGGACATCCCTGATCTAGATACACATCATCGAATACATTATTAGAGTTCACTTGAAAAATAAAACACCACTTTGAATTAATACTAACCACAATGCCAAAACATAAAGACATTTTAAATGTCAAAGGACACAGTGTTCCAACTTCCTGATTGAAGAAAACTTCCCACATAAATTGAAAACTGCATGTTTCAGGAAGAGGAAGACAGCAGTAAGCCTTCGCGGAAACTGCCGGCCTGAAGATGGCGACGCGAGCGCTGCTGGTGGCGGTGCTAGGAGTGGTGCTGTTGGGCAACGCGCTGGGAGGGGTAAGACGTTCCTCCCAACCCTCACACGCATTCTTGACGCCCTGATGTTTGAACCTGGCTTACACCTCTGGCGGGGGGCCTTAAGTGCATTGAGTGAGGGAAACTGCACGTGCAATTTATTCGCTTGGTCTCGGGAGAAACAAATAAAGAGCCATTGCGAATAATTGGTACTTTTATTTATTTATTTTATTTATTTAGTTAACGTCAAAAACAGTTAAAAACTGTATGTGACGAGCTTCGGGGAGAAGTGATCAGGTATGGCACTTGTAAGAAATCAAGTACCATACTTCATCAGGTACCTCGAGAGCTGGTTATTCAGTACTAAGTTCAAAATTCAAACAACAGGAGACAAGAAATGCCACCTTAAAACCCCCAATAATGAAATAATTTGATTACAATGCTATTGTTTGTCTTTGACTGTTATGTGTACCCCAATCACAAATTCCCTTGGTCCCCTAATTCTTTTCCAAAAAAAGAAAAAAAAAATGAAAAAGTTCCGCAGAATTCATGACTATCAAATCATCTAAATAAAAATGAAAGGAACTGTGCGTATGTTTGGCGCATGTAGACGCAAAACCTACTCGACAGATTTTCTTCATACCTATTGTTGATACTGAAACGTACATACTCTATTCTTATTGGTATCTGGAGTACTTAAAGGGTGGAAAAAAATATAAATAAATAAAAGAAATCATGCGAATTATACTTTCGTTTCTGGCATCTAATTGTTTTCTTGCTGTATTTTTCATTATTACGAATTAGGACTGATATCTTTATCGATCCAAAGTTCAGATTTCAATCAAAAACAATAAACTAGGAATGGCACCGTTGATGGGAAAGATAACTTCAGTTCTTCAGGGATCTCAAATACAGAGCAACGATACGAATGATCAAATTACAAAATACATGAACATTTTCGTTACCCATACGTCGCTACCAAACCCATACGTCACTACCAAATCCATACGTCGCTACCAGATCCATATGCCGCTACCAGAACCATATGTCGCTACCTTAGTTTGAAGAGAGTGTGTGTGCACGCAGCCGTTCATCTCCTTGGGCAACGGCGGCGTGTCCGCCTCGTGGGGCGGCTACCACGCGCAAGCCGGGCTGGGCGGCGGGCTGCACGCCAGGGCCCGGCGGCTCCTCGGGCGGCAAGCGCGGCTCCTCGGGGGGCCTGTACGCCCGCGCCGGCACGCCCGACGGCTACCACGCGCAAGCCGGGCTGGGCGGCTCTACCGGCGGCAAGCACGGCTCCGCCGGGGCCCTGTACGCCGACGCCGGCACGCCCGACGGCTACCACGCGCAAGCCGGGCTGGGCGGTTCCACTGGCGGCAAGCACGGCTCCGCCGGGGGGCTGTCGCCGGAGCGGCACGCCCGACGGGTGGGGGGGAAACACGGGGCGGCAAGCCCCACGGAGGGTACTACGCGGGTGCCAGAGGACGCAATGGGTACAAGGGAGTGCGCAGTTCCTGTGGTAATGGGCAACCGTGCAACACTAATTCACATCACGGCTGAATGGATCTGCTACCATCCAGACGCACCAATCGTCGTAAAATGTAACAGGAATCTTCCAAAAGAAAAAGTTTTTTGAAAGTTTATATTTCTAGTCTGACGATCTCAGAAAATCAGCTAATTAGAACAAAAAATGTAGTGACATATTCCAATTATCGTTTCTTAAATAATCTCTTTAATTTTGAATCCTTTATTTCCAACGAGGAAGTAGAATTTAATCACATGAATTGCTATCATGTCCCAATAATAGGCGTTCATGGAAGAAAATTTGTGCGCAGGATATCAGTAAAACTTAATGAAATATTTTAAATATGAAATTTCCATTAAAGAGCACCCAGATATGAATTACACCAGGAAGAAATTCAAAACCTTTAATTTACTCACCGAACTAGAAGCAAAAGTTAAAACTTACTTTGAACAGCTCTTCAATTCTTCAACAAATTTGTTCATGTTACAGTAATGAAAATTAAATTTAATGTTATGTGTACAATATGTATTACCTACATAATAACACAAAGGTAAAATGCACAATATGTATTACTTAGAAATTCAGTTTTTCTTTTGTTCGACAAAATGAATATATTGTATTTCTTAAAGTATCGAAAGGAAAAAAAGACTTGTTGCCTTGTAGCCACAGACAGTTGTGTTAATCAGATGTAAATGTGCAGAAAATTAATTATTTCTAATAGGTTTAGTTGACAAAACGAAACATTGTTACAATGTTTCCATTTATTTTAAAAAGTTTGCCATTTTAGTTCTTCGTTTAATAGACATGGCCAATGAAAAACTCATCATGGTCATTTTTGTGTTTGATGTTGATTGATATTTCGAAATAAACTGAATGATGGCAAAGCGACCCAATGGAATCCTTTCGAATTTCTTCCACAATATATTCCAAAAACCAGATTTCCAGTTACCTACGGAAGGTGAATTGATGGAATTGCATGTTTGCCTTTCATAAAGGATCAAAATGCAATGAACTATTTTAATTATAAAATTTTTAAAAAAATACCAGCTCATTTTGCGATTTGCGTACATACTTTACAAACAATGGTATGCGTGAAATGCTCACATAAATACGCATTTTTAATTGGATATCATTGCCCTATTTACTGTATTTCCAATCAGCCTACAGACAAGTAAGAACCTTCTGAACATTTTTATTACCTTTTTCTCAACGCGCGTGCTAACATTTTATTATTCACTCAACATCACTTCAAAACTTAATCAAAATTGCAAGATGACGCTTCAACAGACAAACAATATCACACGATTCAACTATATACAAGAAGACATATTACGACACAAAAAAGTTTAACCTCTCATTAATAAAATCACATAAAAATCATTAAGGAAGCCAAAGAGAAAATTATAACTTCTCTACTTCTACTTATAAGGCGATCCATAATGAGCAATGAATTTGTCTAAAAAGAAAACTTTTCTTGATGTCAGACTCAAAAGCAAACACCAAAACGTACAATCAGGAACACAAAAATTTAAAGAAATCAAAGACAGAATTTGGTGACCCAAACGATAAGACGTAGCATGAATTAATAAACTCATTAATTGATCAACAAATGTACATTAAAAACGATGATAAAAAGCTAACCTCCATATCTAATTATTTTACGTCACAAATGAGTAGTCAGTCTTGAAATAACACAAATTAGTCATTCGAATCTGTGGAAAGTCAATTTCAAGTCCCGAGTTCGAGTTTAACTATTTTTGTCCTTTCCACACATACGCTGTAGTTTTAAGAGATTCAACTCTTTTTTAAAAATTTATTTATACATTTTTTAGTTTTATTGTTAAGTTTTATAAAACATTACACAAAGGCGTGTGATTTTATCAAATGGAAGAAAACAATGCTTCCTAAAAATAGAAGCAATTTAATGTAATTTAGAATTAAAATTAGATTTCTTTGCCTTTTACTAAAAGAGCTTAACGCTGATTGTGGAACGTGCGTGAGGCTCATTCAATGAAGTACATTCATTATTCGCATAATGTGCCTAGCAAATTAATTACATTACAAAGTACGTAATATTTAAAACCCCCGTGTATACTTCTAGTTTTCAGTTATTCCTGATTCAAAATAGATTAATTTACGAATATATAAAAATCACATCTCATTTTCCTCGTGATTTTAGGAGTGGCAAGGAAAATAAGCAGGGTTTGGAATACAAATGCCTCTTGCAAAATTTTCTGATCTTTATTAGCGTCACGTTTAGCGGACATGGCAGATTTTTTTACCGGCTGGAATAGCACAGAGGTAGCAATGCTGTCGCCTCTGCAGCGTTGCTGACCGGAAGATCCTAGGATTCGAATCCCGAGGGTTTGAGGATTAATGGAGATAGCTGGGTCGAATTCAAGCACTGTCTGGAGCACTTAATAAGAAATGGGTCTCAGACAGAGCGCGATCCTTTCCTTCCCCATTATTGCCCTCTCCCCGCCTTTAGACACACACACACACACACACACACACACACACACACACACTAATAACATACATGTTTGGAGATCCGTGAGGCGCTTAGAGCATGTCCCGGCTGGGGCACTGCCCCTGTGAGGACCTGAGGAGAGGGTTACAGATCAGTTCAAGTATAGCATATCGTGCTACAAGGAAACGAATTGAGTGACTCCTGCATCGGTTTAAATATCAGCGTGCAAGACAGAGGATGGCATTTTCCCCAGTTCACAAGTGAAATTGTTTTCGCATGAAATGTACTGCATTCTGCAAGAAGTAACGATTTTAATATGACGAGATGCTAAAAAATAGGAGAGGAATGAGAGAATGCAAAATAACCATTTCCATATTCCTGTTTGTTCACCAAACGTTCAACAGTATTGCGATGGACCTCTTCCAGCGCGGAAAAAAAGCCCAGCTCTTGTGAAATGAAAGAAGAGGTGAGATCATTGTGATGTCAGAAATCAAGTGAGCAAGAGCACATACCAATGGAAAGCGGCGCAAATCAAGGAACTTTAGTAGAATTTATTTATTAAGATTGCAGTTGTGCCCTTGACATAGTGGGCTGGTGAATTAATTGATGAATGGCTGAATGGATCGATACGGAACGCGTAGCGACACTACGTTGAACGAGGATGGGGAATTTATATTGATTCAGTGGTGATTCTCAGTGGTGAAATTCACGCAGTCCGTTTTTGTGGCTCCCAGACAGCAGAAAACTGATGATGATGGCTAAGCTATCGAAAGCTGCTATTTGTGAAATAAATACTATTGCTGACAATGACAACGCCTGCAATCATTCCAACGAGGATGGGGAAGCTTAACCCGGCAGCAACGGATGGTTATGTGAGCAGTGAATCAAAAGTATTGCCCATGCGCAGTGGGAGGTTCTCGAGGTGAAATTCATGCGGTCCATGGGATGTGGTCATTGGAATAACAAAAACATAATAGTAATGTCGCTTATGTTTTTGCAACTGTGTTACCTAGGAATCTTACTTTAGTCGTGTCGAGGAAACAAGCCATTTACTTGACAACGCATGTGTCGGGAGCGGAGATTGCGCCATAATGCAGAACGCATGACGCAATTCGAAGTGCAGTTACCCTCACACAGCGAAACCATTGTATCATTAGAATCCATTCACCCTATTCATTCCACTATGTTTCAAATATATTACTGAAGCTGCTTAACCGATACAACCTTCCCCATTTTTTAATATTCTCAGTTTGTGCACTGATACAACTACTGATTTTCATTGTACTAATAACTTTTCCCCATGTCTACCTCACCGATACAAGCTTCCCGATTTTCATTGTACAACGAGTATTCTTCATGTCTGCATCACCAATACAGTCTTCCCGATTTTCATTGTACTAACGAGTATTCCCCATGTTTGTATCACTGATTCAACCTATCCGATTTTCATTCTACTAACGAGTATTCCCCATGTTAGTATCACTGATACAATCTATCCGATTTTCATTCTACTAACGAGTATTCCCCATGTTAGTATCACTGATACAACCTATCCGATTTTCATTGTACTAACGAGTATTCCCCATGTTTGTATCACTGATACAACCTATCCAATTTTCATTGTACTAACGAGTATTCCTCATGTCTGCATCACCGATACCACCTTCATTCAACGAGAGTCGTCGTGCTGAAGAGTTCCCCCGCGTGTGCGCAGGTGTCCGCTGACTCGGCTGAGGCGGGCGCCAGCGCCAGTGCGAGCGCGGGGGCTGGAGGCGGCGGCGGCGGCGCTGGAGCGTCGGGCGCCGGCGGCGCGGGCTTCCACAAGTACGTGGGCTTCCAAGCCAACCTCAAGGTCGGGGGCGACGCCAAGGCGGCGGCGGCGGGCGCTGGCGGCGGCGGCGGCGGCGGGGCGGCGCGGGCGCGGGCGGTGTTCCCTGAGCGCAGCGGCCGGAGCCAAAGGCGCCAACCCCGATGGCACCATCTTCGACAACATCTTCAACGTAAGCGATGCGCAGCTTTACACGGAATTCTCGTTAGTTTTGCTGCAAGAGCAAATACGCAGTTGGGACTCTTTTTCTTTGCTTTCTTCGGTTCTTTCTTTTGCTCTCGGGACGGGGTTGGGGGGGGGGAGAGTGAAAGGAATTGAATTCAACGCTTGTGAGGAAGCTCAAATCGATGGGGTATGCACAGATTATTTCTCACAAGGGTCCCATTGCAACGATTGTTCGGTAACTTAAAGTTGGAATTCGAAATTCGTATTAAACGCAGGGAATGAATTCCAATGTGCCGTCAAAAATGAATATTTGATTATTTTTCCCCCTTGTAATTCACAATTGTTTAGAGGGAATTTTGAATCGAAATGATGACGAGTTGAAACTGGTACGAAAGGTGTTAGGTCTAGAACTTCTAAATATAGTGACGTATTTCGTTAATGTAAATGCAGATATTCTATAACCCGATCTGCAAACTTAGCAGATAGTCAGAAGTTCACTATATAAACATTTGAATCGTAATGCACACTAAACTATTAACGCGCGTTACCAATAAAAGTAAACGAGTCAGCTTTAATTCACACCGAATAAATATATCACAAATACAAGTTATTCCTTGTAACAGGCCTGCACAGCATTTTGCACATTGACTGACCTCGAGAGCGGCGCGCGAGCAACTTAGTGCAAATGCACCAAGCAAAGAAGGGTGGGGATGGGACCCGTTCTAGGAGTGGCCACCGCCAATGGGAAACCGCAATTCGAACCGTAGCGCGTAAATTGAATTAGCAATGGGCGAGAACATGGCGGACTGTTACATACAGTTCACGGAATATTGCATTTTATTTTGGAAATTTTTGTTGTCGATATATTACAATGAGAAGTACCAACCTAAAACGAATTCAACATACATATTTGATTTAGATACCAAGTATTATAATGGCTAGTAGGATTCATAACGTAACACAAAAATTTAGCGTGGTGGTAAACACAAAATTGTAGTATTAAATCTTTTTTGTTTGGTGATGATAGTAAAACATTCTTTTTTCGTTTACTATGTTTAATTGAATAAGACGGTTCTACAAAGCTAAAGTATCTTAATCTTAAAAAATTATGAATACTTTCTGGTCTAATTTCTGACAAGAGTACATAATACGTATATTTCTAATTTCAAATCAACAAATACTATTTATTCATAATCGTTTACATCATTTAAAATCATTAAAAACATTACGTTCTATTTAAGAAGACCAATAATCTCATAATAAAATATCGTAAGAGAGATTTGCTCGTTGGTATCACTTATCCAGCTCCATAATGAGCGAAAATGGTCACAAAAATATGTGCTGCCGAGTATTCTTCTTGGAATTGCCTATATTTTATTTTTATATCAATCTCAAAGTGATAGACTGCTCTCAATTTCCCCTGTTTTCCTATCATTTGCATATTATAACATTCTGGCTTCAGCTTTCTGGCTTCAGTTTCGTATTCAGTGTGTCGACATACATAGAGAAACATGTGTCAAGTCTTTGGGTTTGACAACACCCCGAAAAAAAAAAATTTCACTGTGGCTTTTCGCAATTTAAAAAATGGAGAATGGTGGCGAAATTCTGGTTTCAGATTCGGATTCAGCGAGTCGAAATACGTAGAAAAATGTGTCAAGTCTTTGGGTCTGACAACTTTTTTGTTTGCCGGTGTTATTAAAAGAGGCCACTGCTTTAAAATATTGTCAATGAGTAACAACGAGCGTAAAGTAAAAAAAAAAGAATAAAAATGTGTCGATCTATAGCAGGGTACAGAAGAACATAAACAGTGAAATATGGCTATTTTAGCTATAATACGGGAGAATACCTATTTAAATAAGAGGGGAAATAATTTCACAGCATAGGTCATTGTATTAGACTCCCAGGCATTCAATCTGCGCGCCGCGACGACCCGTCTATGCAAATGGCAGGCCGCTCACCTCCCCGCGAAGGAGTCTGGCCCCACTACTTGCACTTTCGCTGCACTCGCGGGCACATGCCGGCTCTTCAGGCCCATTCATAATGCAAACATAAGCAAGCAGACGTTAACATAAAGTTAGGACTACGTCTACAAGTGGACTCATTCACAATGCGTTCGCATAAGCATAACACGTAAGACGTTAACTTAAGAGCTTGCAAGCTTCAAGCTTCTGTGCTATGCTTATGTCAGACATAAGAATGAGCCAATCACAGTTCGATAACTCAAAATCGAGCATCGAAGTCGATGGGCGAACTATTCGTGCTGCGTGGTTGTGTTGGTCGTATTTGTTTTGAAATCTCGAAATCGATTCTCATATCCAACCAATAGTAACTAGAATATTGTCATAGCCAATGAAACTCTTATTTTCCTATGTTTATGTTCGCATTGAATCGCCAACCTTCGCTTATGTTAATGTCTAGCGTATGTGTTCATGCCTATGTTTGTGATTGCATGTGAATGAGCTTTCAGTGCAGAATGCCCGCGGAAGCCTGCCTTATAATGGAGTATAATAAGTTGAAATATTAGTAGATCATTGAAAACATTTAAAACGTAACATAATGCAAATTTCACAGCAAACACATTCTGACAGCTTATTTCTTACATCGATCAAAAGTTTAGGCAATACTCCAGAAGATTCGCAGAATCAAATTCACTGCGAACAAGTAGAACAATAATTAATGAACAAATCATGTGTGTGCTCTTCTGATGGTTTCAACAAAACATGTGAATTGTAAATCCTTTGAAAAAAAAATCATGTAGTAGAAAATGAACATGCCTTAGTATCATGTGGAATTAATGAATATGTACATTAATTTTATTTTATGGTTTTGTTTTTTTGGTGCATCAAAAAATGAAAACAAAAGTTCTTGAGAACAGAACGCGGCACCGATAAGTCAAATTTCTTATTGAAGATATTACAAGCCGATGATCTTAAACGGAATGAAATGAAAATTTATTCGTTGTAGTCAAAATCGCTTGCTCAGCCAAGCGACGTCGTTCCACAATGACTTTCCAGACAATCTTGAGACAGAATTTCTGTTCCAGATCCCCATTTCCGTGTTGCAATCTGTGAACCAGTATCTTAACAACAAGAACCCTCAAGGTAAGTAAGCCATAAGTAAGGTCAGTACGTTATCTCAAATATGTACTTAAGCCTCGTTGCCTAACAGACTCAGGGTTGTCCAATAGGAATGAAACAAAATGGGGAAAACTTATATTAACGCCGTTTCTTGTTTCGAGAGAATTTTAAATTAACTTGTGTAACAACAATATTAAAGATGGCTGTTTTATGTTAAAAAATATGTTACGTCTGAAAATAGTTGTTAATAGTTGCCAACAATTTATAACAAGTGTGTAATACAAGTAATAATTGAATTATGTTTTTACCATACAATATCATTTACTTCTGAATTTGCAAGCCGATGAGGCTTTTCGTCAAGGTGTCTGGCCCTCCACAAGTTTGTCTCACGTTTTGGATCTGAACAGTTAATGAAATTTCACTTTCCAGATGTATGGTGTTCATAGCGTTCATAAAAGGATTTTGAATACAATATTTTAAACGTCATTAAAATATATTTGGGCAGTAGATCTTTCTATAATCTTAAGATCTAATGGATGCTACGGTATATCATACTGTATGTCAACTGCATATCATACTGTATGTTTACTCCTAAAAATGGGCTCATACCGAAACCACAAACTTGCCAATAGTTAAACCTATTTTTTAACATATTTTTTATTTAACATAAAAAAGAGTAACAAACTGTGAGTGACTAGGGATTCAATGTGTGCATGTTTTCTTGAGCTCCAGAATCATTACTCTCGCTCTGTACTGTCTCAAGTTTAATTATAAACACAGGTGGCAATGAGATAAAGCATTTCTGAAGTCATTTCTGAACTAAATAATTTGGATTTCAGTCAATACCCATCGAAGACTGCCTTACTGCAACGCTTCCTAAAACGATGTTTAATTACGACATTCGACGAAAATCCCACATTTGTGATTTGTGAATGCATGGCCGACAATACATTTTATATTGAATTTGCATGACTTTCTACTAAACCTGCAAAATATTCAGTTCAATGACTTAGTGTACAAACAGGGGACCAAATGAAAAATATATTTTTTAAAAAAATTGATCCATAATCAACCATAATAGTACCTTCATTTACGGCTGTCAATGACATGAAGAAAACATCCATTGTCTGTTTCTAAAGTGAGATTCGATCCCACACCCATCCATATGACAGCTTCCGCCTTTGCCATCTACGTGAGAACTGTCCTCAACCTTGACCTCAAGGCCGAGCCCAGAGCATCCGCGAGCGCGGAATTGTACTGGGTCACGCGCAATTCCTCAAGCTTAGTTTTGCGAAAATCCTAGCGCCCTCGTGCGTTCAACCTGACGCGATTGTCTCAAACTGAAACCTTAGATTTCCAGGCAAAGAATACTTCGCTCTTGTCACGGTAAAACAAATTATCGATAATAAACGCGAGATATTAACTTTTCTAGTAAAAAATACTTTCTACTTTTTCTGCTGGGTTCGTGCAGGATTTTTAGTACAATCTCTTTTCTCTTGTTCCTGACATCATAGCGAACGCTCTTCGAATAGCAAAGGAATTCAGGATTTCGTCGCGGCCCCGCGGACCGCCCTGAGGAAAGGAGAGGGACAAGGAAGAAAGTTGCCCCCGCGATGGCCGGGGAATTTCAGGACGACGCAACGATGGGAGGTCGTTGAGCCCACCTGGCCCACGCTGCAAAGTGATAGGGGAGGAAGTAGCCCCAGCGATCGCCCGAGCATTTTCCGAGCCAAAATATCAGATATAGGTAGAACTGAAACGCTCCCCAGGGTGTTCAGGGATTCGGGGAGGATGTAGCCTTGGCGATGGCCGGGGCATTTTACGGGCCACGAAGCCAAGTCATTAGAGAGTTTGTGCACCCTCGAACGTTAGAGCTCTATCGATCTTCTAGCATGCGCAGTTTAAGTTTCGCTCACTTTTGAGTATCTGCGCATGCGCAGAAAATCGATATTCGGTCCGCTAAGACGGCACAAACTCTCTATTGGGTAGGTCTGGTCATTGCTCTCCACGGGCGGCTAGCTCCATATAGATTCTTGTTATAAAATTATCAATACGCCAAACGCCGAAGCGCTGATCGCTATTTATTGCAGAGTGGGCAATGGAACGTGAGGACCACCCAGGCAGCATTCTGGAGACATGGGCAACTTAGAACAAAAGCGGACGGCACAAACGAAATACTTCGGAAAAAGAACAAAAGAGAGGAACACCCGAAGCAGAAATAAAAATGTTTACTGTTTTTCTCCTTCCAAAAATGCCTTCCGAACCAACCGGCTTTAATTAGTGGTCGTAGAAAAGAAAACCGCCATGTCAACGCACTTTCTTCTTCTCTCTTCGCTTTCTTTTTTTGCGAAGGAAATTGCATTTAAGTCCGCCGTAAACCGACAGAATAAAAAATCGCTCTCTTCTTTCTGGCTTCCACTCCCTACTCATTTGGTGGAACAACTGCAGTCCCTGCTGCGGCGCTTTGTGTTTACATTCACTCATTTACGTACTCCATCTGCATTATCCACCAATCCCCCTAAGTAATACTATTATTTTTATTCACTGTAATGTACTTTCTAGGATTCTCTTCCGATATCAAAAAAGGAACTATCCGCGTCGCCCATCAATCATCTGCGTCTGTCAACCTCTTCGAATGTTCCTTTTCTTTTTTATGGAAATTTGAATAAAAGGCTCACATTGATGTCATCATTCTAGATTAATTTCTTCGCCACGACTCTCATTTGACGCTCACTACTAACGTTTACGTTAACAGAGTGCTAATCTTTAGTTACATTTTAAACACTGAATCATTCTCTTAAAAATAAATTACTGTTAGTATTAATAATGTTAATCTTAACTGATCACTTCATTTGCCCTTTTTCAAGTGCATTAAATGACTCGTTGATACACTATTCAATATAGAAACGCTTCCAGAGTAGCCGAATAAGGCTCATTTCTATATCCGATGTAATAAAAGGTACTATCGAAGTCAATGTAGTGTCTTAATCATATCTCATGTGGTTAGCAAAGAAGTCAAAATGTTTAAAAATTGGTGGTGATTGCTTATTATCTGTATTTCAGCCATGTGTACATGGCTAAAATACCATTATGTGCACTTTAATAATGTATTAATTCACGCGTGAATAATCAACTAACTTGCATATGAAGGACTCTTAACCATTGCAAGATCAATAAATATTTTTAACTATCTACGGAATATATTTATTAGCACCTCTTACAATACAAACAATCAGACTTCGCAAGAAAAAAGTTCAAAATTAAAACATCTAGTCAATTACACATCGTTCCAAAACCATCATGTTTTTAAACATCGATGTTCCACAAGTGGTTTAGTAACATCTGGCGCGCGAGGGGATGAATTTAACAAACCTGACGATCAGATTGAAATTTACAAAAACACAATATTACAAACATAATATAGCAATTTAATACAATACCGTTTTCATTTGAAAATTAAACATCGGCAACATAAATCAATAATAAAACACTGATGTTAAAAAACCACGATTTAAATAAATCGATGTTAAAAATATAGATTTTTTTTCAAAACCATCGATGCTTTGAAAACCTCAATATGGATGTCTAGCCCCAACAGCCGTACAGAATAATCTGAACCTGTCGACTGATGAATTGATTAGTGATTCTGAGTGCGTAAATTGGTAAGGTCATTAATCCCGTTAGTGTGGAGCACGATTTTATGGCGGAAAATGGCAGTGATCTCCCCGCTGGATGGCAACATCCAGAACCGACCTACCCGTCGGTTTGCGGAGTTCTCCCTCAACCAAGTATCTCTCCCCAGCAGGGCACCGCCTCAGCCGAGTCAAGCACCAAGCCCCCAGCTGGTCTCTAGGCATGTGAGGTGGTGTGGTGCATGTAAGTGTACGTAGGTGTAAGTAAGAGGTGAGGATAGGACAAGGAAGAGGAAGGAAAGACCGCGCACGGTCTGTGGCCCGTTTGTTAGGTAACTACCCCGGCATTCGCCTGGTCTTGATCAGAGTAATCACGGAAAACTATCGATCAGCACAATCAGCCCCTAGAATCAGACAGAGGTTGAATTCGACCCAGGTACATAGTTGGTGCCGAAAATCCTGCCACCGACGGGACTCGAACTGTAGGCAGTGCAGTGACACCCATTGCTGCCCAGAGCCATCCAAGCTGGTGTGAGCTCATGGACTTGTCTGGGAGCGCTAACCTCATATCTGCCTCTTTTGTGGGCAGAATGAATGAGTTTCTCCTTGAGCGGGCTGTGACCGCGCCCTGTGTGTTGCGCAGGCGGGCCGGCGGTGCGCAGGACGCGCGTGCGGGCGGGCGCCGTGGCCGGAGCGGACGCCGGCGCGCACGCCGACGGCCAAAAAGGGCCCGCGGCGGCGGATACGTCTACAAGACCGTCAGCGTGCCCGCCTCGCCGCCGCCAGCCGACGCCCTGGCCAGCGCAGGTGGGGACTAACGCCTAACCAATGGGGAATAAGTGCGGATGACCGATTTCTCTGACAATTGTTTTGATAAATATCTAAAGCATGTGGACAAATGGAAGAAGTAGAGATTTCTCTCAGTTGTTTTAATAAAGATTTCTCTGACATTGTTTTGATAAACACTAAACATGTGGACAAATGGAAAAGTCGGATGACCGATTTCTCTGACAGTTGTTTTGATAAACATCTAAAGCATGTGGACCATTGGAATAAGTGCGGATGAAAGAATTTCCTGTCAATTGTTTTGATAACATCTGAAGCGTATGGACCAATGGAATGTGTGATGATGCCAGATATTTGTGAAAATATCTAGTATTTGGAAAACACATATGCATGTGAACAATTGGAATAAGTGGGAATGCCAGATCTTTGTGATAATTATTTTGACCAATTCCTAAAGTATTGGACAAATGGGATACACGGAGATGCCAGATTTTTCTGACAATTATTTTGAAAACACCAAGGCATACGGAAAGGAATAAAAGGGAATCTTCTCACATTTATTTTGACAAACACTAAAGCTAATGGACAAATGAAATTCGCGAGGATGGCGGTTCTTGCGACTTATTTGACAAACTCCTAAAGCATATGGACATAAGGAATACGCGGGGATGGTACATTTTTGTAACAACGTTTATAAATATTTGTCTTGTAATGTATTTGAACTATATTTTTCTCTAGCCATTTTCAAAAGACAATTTTTTTCTTCTTTTGCTTTTCTTATAGGAATATTTAAAAACTCTTTAACAAACTTTTTGTAATAAAAATTTTTGTAAGAAAAGAAGCAAAAGAAGAAAACTTTAATTGACTTTAGAAAATGATCAGACATTTTCTGGCAGGCGTTTGATAAAACACCAATTTAAATTGCCCCGAAGAACATAAAAATTGGCTTCTTCATTGTGACCTAGTCTCAACATCCTGCCCAGTACTTACAGTTATCGTGCTGGGAAAGTGCCATACGCAGCCCTTCTCCTTGTTTCGTGCTCTATTCAAAATTTATTGCTTATTTATCCTTGAAAATGATTTTACTACATGGAGTTTTGTTTTTTCTCCTTTCAAAATTCAAAATTTAAGTAGTATATGACTTAGTGTAGGGATCAAGAATTTGAAAATGTCACAATTCACTTTTCCCCCGTAGCACGTCATACGCAGTTTTAACTGTTTTTTGACGTAAAATAAATAAATAAATAAAAACTATCCTGGCTGTCGTTTCTGTCCGCAGGTGCGGGCGTGGGAGCCGGAGGCGGGGCCGGGGCCGGAGTGGGCGCCGGCGGCGCGGGGGCTGGAGCGAGCGTCGGGGGGCGGCGCGGCGGGCGCGGGGCGCCGCCGGGGCGTCGGCCTCTGCGGGAGGCGCGGCGGGAGGAGGCAACAAGAATTACGACAATGTTTTCAACGTGAGTATCCACACACCTAATTTTTCCTCAAAAACACCCTCCCTCCACTTCTGTACAATCCAAGCAGGGGGGAAATCACGGAAGCGTAGGTTGTCGTGGCCTCTGGTGGAGTGTCGTAGACGACCACCCGTACCCTGAGTTTCGCGGCGTCGCTCACGTCCTTAGCCTGACCTGCAGGCCGTGAGAAGGCGATGCTAAGCTCCTGGTAGTGGGGTTCGCCCGGCTATCCACCAGTTGTGCCTATGGCGCGTCGACCTTTGGGCGGGATTGGGTGAAGGATGCTTTTCGGAGTACTCTGGATCCCACATATAAAAGTCCGGCGGGAAAACTGTTACTTCCCGTCAGGTTGCCCAGGTTCAAGCGGTACCCACGTCGAAAGCCTAAAGGTGTAGGTAATATGGGGTGGGGGCTCCGAGTCGCCCGGAACTTAGCTCGGGTGGCCACCTGTTGGGCTCTCAGTTTCGTCTTGGCAGTGGCCCGATACTCTGGGCAAAGAGGAGGGAATTTGTTTCCGGCGCATTGTTTTGACTCTGGTACTAGCCTGGATAGCTAGGAGCTCTGAGCTGGCAGGGCGGCCAAGCATTCTGTGGGGAGGTTACCGCGAGGGTCACTGCATTCTGGCCGGACCCAGATACCAGCCCGAAGGCGTATCGCGCGCCCGCGGGGGGTGAGAATAAGAGGCTAGCGCCTGAGTGCCCACTCCGGGGTGAATTCCCGCTGGTAAAGGCAAGTGCGTGATATGCGCACGGCAGACACTACTTCTGTACAATAAATGCAATCCACCCATAGTCAAGTTATGTAAATATGAAATTTTAAAACTAGTTTTTTTTGGGGGGGTGTTATACTGAGACCAGTATTTGTCTGTGGGTGGCCAAAGAAATTCATTGTATGTAAAATTGTACCCGTCAAATTTCCAGAAAGACGAAAGTCGAACGCGATGATAATAAATTTAAAAAAAAATCAGGCGATCAGATAAATTTTATCTAGCTTGCTGGGGAAATAGAGATTAATGACTTTTGGTAACGGGAAGAAGTAGCGCTATTATCCGAATAGTTTCAACAAATAGGAATGAAAATACTCTCGTACGTTATGGCATAAGCTCTTTGAAACTGAAATGTATTTTCTTAATGAGTTGGGTACCAGTATTTACACTAGCAAGCGTGAAATGTGGGAGTATCACTAATCCTTTGGGAATTTACACATGTTTGTCTTTCTCTAAAAAACAACCAAGAGTATTAAGCTAATTTACAGGCGACAACACAAAATATAAACACTTTAAACAATATTTAAAATAAAACGGCATTCGTATTAATTTAATTTTAAAAATTTATTTATAACATTTTTATATCAATAATTTTTCCTTTGGTGATGTTAATAAAATAATGTTGTATCTCTTAAGTATAATCTGGCATATTTATCAAATTGCAAAATTTACTGTTTTCAAATGTGAAATTTATCCTATGTAAACCAGAGGTAAAACAAGAGTTCGAACTCCGAAACAGTAAATGGGCTTTGACAGCTTTAACTTTGCAAAAACGCATTTAAAACTGACATTTTCTTTAACATGATAGATAGAAATTTACGAAGAAGTTGTTAAACTCTACAATTTTGTAGAAGCAATATATTTTCCAAAAGTGCGATTACCGGATCTGCTATGGTTATAGATAACATCTTCCAACAACAGAAGCTGCTAAAGTTGCAAGGAAGAAGCTCTGCTATGGTCAGAAATTTGCCTCGCAACAGCATTTGATTTTTAATTAAAGATTCTTCTCATCTGTTTGCAGCAGCGAGAATTTGCTTTGCACCGCTCCAGCATCTTCAACCGCTCCTTTTCTGTTGCAGATACCCATCTCCACACTCACAGCTGTGAACAAGTTTCTAAACAACTTGGGAAAGAAGAAGTGAAGTGCACATAAAGTGTCGAAGATGTTAAGACTTGAATGTTCCTTTTGCACCATGACATATACAGAGCTTTGCTCCACAAATACAAGGTGCTGAACTATATATCGTGTAGCAGTAATTAGACAATATCTTAGACAATAAGTTTTTATTTTTATCAATAAAATAACATTGTTATCTTTGAATATACAAAATGGAATAAAAGTCAGTCTAGTGCTTAAAAACTATTCTTTGCAACGTGCGTTCCCAACTGCTCCTTTCAGACAAAACAACAAGAGATCGCAGAACAGCACTCGCAAATTGCATAAAGCCGTGGCGACTACTAGTTGGCGTACGTTAAGCTGGCTAATGACCATGATAATCCTTGAAGACAATTTTTCTCGCGTTTTCTGGGAGGCAGAAAACAATGCCATATAGCTTCACAAACGAACATTACAAAACGGCAGCACGTTCTAACTCTGATACATGAATACTAAACATACAAAAGTAGATAATGGTAAACAGCTTTAAATTACTTTTATTGGCGAGCCTAGCGAGCGTTCAAAGAATTTTCAAAATCAGGGGATCAACACAAAGTAATATTTTTTGTATTAAAAATATTACACAATTGTATACTAAAACTAGTTCGTAATGGGCTTGCCAACCTCTAGGAGAAACGAAAAAAGGTAAATACATAGGTATCAATTTTGTTTGCTGAGTGGCTTGCAATAGTCTAATTTAAGATGTATTCTTTACGCAAGAGTAGTTCACCTATGTAACAGTGCATATTTTTTATATTTAATATATTACCTTGTTGATGAATCAAATATGTATTTACACTTCGTGTCACTCATTTTCAATATATGTATGATGAGCATATTACACCTTGGTTACAACTATTTCTCAAGACACCCGTCTTATTCAATTATTATCTTTTACCCTTTGGTTTATCTTCTGCCATCATGCCAATTGAATCGAATGCTAATTGCTGTACGATCGTTAAATTGTCACGAATCCAATTTTGAATCCATCGTTCAGTCTTTAGATCATCTGTTTGAATAAGAGAAGATCCTGTTGGAATCATATTTACACCTCGTAACAATCAATTTTTCAAGAAAGGTTATATTCCTCAAAGATGCCGCGAGATTTGAGAGTGATGTGAAGGATCTATAGCGCTGACCACTGTGGCCAAATTTGATCAGAATTGTCAAAAAATACTGCCTTGTCAGGCGCACCGTTTTGATCGAAAAAAATTACAAAACCGTTCTCTTCTCTCTTAACATATGGCCTGTGTAGCAGGGTATTGATCGGCAATTTTCTCCAGATTACTCTACGGAGATGACTCATACATAAGATATTCTCCTAATCGAAATTTAAAAAAGTAACTTTCATTATTGCACCCATAATAATGTTTTCAGCTTTTGTAACTTTAAACTAAGGAAAATAAATTATCTTCGTTCTAATTCTCACCACTAGAGAGGATAAGCTCCATAAATTACAAGTTTGAACTAATGACACTCTTGTCATTACTGGTGTCTTTCCCGTAATGGTTGCAACTGCCGCATATATTTGCTAGAGCATATTTTTGGCACGCCCTCCTCATGAAGCTACCAATTGATGGGCCTTGCGGTGCCAACATGGCGTATCCATAATGTGCGATCAAACGATGCAAGGCGTGGTTATTGCACCTGCTTGTAAATGTACCACACAACCCGTATACGGTTGGGTGTAATTTAAGGTGCAGTAACCTTTGAAAACATTCAGAAATGGATTTTCAGATAGACTCACGTTTAGACGCATGTCTGAAGGCGACTGTCGAATCCCAAAATGCCTGTTATTCCTGTCAGTTTGTTTCAAACTGCGTTTCTTTCAAGATCGCATAATTTTACTTTATGACTACAACTCAAGTTTCCATAATTTCAAGAAGGCAATGCAATTAATCAGTTTGTATGAGCAACATGAAGTGCAATATAGTTATAAACAATCCTTACCAAGCAGAAGTTCTTATAAAAAGTTTAAAAATTCTTTCAAATCATTTAAAATTAAGTTCTTTTTAAATTATATTTGAATAATGATTAGATATGTGTGTAAATACAAAAAATCAATTTAATTTTAACTCAATAAAAGACTTTCCATAATATTACTAATCAAAACACTAATATGCCTTGATTTTTACCTAGGTAACTTCTACAGTTCTACCTTTTTGCATTTCCCCCTTCAAGCTTAACTGACTAGTAGCACCCACATTTCCTAGGTTCCTTCTCGTAAGACAGCTGAGAAAACTGAGGAGCACATTCAAAGTGCATCCACTATGAAATTCTAAAGAATTGGCACCTTCAGTTGTTTACCTCTTTGTATGGCATTAAAATTAATACAGAACACAACCAATATAGAAAATGAATTGTTATTAGTTGTTTCAACATGGTTATTGCACAAAAATTTATTATGGTGAATCAGAAATGTAATATCAGTCAAAAATTTCCTTGTAAAATAAATAATTGAAACAAACTCAATTTATGTAATTTGCTAGTCTATTAATGCTGTTAAACATTATCAGTATATTAATTTTATAGACACAAAAGTAAATATTAATGAAATAATCACATAGCATTTGAATCTACAATGCATTGTGACCAAGCCAATTTCTTCATTCCCCAACAATCCAAACTGGGATGATTTTCACCTCTTTATGACAGGCATAATCTTACGAAGTATTTGGTATAGTTGTGAGACTGTATAATAAAACTTGAAAGCAGCTTTTTAACAATGAATCAATTTAACACATGCACACTCACAAACTCTCTCTCACACACCTGCATGCACGCGCATTCATACATGCACCCGCACAGATACTTGTTATAATAATAACATTGTACTTTGCTTACATGGTCACTTGCCATTTTACCTGAACGCCAATTGTAGTAAGATTTTGAAGGAAGACACAATATCACATACTGCCACACAGGCAGCCTGATTGAGAGATTAAGAGGAAACATTCTTCCCACAAGACACTGAATCTTTCATGGAAATTCCTTTATCTACAGTGGGTGATACGAAAGGTAAAAACAACTGGTGTAAATCACTAGCATCTTTATACATAGCATTAGGAGACAGCTGACAACTTTGGGAGGTTCTTCAATCCAATTGAACCTAAATAAATTGTATTTGTATAAAACAAACCCCCTCATAAAGCTCATGGCAGTTTTGAAACAGTTGATATTTATGAACATACACTTTGTCCATGCAATAACAATCACATTGTCATTAAGGAGTGAGAGGAGAAACTCAGATTCACTGCTTAATACGAGTAAAATGAACACAATAACCGCACTTTCGACTCACAAACTTCATTCTGTATTACCAGATCCGTTAGTCCTGTCGGACAAGCCCAACTTTTACAGACAATGTAGAAGACATCATAATGAAACAATGCCTGGGTGCGAGCCTACTTACGTAGGCAACCAGTTTTCTTCGAAATGAGGCATATCACACACAGACACCATCCCATGGTAACCTGATGAAATTCTTAACGACGTTTGGAAGTGGCGTTAGCATATGGCATGTCGTAGGCATATGGGTACAAACTGACAGACCGCGAGGCACCAAGGTGAAGAAACTGCAACGTCGCTTTGCACCGCGTGTTGTTGCGGAAGATGGAACTTCGGGATTAGAAGTTGGGAGACAGCTACGTTTCTACGACCACGGAAAGGGCTGGGCCAATTGGAAATGAGTTTTCACCCCCACCCCCCGGGCCGACCTGCGTCGCAGACGGAATATAACATCCCTATGTGGGCGAAAATTGTGTACGATTGGGTAGCGTACTCAATGTTTTGGATTCAAATGAAACGGTACAGACGACTCCGGTTGTAGTGAACTTCTGGGGACTAAATGTTCCGTTCACTGTATCAGAGGTTCACTATATGAGATGATGTCAAAATTAAATAGATATTCTCCACAATGATTGATTTTATTCATATAAAGATACAGCCAAATTCATTGACAGGACGAACAAATGAAACTTTCAACATTTTTATTTGTCCTTAAAGAATTAATGATTTTCAATTATTTGCTTCGCATATTTTTCATTATTAATTTCTCTAGATCCTTCTCCAGAGTTTGTGTTCTCTCCATGATTGATTCTGGATTGTCCTCTGTCTCTAAGTATCGTAAAGCAGTCTTGATACCTTTCAATGTCTCTTGCAGTGTAGCATGCGAGTGCAGGGTAACTTGCAGTGTAACATGCATGTATGTGCAGTCTCTTGCCTAATAACATGCAAGATCCAATTTATTTTCAGGAATTATTTCCTAAGTTCACTATAGTCGATGTTCAGGTTCACTATAACCGAATCTTCTTATGCTTATTTGTAATGTAAGTGAAATGGGACCAGCGACTTACGTTCACTATAACCGAGGGTTCACTACATCCGAGTTCACTATAACCGGAGTAATAGGCCGTAAATGATGATGATTTTCGATACCGGTATCTTAGGACACGAAACTCATCAGACCATCATGGGCTCGCAAGCTGCCAATACCAAAGAAATATCTAGGAAAGTTCTGCTACGAATGATTTTAATCTCGTCGCGCCGCGTTCTTTCAGTTTGTACCCTATGACAGATCCATGGTGTATTCAGAAACCCAAACTTCCCTTTCAGGTGTCTGCAGGAATGGCGGAAATATCTCGTTTTTGATCTCTTCCACGAAGGAAGGGTTTTTGCCCCTCCTAACGCCGCAGCCTCCTGCTGCTGCTGCTCCATAAGTCACTGCTGGTGCGGCCGAGACATGAAGACCTCTGCTCATCCCCAACATCCTTGCCCCCCTCCCCCGGCACCCCTATCATTTCTACCACTACTGCTCCTGACGCTAGTAATGGGATTGCAGCACTATTTCCGTTGATCCTGAAGATAAGAGCACAAACACTGAAGCTGTCAGGGGGAGAAGACGTTCTGGGTGACATGTCGCCAACGTGGGTTGTCTTCCAGCACTTGGGGGATCGCATCACTATTCTTCACACTATCACACTACCACCAGCACTGCCGCTACCACTCCGACTCCATTGCAAACGTCGCTAGCGGGCACGTCAGCAGCGTTTGTCTCTCTCTCTCTCTCTCTCTCTCTCTCTCTCTCTCTCTCTCTCTTTCTTTCTTTCTCTAAGCGCGACGTTCTACTGAGTTCCACTGAGGAGAACGCGAGGTAGATTCAATTGGGGTTGGGCCTGCAGGTACGGTGAGAACATCTCCACGGTGGTCGCCCGGAACAAGGGTAGGTGTACTGATGTTGGTTCTTCCATCACTAGTCTTTCACTCTCAGCAAGGCATGCAGTGTTGAGAAATGTGATATTAAACAAAAATCGGTTAGAAGAGGGTCCGTTTTGTAGAGTTCACGTGCGCGTGTTCGTAGGACAAGATCACAAATTCGAGAAAATTTGTGAAAAAATCTCGCGCGAACGGCCGGCCGAGCAATTGATTTGACTCTGTATGTTTTGTCAGGTTACTTGGTGGCGCAATAGATAGCAAACCAGAATCCAGGGCTGACGTTTACCGTTGACGTCCAGGCTGCGAATTTTTTTTTGTATATTTTCAGCTCATCTTCAAAGTAATTGAACCATTCATTTCCATATAACTATAAAAATAATATATCGTACATTAAAAACATTAAAAATAAAATTAATGAAACAATGTTCTGAAAAACTTAATCAATTGCTTTTCGGAACATAAATAACAGTATTAATCAAATAAAAATGCCGTGGTAGGGTTTTACAGAAGAAGCAAACCTTGATCGAGACCGGCGACTACGCAATCATGCAACACAGCAGGGCCGGCTCAGTCGGGTAACTCGCACGCCCGGCTTTTCGCGCAATATTTTTGATGCGTTTTTGTGGAAACGCGTGGCCATTCTGCCTTACGATTCACGTACGTGAACTCGGCAAGTACGGTGACCTTCACGTTGAACCTTGTTGAATTCCGCATTACCAAACTCTCAGTGACTCTTTCAGAGATTTCCACGCGGCAGCCCCCGCAGTCACCACCGTCGTCACCGCCACTGTAACCACCAAACCTCGTGGCATCCCCTCTCTCTCTGACGCCATCACGTACGTCGTCATGTGCAAGGTGTAAGTCAGTTCAGTGGAATATACGGCATCGAAACACTTTCCCTTCACTTGCACCTGCAGGTACGGCGGGAAGGCCTTGTCGGAACAGAACCAAGTCCCAGATTGTGTCCCGTTGGCGTCGGTTCGTCCTCCACCACCACCGCCTGTACAGATTTCCCCTCCCCCACTTGCCCCTCCCCATCCGCCACTGCAACATATCTGCCGCGTTGCCGTCGCCTACGCCACCTAAACCCCCGTCGTCGTCGTCGACGCCATCACCGATGACCGACGACGCGCTCGCCGTCAGCGTTTCGGGGTGGCGTTGCCCATGCGCGACATGTAAGACAGCTCCGCCGTATTCACCGCGTCGAAGCACTTCCCCTTGACCTGCGCCTGCAGGTAGGGCGGGAACGTCTTGACGGTGTCCGCCAGGTACAGAAAAAAGTCCCGGGTGGTGTCTCGTTGGCGGCGGCTCTCCTCCGCCGCGGCCCCCCCCCCTTGGCGGGGGCGGGGGCGGCGGGGCGGGGCGCGGGGGCGCCGCCGCGCGGGACCGAGTCGGGCTCGACGAGCGTGATCATGGAGGAGTAGGAGCCGTCCGACCCCGCCGAGTCGGCGCGCACCTCGCTCGCCTCGGGCCGGAACACCTCGCGCAGCTCCTCCTCGGGCGGGTGGTGCTCCATGATTGTCGTCGTCGTCCTCCACCTCCAGGCGCACCGCCACCGCCTCCATGGGCTGCGGCTTGGCCTCCTCGTACACGCGCGCCCACGCGTCCTCCGACAGCGGCTCGGGCTCCTCGCCGGCGCCCGCGCCCGCGCCCGGGCCGGCGGTCCCGTTCGTCCTGCACACACACACACGTCAGTCTTACACACTGACCAACACTCAATTACACGGGAATGAAACACACAGAGGCGAATCCTGAACATTATTTTAAGTATACCACACTTTATGAAGCTACCTCAACCGTTGTCTTTATTTTTTTTTTATTTTACGTAAAAAAAAAAAACAGTTAAAAACTGCGTATGACGTGCTATGGGGAAAAGGGAATTGTGTGCCCATTTTCAAAATTATGTGATCCCTACACTAAGTCATATACTACTTAAATTTTGAAAAAAAAGAGAGAAACCCATGTAATAAAATTTTAAGGTTTTAAAAAAAAACTCCCATGTAATAAAATCTATTTTCAAAGATAAATAAGCAATAAATTTTGGCTCTTATTACTTCCTGCCGCGACAACATGGAAACGATAATTTGAATAATTGTATTTCCCACTGAATTCTACAAGACGTGCACAGAAAATGAAGTTACATTTATGTCCAGAAGCAAAACAAGGGGCCATCTCAGCATTTGCTCAATGGATCAGGGAAACTGGACGAAAAACCAAATCGAGATGGGTTTTATTTCTAACTTTTCTGTAATCCCGACACATTGAATTTCCGTACTTAATAGTTGTTCTATAAGACAATTACACAAGACACTAACTTCTGGATCATTAACACACTCCATTTTCACACAAACTTGAGAGAAGCGTAACTTACGAACGACCAGAAAGGACTGCTCACCGCAATATTTTGCGATGCCTACCGACCGTTCAGACGCGTATCCTCCCCTCTCCCCGCCCTCGAAACATGTGGAGCACTAGGTTTATCGCGGCTGGCATGCGGTGCCTTCCCTCCTGCGCTAGCGAATTCTCTGGACAGCATTAAGAACTGCTTGAAACTTCTCACCCTAATGCACTTCATAGCGCTTACGGATGTGGAAGACCAAGAGAGTTTGTGCCCGCCTTAGTGGACCGACTATCGATCTTCTTCTCTTGCGCAGATGCTCAAAAGTGATGCGAAACTCAAAACTGCGCATTTGCAGAAGATCAATATTGTGCTTTAACGTTCAAGGGTGCACAAAGTCTCTACTGAGTGGCTCGCGGTAGCAAAACAGAGCAATTTTTTTCACACCAGTTTTAAAACTTTCAAAATCTTTTTTGACATTTTAGAGGATTACCAACATTATAAAATATTTCTTATACACTCTGAATTACTAGGTATACCGGCGGTAAACGCGGTTTATCGGAGAATTCGTCACTGTTAGAAACACTTTATTCTAGGGATCGCGACAACAAATTTTCAGATATGCAAATGAAGAAGAACAAGAAGAGAGTTCATGTTCACAATTCAGAGTTCAAAGAGTTGACAGTCTCGATCGGAACTCAATCATGGATCTCTCGCTATATATTACCCAATTGTTCTATCGGGAGATCCGGGTTTGATTACTAGCCGTAACAGAGAAATATTTAATCAGTTCAAACTTTATAACAACGTCATGTTACGAAGTTAAGGGGCGCAACTATTGCCAAGCATTATGCGTATCCTGAATCATTTGTTGAACTTATAACTGTAACACTGTGATGAAACTAATAATTGTTATTATTTATATTACTGATGACGCTACCACCTCCACCACTACCACCAACAAAAGCAATAATACTAATACTAATAAAATATACTACTACTACTACTACTACTACTACTACTACTACTACTACTACTACTACTACTACTACTACTACTAATAGTACTATTAATAATATTAATCTATATTTTAAAAAATAAGTTATTCTACCATGGCTTCGTTTAGAGCTTCTACTGAACCGATTGTAGAATTCCTTTATTTAAATGAAGAATGTGATCCCTAGATGTGTTATCAGATATTGTTTGTGTTGATTCACCAACATTTACGGTGTAAATTCATTAAATCATTCTTTAATAGACGCTTATCAATAGTCAATTGTTTTCTTCCAAAGCGTGGCTGTTTCAAAGTTGATAGATATGAGTCCACGCTCGTTCATGCGCTGCTTGATGTTTTGTTTTGATTGTTGAGATTAGTTTACAATTCGTTAAGGTTTTGTTTCAGTGTAATAATTGGATAGGGGTGTTGATAGCATGTATTGCTTTTGTGGTGTATTTTGAAGAGAATTCGGACAGTGGTTTTGCTCGGTTGAACTGAAGTAGTGGAGTTGTTTACAGGTTTTGTCGAATTCTGAATCGTTGCCCACGCGCCCCAAAAGACGCAAACTTACATTAACTGGACGCAGGGAAAGAGAAAGTCAGCGTAGGTGTCGTGATAGTGAGGTCATTTCGTTTTCAGTTGGGTCATTGTCAATGAAATGTCAGTTTTGTTTTGCTTTGTACTTCCCACGTGAGAGAAATTCTGCAAACGAGTTTACTCTGTGTTGCTTAAATGGGAAAATAAGTTTACCTTCGAGCAATATGCCAGAAGAAATCAAACAGTTGTGTAAAGGAGATGATACCATCAAAAAACTTTAGAAATAATATCCGTCAGTATAATAGGGCTCTTTCTTTTGTGTCATTTGGTGCCGATTTGCATTGCCACCTGATCATGGGCCATTCGTATTCAAAATTTTGGGAACTCCACATCACAGACTTTCTTCGTTATACCCTGAAGATCCAAACAATGCAACATATTGTGAACATTAGTCTGGGCACAGTATTTTACATTTATCTCAGATTTCACAGTCAAATTTTGACGGGTTCTCACTAATAATAATAATAATAATAATAATAATAATAATAATAATAATAATAATCATACAGTTACCTTCTCTCCAAACAAGCATTTTGATACAAACTCTGTACAATTTTCTTATAGAACTATATACATTATATGTACAAAGTAACAACCAGAGTATGTGTTACGGATTAAATCAGAAATAAGGCTAATTCGCACTTAGCCAGTAATTCCCACAGAAACCATACGGTTGGATTAATGTCAAGGCACTGTTCTTTGAACATCATCCAGCTAATTAGTGTGATCGAGTTTGAGGCACCTTATGTTCGCGAGACATTTTGCATCAAAATGCGATTGAGCACAGACCGTCCCACAACTCGGAATGCGCAACGTCAAATGAGATATACTGTGAGGCAAGGTTAGGTGGTATCTTGTAAATAGAAATTTTACGAGTAAAACGGTGGCACTCTAAACAACACACCTTAGAAACTTCCCACATTCAAGTTTATCACACAATATCTATGCTATTTCTACGAACCCATTTCAAATCCAACGCGAGATGGTTAGGATAATATCTCGTGTTGGATATATGTGTTTACGTCCGAAGTAGCCTTCGCAGCAAAAAATACAAATTGTATTATAATTGTTGGTCGAGAAATGTTTTTAAAAGGGGAACAACAACAACTCATGTTCCAGCAAAGCTTTTCGACACAATGTGGAGGATTGTTGTAGGTATTTGTCCTACCATTTAACTAATTTGAACTGTTGACAATGACAGTGTTAGCATTCGTGGCAGCACAAAAAAACTTACCCTCCAACATAATCGGTGGGGACCAGATACGGGTTCAAAAACGACAGTTCATCCGCAAGCGGCCATTTTCGACACTTGGATGATTCTTTCTTCCGACAGGCCATTAGTTTGCAGTGGCGTAGGTACGAAGTTCGCAATGACTTCCATCGTGTTTTACTAACTTCCACTGAAAGTAAAAAAAAGCATTATTAATATTTTAAAATACTGAAACTCTAAAAATAAAACATCTTAATTGTATTTCTGTAATTTTGTTCACTTTACATATTTCTAGAACGCATAGGAGTGCACATAATTATCAATAAAAAACCTGCTAGAAATCATCCTAAACATACAAACGAGGAATATACAAAAAATTGAAAGGTTGGTTATATGTTCTTTAAAGATGCATTTAAAGAGTTCGGGTGGGTACCATTTATCGTAGAGCACAATAACAGCTACGGGGCCATTCCGGCTGAACATTAAAATGAGATTGTCTAACTTCGTAAAACTTCATACACAAGACTTTACTGAGAGGGAGCGTCAGCTCGCATTGTGACTCACACCAAGTCACCAATATGATGGTACTTGTGAATGGTTGCCACACTGAGTCATTGAAAACCAGTTTGTGCTCTGGCAGATACAACTGATACCAGAGATGCTCTTTCCGAATAAACGCAATTCCAATCTTTGTTGTACCAGATGAATATGAGCTGTCATTCTCTTTATTGCAAAGAGACATGACCAAACTAGAAGAAATTCGGTGCTTAACGTGAACTTCACAAAACGTTCTAATAACGTTTTAAGTAGTAAAAACAAATAAATATTACGGTAAAATATTTAACTAATTGACTCGGTGAACAGCAAAACTATCACACGGTGATACATCACAACATTCCGTTGCACTGCACTGTACGTATTATATTTTAATACGAACCTACTAACATTTTAACAATAAAGTAAATTTTTTATGCAAGTTTAATCTAATCCTTTTAATTTAATTTTAAAAGGTAATACGACTCGGTGTGTATATTAATACGAGTGGGTCAAGGTAGCAATATATCCGGTCTACCCAAGGTGTGAACGACGCGCGAGTAGAAACGAAAATATTATTTGTTTTAACTGTAATATTAACGCGTCAGTTAGCATTTGTAATTTTAAAACCCAATGTTCCTGTAACAAGTATTGTACCTCAGCTCCTTTGTAAATGGCCCTACATCTCGATAAGAATTTTCGTCCAGTTTCCCTAGATCCGTTGAAAAAAATGTCGAGATGGATCGTTTTGCTTTTCAATAAAAATATTGCTTCATTATCCGCATACGGTTTCTTGAGCACTGAGGGGGTGTTAGTGGGGAATTGAGTTGTATCGTCAGAAGTACTGTCAATGTTCTGTATGTTTTTCGCTCTAGCGAGTCGATTCCTTGACGTGGAGCACGACAAAAGAAAAAATATGTAGTTCATTTTTATATACAAATAGTACTTGGCAAACGGATATCACACTTCTTTTCTTGAAGCAAATAATACTTTGTAATATGTGCTTTAACTTTCAAATAAATGCTTGCTAAAACTGAATCTTATTAGATGAGAGAATAATAATTATTTTTATTAAATAATGTCAAAAACTCTGGTTGCTACTTTCATACATAAGTCAACTTAATTCATCCACAGCTCAAGAATATGTGCCCAGATTGAATGCCCCCTATGTTAGTCACAGTTTTATACTGCTTTTGCCATTAACTAATACATAACTATTTTTTCTTTCTGGTACGTCAGCCGTTGGATGACTTGCGTGATCTGCTCCAGTTCAGAGGGTCACAGAATTCCTGAAATCTGCTGTTAAGAGATTAATCCAATTAAGAAAACAAAAGGTAAAGGCCAATTTGAGATGCCGATATTAGCGCTCTAATAGTTTTCAAATTACTTTATTAGCCGTTCTCAAAGAAGTAATGCAAAAGAGAAAATTACCAGTCTATTTAATAAAGAACAACCGCCCAGGGACTTATTTATGTTTGATCTTCTGTCGTATGTTTGTGCATTCAAATGCCTGTTATAAGTACTCTTCACTCAATAAAAAGTACCCTCCACTATTACATCATCTACATGTCGAGCTAACTCTTGATCAAATTAACCAATGTACCATCTCCACAGTGTTTCATCTCCAATCACTGAATTAAAAAAATGAGTCTTTTTTTTATTATAGACTGTCAATGCCCGCTGAAAAAAATAATAATTTCATTTTCTCCCAACATTAATTTTCTCTCCGCTGCCTAAACTGCTCATAAAGAACGGACGCGTTGAAAACCTCTCTAGATAGACCTTCGATAGCCTCAGAGCGCCCCTCTCACCCTGCTATTAACAACAAGCAGCGGAGGGTTAATCGAAGGGCGGGTGAAAAGTCGTCGCTCCTCGCCCCTCCCTCGGGCTGAGCAAGACGCAAAGCAATGCCTCGCGATGTCTGGTCCCTGCAACCCATTGAATGCTTCATTTCAAAACTTTTTCAAAAATAGGGTTTTATTGCTTTTAAAGATTTACAACTTTACAGCAAAAGGTCCACTTAAATGATTCAATTAATTCATACGCTCCCAATATTTCTCTTTTTAGAGAATTTACGTAGATACATTCTAAATTAATTTTACAAGTAATAAACAAAAACATGAAGTACAAACGTATAAAAAATACAAATATCACCAAACTTTGAAAATTATTTACAGAGTTAAGAGTTTATGATTTTCATACTTTTTTCACATGAGAGAATAAAGTTGAGACTGCCTGATTGTGAAAGGCATTTAATAAATTTTATGCGCTTCGGCTTCGGTGTCAATCGAAGCCTATCAAACGCTGAACAATACCGAACAGAATCATACGCTGGACAATAGAGTAACTTGTGTAAAGCTCTTCTCTGTCATTTTCTCCGAAGAGAGAAGAATATATTTATTCAGGTCATCTATCAAGTTTCTCTACATTTTTCTAAATTGACACACCCATTTAAAGTGCGGGTCCCGATTAATTTGCCATCTTCCGTGAATATGGCCTGCGTTCTCTCACTAGTCTATCCCTTTTCCTCAACAATTTTCTAATAAAAATCGCCGCAGAAATCACACCACACTCACTCTCCTCAGCTGAACGCATAGCGAAAGAAACGGGCACATTGTTTAATCGCCAGTCTCCAGGAGCATGAAAGCATCATTTTAAATCTTGACAACCCCAAATACGGAATTTTTAAAAAGACAAATTCTATATTATTCAGTTCCTTCTACCACAAGACACATTTATAACATCTTATAAACAGCTTCTCGCTTTTTGGGGGCTCTGATGCTCGTCGGAGATTTTATGAACCAATGGGGTGAGCTAACGAGGATGGGTGATCAACCCACCGCCTGGCTCTAGAGGTGCCAGGAGGGTTGAACTTGCAAGAAGGGTCCTGCATGTTCCGTGACCCGAATTATAGTGTGCTGTTAGGATATTCGCCTTGATGTGATACGGAAACCACGGAAACTAATAATCATATTAATTGTGCTAAGAATTCATTACCAGCAAGCGCCACAAACTCGCAGATTTTAAACAAATGAAGTAAATATGTCACTTGGCTGAAATCGAACCAGCTGTCTCCCAATCACTAGAACGCCCAATCCCTAAGACGTAGTTTTAACACTGACCATTATGAGTATTCGCCCCCGAAGATATATACATCTAAAATATAATGATAACAGAAAATACACTTTATCAATTTGAAGTGCACTTATTTAATTTATCATAATTCAAAATTCTTCTTAAATTGTTAAATGCTTATTTAATTTCATAAAATTCCTTGTTTGCCCCCAGGACTCTTATCCCCACTTTCTAGGGCAGATCGTGGATTAAATAAGTGTAAAATAAAGGCACATAACATAATTGTAATTCATAATAAAAAAAATTGTAATATTAATACTTCACAAAATTATTAATGAAATTGAAAAGGCAACATTAATATAATTATTTAAAAAAACAATGCCTTCATTTTTCTACGAAGATCAAAAAACTATTTCGCGAAGCAACAGCTAGCGGTGGTTTCATTATAACCGAAGTTCACGCCTAGGGGATAATTGTAAAAGAAGGCCTTCAACACAACGGCATCGTACGTGACAGGAGCCAGCCTCGATGCCAGTCGAAATGTGAAGTATCAATACGGCAGTTTCGATTACCCCGCAGGGCTGTACGTTCGGCGACGCCACGTGTCTGCACGGCACCAGGAACCACCGGCGCGCCTCGCTTCGCCTCCACACGTCATGCGCCCGCCCCCGCCACGTCACACCACTCCACGCGCCCCGAGAGCGTGGGCGCCAGGTGCGGGGCGGACGCTAGGCCGCAGACCGCACGCTGCACCTGCAAGTAGGCCGGGCCGGGCCGAGCCGAGCCGGCGCACGCGGCGACGTGATGCCGGGCGGACCAGGGGCAGTGGCGGCAGTGGCTCGCCACACGAGGTGGGGTGCGTGCTGCCTGCCGGGGAGGAGACGTGAAAGGGGGCGTGGTCCGGGTTTGGGCGCAGACATGCGCCAGCGCCCGCCTGTTCGGGGGAGAAAAGAGGGAAGGCGGGAGCCGAGATGAAACGAAGAGGGAAGAGCGAGGAGAGGCAAAGCGTCAAGCAGCCTGGGAGGCGCGCGCGCGTGCGTGTGTGTGTGGGGGGGGGGCTGACCAGTGCGAACGAGATGGAGGTAGGAGTAGATCCGGAGGCGAAGAGAGACGGCATGGCGAGTAAAAAGGAAACGGACAGGCAAAAATGGGGATGGGGTCAAAGCGAGAGCAATGGAAGGAAAGAGAACGAGGGTGGAACACAGAGGGGCAGACAGAGGAGTGGGACAGACAGAGGGTGGGACAGAGAGAGGATTGGGATCGAGATAGAGGGATTGGGACAGAGAGAGGGGTGGGACAGACAGGGTGGGACAGTGAGAGGGATTGGGACAGAAAGAGGGGAACATAAGGAGTTAAAAAGCGAAAGACAAAACGAAGGTAGGAAGATTGTTACAAACGGAAGTAGAGGGGCATGGACAGAGATAGAAAGAGGGAGGGAGAAAGGGGTGAACTGAATCGCGGGCATCAGGCGGAACAGAGACACGCGCGGCCGCGAGGCGAGGATGTGCGTGAGTGGAGTAGGAAGCAACGCCCCCGGCGAAGGTAGGCGAGGTCAGGAGGCGCAGGTCGAGCCGAGATGTGTCCCAGGGCGCGAGTTCGTGCAGGATGCTTGGGAACGAAATGGGGCTGGAGACAGGTGGCGGGCAACTGTCCATGAACATTTGCACCGCAGAGAATTGGTCCTGTGCGCGCAAAAAAGGGGCGGTGATAATTTCAATAAAATAACTTCTATCTGCATTAAAACTAACCAAGGCTCCTGTGCTCAGAAGCAGGTACATTAGCAGAGAATATTAGATTTAAATGTAAGTACTTGAAGTAGTATTTAAATCAAGATGTATATTCACATTGAAAAGGTTTATTCGTAAACTGTTTCATTTATAACTTTACTTACATACGCGTTTATTTGATCAACATTTCAGACTTATTTACACCATCACTGAAGTATCAGATGCACGTCTATTTCTGAACAATTGTCCCGATTTGACTACGACGTCGCCAATAACAAATAGGTATCATACAATAATCTGAATTAAGGAAATAATTCGCATGTTACTGGACATTCACAGACCTTCCAGGATTTTCTTTATAGAAATTGAATATTGTTATAATTCATTTCATGTATCTTGAAACAACTAAGAGGAAGAAGAACACTTACCTCTACAGGCTGAATCCTAAATAAACATTACATTTATTTGCTTTACAAAGAATGAATACATTCCTATCGCAGGAACTTAGTGACACTTCTACTAAAATAATTAACGTTCGATTACATCAACATAACGATATACTGTCCTATTGTTGGTACCGATAGAACACATGGTGTCTAATGAATAGAGCCCGGAAGTTTGGGCACTTATTTTACCTAAAATAGGCAGACAAAAAGGCATTTATTTTCACTAAAATGTGACGGTAAGGTAACGATCTTCTCTTTGTAATCTTGATGCCCCCTGACTATCCGGTATGATGGCTACCGATTGAATCTTGAAATGGCAACAGTGAAAACTGATTTTCATTTTTTCGTTCTTCGCACTTGCGTAATCGCCAGTAAAGAGAAGGCTACATCGTAAACAGAGAGCTGTCCTCAAAAGGGATTCGAGACAATACTCAAAAGTAGGATGGGATTCTTCGTGTTCGATTAAAGCCTGTCGGCATCAATGAAACAAAATAATAATAATAATAATAATAATAATAATAATAAGAAGAAGAAGAAGAAGAAGAAGAAGAAGAAGAAGAAGAAGAAAGAAAAATATTTTTTAATACAGCCTCTACTTCCACAGAAAGACTTCGTCGTCCACGATGTCTTCGTGTTGCCTAGACTGTAAGTATATATCCTGCTTGATCGAATTCTCTGCCACAAGAAGAAAAAAGCAAACAAAATAATGACCAGAAAGGGCAAGACAAACGGCAAAAATAAGCATCAGAAGCTAAAACAGGCAAAAAAAATCTACTAAAACAACACCAGAAGCACAATTAAGTCATTCCTATCGTCAACAGTCATGAAATAGTAACAATAACAAAAATGCATTTTCCCGGGCTCTACTAAAGTACGAAAACCTCCCTACGTGAGCGCGGGGAAGCGGCGGGCCGGCGGCCGCGCTCCTGCAGCGCCTGCAATGCCTGCCGTGCCTGCAGCACCTGTGTTGGGCGGCGCCCTCAGGTGCACCGCCGGCCAGGTACAAAGGACCCCTCGCCACCGCCACCGCCACCCAACGCCTGATGCTTTCACCGCCTCCCTTCCAACACTCGCGGGGTTCCTGGGTCCCGTGTTGCAACCTCTGTCAGCATTTCTAAAACTTTTAATAACTCGGCTTGTGTGACTCACTGACGAGTAACTTGACTCACTCGCCTTCTGTAAACACTTTAGAATTTTTAAAATGTCTCGCTTGTTTTCTCAGAATATTTCAGAACCATTTACATGCATGAATAGTCTTGAAATATACATAAATTATTGAGTTTTAGATAATGAAATTAACTCCCAATTTATAAATTATACTCGTTCTCTAAATACACTTCCATTAAAGGCGTGTTTATATTTGAAATCTATCAATGTTTCACACATTTTACAGCAATATGAAAATACTTTATAAAGCTACGGTACTTGCTCACCCTTTTTGTTGTTTAAAGCCATTGTCCTCCGAATGGGACACAATTTTTAGATAAGATAATAACCAATATTTTGGAACGACTACGGAAAAATCTTTTGTTTCTCCTAGCTCGAGCAGGAAGCAGATTTGCAAGTTCTTTGTTAACCTTTCACCCCATTACATACACTACTCTTTATCTGACTTCACAGATAATACCAAAATCGAGGGTCAGATATGCAGTCTCGTATCTTTACTCTTTATGGTTACAGTGCTTCCAAGCTTGACAGAAAATTCTTTGACGAATCGTAACCACAGGAACATTTCTTTGAATCTTTCTTGAGAAACCATTTTAGTTTACTATCACATATTTTGATTCTACCAATAATTTATTCTCCGAAAACTAAAATAAATTTAAAAACGAGTTAAAATTCCGATAATGTTTAATGTTTACTCTTACTACATAAGCATTTATAAAGTACAATTATTACGTAACCGCCACGACCTTCGTAACAAATTAAACCCCACGTATCATTAAAATGACATACTCACTAAGTGTAAAATTTACCGACTTATTCATACTTATAATATTTTTGGTGATATTACATACAATGAAAATTAAAAATAAAAATCGTTTGGTGATCTAGTAACGTTCCCAAAAGAAACTACTAAACTTCCACTAAACGACAACTTACAAACATTAAAACACATTCCATTTTCCATACGTTCTATGATCCCTAAAGCCTTATTTTAGGTCCGTTCCAAGAGATCCGGTTATTGTCACTCTACAACTCTTAATGTAGCGTCAACACCCAGCCACTCCTCGTGGGTTTTGTGATGAAACTGTGACTCATGGAATAGTTCACCTACCAAGCATTTCATTCTCCTCCAAAAGCACGTTCGTAATGTTATGTTCCTTATTTTCGTATTGATTCATCATTCGGTACGCTACCTTCACATCGGAAGTCCGGACACTGAAAGAATGCAGAACAAGAGCTCCGTGCAATCTTCTTTCCATATTCATCTTCATCATCATCATCATCATCATCATCATGGTTTTAAGGGTTTAAACTTCTGTTAGCTTTCGAGCAAGTAAGCAAGGGAAAAATTTGTTTCTCATATTAGTACGAAGACCCGCTAATGCGAGACATTCCTGAAGGAGTTGCAACGTACTTCAAAAAAAGATATTTATTCTCCTCATTTCATGCAACAGCCAAGTAACGCCACCTTAGCGAACGGCTGCTAGCGTCCAAAATTATCTTTTGCGTTCGAACGTTACCTCAAGCTTTGAAAGGAAAGTCATTCAGGCTGTTTGCATTCTTCCTTTCGAAATGCTTCTGGCTCTACCTCAGAAGTGTGTTTGTAAAAAAGTTCCAAAGCCTGAGTTCTGGCCGCACCTCTCCAACATCCTCGCTTCACGTTCCGAGGAAAACCGAACACGAGCAGATGGCTACGAAGCGGTATTGCCTCCACACGACAGAACTGAAAACTGATCGAAAATGCACTGATTCGCAAATGTATCGTTTAGTTTGAAATATGCTGCCTGTCCTCCTTAACGATATCAAATACGACTGGAGAATGCAAGAGCAGCCGGGAGTTCTGTTTCGAGCAGCGAAGCGCGTCCGTTGGCGCAACCCAGCCTCGCGACGCCATCACGAAAGCGACGCCCGTCCCACCTGCTCGTGACGACGCGCACGCGCGCGGCCGGGCGCCGTCAAGGACGCGCCCCGGATGAGGCGGGACGCGGGCCATGGTCGCGGGGCGGGGGCGATGGAGGCGGGGGGCGATGGAGGCGGGCGATGGAGGCGGGGCGATGGAGGCGGGGGCGATGGAGGCGGGGGCGATGGAGGCGGGGGCGATGGAGGCGGAGGCGATGGAGGCGGGGCGATGGCGGGGGCGAGGGGGCGATGGCGGGGCGATGGAGGCGGGGGCGAGGTGGAGGCGGGAGCGATGAGGCGGGCGATGGAGGCGGGACGGCGGTGGAGGCGGCGGCGTTGGAGGCGGGGCGGGAAGGGCGATGGACGTGGGGGGGGGGGGGGGCGATGGAGGCGGGGCGATGGAGGCGGGGGCGATGGAGGCGGGGGCGATGGAGGCGGGGGCGATGGAGGCGGGGCGATGGAGGCGGGGGCGATGGAGAGGCGGGGGCGATGGGCGGGGGCGATGCAGGCGGGGCGATGGAGGCGGGGGCGATGGTGGCGGGGGCGATGGAGGCGGGGGCGATGGAGGCGGGGGCGATGGAGGCAGAGGAGGTGGAGGCGGAGGCGGGACAGACGCGATATAGAGGCGGGACGGTCTCGGTGGAGCAGGCGGCGTTGGAGGCGGCGGCGGGGAAGAGGCGAGGACGGGGCGGCGTAGGTAACCGACCCGATGCGGAGGAGGAGGAGGAGGTGTCTGCTGGCAGATGGCGTCAGCGTTGCTTGCCGAGGTGAGCCAGGATGGGCGGCCCACAGGTCTCCCATGCGAAGGCTTTAGCAAGAAGTACGCATGGAAGGAGAACAGTCTATTCTACCGATCTGAATAGAAATTTCCTTCCTTGGAAGCAATAGACGTCACCTTTTCCCATCTGCCTATGAACTGCTTATTCTCAAACCCCCGTTGTGAGTGCGCGTTGCAACTCTATTCTACACTTGGGCTTTCGTAACGTGGCGGCTGGACGGCTTGTCTTCACGATGGAATACGGCACGGCTTTTCGCGTCCTTAGCGGTCGTACCGCCAGATGTCGCATGATCGCGCCCGTATCAAGAAGCTGTTCTGCAGAACAAGCGAGATCTAACGGCACGACGAAAATAGACGTGAAAAGCCATGCCATATTCCATTGTGAAGACAAGCTCCTCACGCGCCTCGTTATGAAAACCCAAGTGTAGTGACTGGGATTCAACTGACTGCCGTTCAAATATAATGCAGACCTGTCCCCCTTCCCAAAGAAGAAATGATACTTGAATTAAATCGCTTTCAAATCATCACTCTAAAATGTAATGGATAGAGCAGCACGATCTTCGCGAGGCTCACTTGAGCACAACGAAGCGCCATGACGCGCCAAATGAAAGAGGAGACAAGATTTAGCGAGTGTCGAGAGCACCTGTTCCAATACTATTCATGTGGAAAGTAACAATCTACCAATGAAGGGTTATATACTGTTATTTGCGTTATTCGTTTTTATTTCTTATGAAGAAATGCTTTTTATCATGGTTAGAAAGAACAACAGAAACATAAGTAATCATTTCATAGCATTGGTGGCAAGAATGCAGATAGAACTCTCGCACGCTGAATATCAGAGATGCTGCCAATTAATCGATAGTTCGCAGCGTTACGCCAATGGGTGGGTCTCTCATGATCAGCCATTACTCTAAGAAGATAAAAATTATCCTCTTTCGAAAATGCTTTTCGTTTCCAGACACACTGATAGCCGAACAAGAGAAGCTTCCCGAAATATCAGACCAGGAGCCCGATATGGGGGGCAGCTATAAGATACAGCGTTTGTGATTCGAAATGGGATAGCCAGTGTTAAACAGAAGGAAATAGGACGCTGCCAGCTGATGAGCGATAGTCTGCCATCCGGCTCGGGAGGCAGATGGCAGCACCCACGAATGACGTTTGGTGACAGAGACGGAATGGCATCCGCAGGTGGGCGCCAGTGACGGCGGAGGGAGATGCGGGCAGGCGACCTTGGCGGCGGTCCAGCGGTGGGAGCATTGTTCACGGCGACTGTGACGCTGGCAGAAGGTCGATGGAAGGTTACCGGCGGAGGGAAAAGCCAGGCGTTGGGGTGGTCGCGGAGGGTATGGTTACCCGACAGGGGAGAGCGCGGGCGGATTGCTGGCGTCGAGTAGCGAAATGTTGGAGGCGAGAAATGGATACTCAGTGTAGAGGTTAGGGTAATAATTTTTCACCTCTTGAAAATCGGAGTTTGAATCCAGCTGCCGGGTTGAAAAGCGGTTACGCCCCCATTTTCTTTCATCTCATTCTTCTATAGCTCTATTATGATTCACGCTATATCATTGTGATTACCTTCTCTTAAAACCAATCATTCATTTCAGAGATGTCCTTTAACTAAGTACTGAATATACAAATATGTAAAAAATACAATAAAATAAAATAAAAGAACTAATGAACAGAGTATTCCAGTAACGGAGAGTGGTTGGCGGGTAGTGGTCAGGGATATCATGTAGCTGCTGGCGGGTAGACGTTTCTGCAAGTGGTTGGCAGCGGGTACTAAGAAACGGCGCAGCAGGTGTGTGCTAGCGATCGCGAGGTGCGCGCCGGGCAGGAGGCACGGGCCAGCGAAGAGGTCCGGCCAGCTGGGGGAAGGGGCCAGCTGGCGGGGCGCGGCGCGGCGCGGGCCGGCGGCGCGGGGGGCGCAGGCGAGCGGGGCCGGCGGAGGGCGTGGAGCCGCGCCAGAACCCGTCACACACCGCCGCCGCCGCCATCTCCACCGTCCCCGGACAAAGAACGCCCCACACACGCCGGTCCACGAGCGGCCGTGCAGAGCCACTTTCGCCATTGCCACATCGCCTTTGCCCTCGCCGTCGTGGAGCCCAGCAACGGCAAACACTGGGCTGCGGCAGGAAGCGAGCACAGCCGTCTCCGGCCGCCACATCCGCATCGTCACCGCCATCGCTGCCGCCACCGCATCTCGCTGTATTTCCTGCCACCGTATCCGCCGCCCCTTGCCGACTTCCCAGTAGCTATCGCCGAACCGGTCCCTAGCCAATGCCCTCGCCCCTCGTTACGGACGCCAACAACGCGATGGAGGCCTCTATATCGTCTTCTGCCTTTTTCCCCCCCCCCGCCACCGCCCCCCGCGCCCGCTCCCAGCGCGTGCCGCGGCAGCTCCGCGCTCCCAGCCGCTCCCGCCACGCGCCGCCTCCGCACCGCACCGCACGCCATTGCGATCTCTCTCTCTCTCTCTCTCTCTCTCTCTCTCTCTCTCTCTCTCTCTCTACCTCACTCACTCACTACTCACTCACTCACTTCACATTACTCTCTCACTCACTTACTCTCTCACTCACTTACTCACTCACTTATTTACTCACTCACTATTTACTCACTCACTTATTTACTCACTCACTTATTCCTACTCACTCACTTATTTACTCACTCCTCACCCACCATCACTCGCCTCGCGCGCCTTGTATGAGTACATTGCATGTATGTACGTGTGAATGTACTATGTGTTGGATCGTTCGCTCTCGAGTAAGGTTTCGGAGACACTTAGCAGGGCTCTTTCTTCGCTGCCGCAGCCGCCGCCCCTCGGCTCCGCACCGCACCGCCCCTGCTTCGCACTGTACGCCACGCCATTACGATCTTCTCTCGCGCGCCCGTGCGCGCTTGTATGAGTACGTATGCACGTATGTACATGTGAATGTACTGTGTGTGGGTTCGTTCGCTCTCGAGGTAAGGCTTCGGAGACACCTAGCGGGGGCTCTTGCTTCGCCGCCGCCGCCGCCGCCCCTCCACCCGCTTTCCGTGCGACCGCCGCCGCCGGCGGCGCAGCGCACCTCGAGGCCACCCCGCCGCTCGCCGCGAAAGCCGTACGCGCTGTCTCATACGAGTGATACGGGTCTTCAGTCACGCGGGTACCCAGGTCGGGATTTAATGCAAACCACCCGCATTCATGGGTACCCGTATGAATGCGGGTGGGTTTCACCCATTAAACCCTTATACGGGACACGACCTACATGACTGAAGACCCGTATCACTCCAAGAGCTCTGTGAGACAGCGCGTACGGCTCTCTCTCGCAAGCCCCTCAGCCAGCACTTTCGCGGCGAGCGGCGAGGTAGGGCGGCGCGTAGGCGGTTGTGCGCTATGATACACGTACCCGGGTACGGGTACCCGTACAATACGTGTACCCGTACAATACGGTACCCGTACAATACGGGTCCACCGTATTATACAGGTCGACCGGACAATATGGGTCGCAGGTGTTTTTGATAGACACGAACAAAAAGGATTCTGTTTAATATTGTAAAGTTATCTATTTATGCCGAGGTTACCACATAATAAGCGAAGCAGAAAAGTAGCGGAACGAAACAATAAGTTAAGAAAAGGTCATAAGGGATCTCTGTGCTCATTCAATGTACTTTATATTTTATTTAATACATATTTATATTTTAAAGCATTTACAATATATTTAAATTGTTATTTAATCGTAATTTAAATTGATATTTATTGTCCTTTCCGTTCAATTCGTCCTTCCGTTCAATTCGTCCTTTCCGTTCAATTCGTCCTTTCCGTTCAATTCGTCCTTTCCGTTCAATTCGTCCTTTCCGTTCAATTCGTCCTTTCCGTTCAATTCGTCCTCCGCCCAATGCGTCATATCCGTCCAATTCGTCCTGCCGTCCTTCATTTTTATTTTCGTCCATTTCGTCCTGTCGTCCTTTCCATCCATTTCGTCCATAACTTTTCGTCCATTTCATCATTTCCGACTATTTCGTCCTGTTGTACCATGGGTCTTAAAAGAAACGATATTGTACAGAAATAACAATTTAGACCAGATCCGCGACCCGTATTATAAGGTCGACCCGCATCATACGGGTACCGGTATGAACGCGGGTGGGTTGGACCCGCACTTTTCTGAGACGGGCGGGCGGACAGACGGGCGGGTTGACGGACCTGAGGGTATTAAGAGCTCTACTGCCTTAACCTGCTGTATTATATACCCACGGTTTCTTGAGCCTCGGAATACCTATCCTCACTCCTTTGCCAACATCAGTTGAATTAAGAATAAATGTTACGAACGAGCGTTGTGGACAAAATTTGATAACCAGAAATGTTTGATCCCGTGCAATTGAAACTATTTTGCACAGGAAAACGAACTATACATTTGATATAAAATTCCTTTCGTGAAAATAACCAAACCCCCATTTCTTTCGCAACCAGCGAAGCGAGGGCTCAAGAAAACGTACGTGGATAATAACACCTGCAGCTCACTGACACCCGTTACGTGTGACTAGCGTGTTAGCTATTCTCCTCTGGGTGTTGGAGTGTAAATGCAATTCTTAACTCGTTATTATTGTTACTATATTATTATTATCATCCTCTTAATTTATTTTTGGTCGCGAATTGGCCATCTCAGAACTACGTGAACACGCCACTTGTACCCACGTACAGATCCAGTCAAATTCTCCCGGTGCACGTGGCCTTTTTGAAGAGGATCAGCACTTTTATGCCGAATTCATTTTTACACCCCAGAGATGTTACTCATGGGGGATGAAGTATGAGATGATGACGATGATGATTATGATGATGAAGGGTGAATGGACAATCACAAACACACACGCAACCATGCCCGAAGAGGGACACGAACCCGCGATCCTTTCGTCCAAATCGCCACGGCACTACTGCCTTAGCGATCTCGGCTACACGAATCGACCTTTTTAAAATAATAATAATAATAATAATAATAATAATAATAATAATACAAACAAATCCACCCGACACTATTAAGTTAATAACTACAATGACCGGAAGTTACCCGACGTTGCCCAGGCACGTATCCTTTATTAGGCAAAAAAAGCAATTCATTCCATCTTTAGTGTAAAGAGGAGTTAATTTTATATACACCTGAGCGCCACAACCTCCCCTGCCCCGCACGCCGCAACTTCTCCCGCTGCATCTTGCTCTATCGCGCTCCTACTCCGCCCCGCTCTATCCCACTCACCGCCCCTCGCCCTTGTCCACCCCGCACCCCCCACCCACCATCTCAGTCCTGTCTGGAGGAGAATTCTAGCGGCCGGCGCCTGATCGGTAGTTTTCCGTGGTTCTCCATCAACACCAGGCAATGCCGAGCAGTACCCTACCAACAGGCCACGGACCGCGCGCGATCTGTCCTTCCCCTTCCTTGTCCTATCCTCTCCCTTACACACTCACTTACACTAACATGCACTACACTACCATATATTCCGGGAGACCGGTCGGGAGCTTAGAGCTTGTCCCGGCTGGGGCGGTGCCCCGCTGGTGGGAGAGTCCTGGTTAGGGGGAAACCCCACTAGCCGACGGTAGGTCGGTGCCGGATCCCGCCATCCAGCGAGGGGAAAATCACCGCCATCTCCCGAGAAAAAACATGTACTACACTAACGGGACTAATGACCGAAGCAGTTGACGCGCCCGGAAACACGAAAAAATCAATCAATCAAAAACCCACCCACCATCATCGTTATGCTCTGCTTCACCAATTCTTCCAGTTCGCACCCGCCCTCCCCACCCAAAGGGATTCTTTTTTTCATTATCGACCATCAATTCCTTGAAGCCTAATAGCGCTAACGGAATGAATCGAAATGGATTTTATTTTTTACCGATATGTTATTGCCTATTAATGCCTTCGATTCGGAGCTCCATATACACTGATTTAACTTTCCTGGATCGTGGTGACGAGGGAAATGAAAACAGTTGAATGATGCTACATGTTCTCTTATAGAGTGAATTATGAAAGGGAAATATGGAAAGAAACTGAGTTAACATCTAGTTAAATTAGTAAGTATGTAAATCTGAATCATTAAAATGAAGTAAAAAATAAAATATTGTATGTACACGGGCGTTAATTGGTTCTGATGATTTCGGCTACCCTTTTGTGACCGTTGATCATTAGAACACGTATAACGCCCTTGGTGCTTACATATCTACAGTATGACATTTTGAATGGGAAGTCAAAAACTTCTGATTCACTTTTCCCAGCTTTTCGAGAGATTCGCGCAAATCTGAAAGACGGCGCACTTCAATTCTGCTTCAAGGGCAAAGAAAGAGGATTGAGGGTACTTCTTACGGATTCTCACGTTCACAGTAACATATCTCCATATGGATGGTCAAACGCATAAACATTTATTGAAATCGAAATCTCAATATAATTCATTTACTCTGAGAACATCATGGTTATCGATTTAACCGTTTCCCAGACTTGCCCGGATAAACAAAAATAAAAACATTGTAAATATAATTGAACTGTTTTTTATATTAGGTAAGTAAGCTAATGAGTTTATAAAAACACGGATATTTTGAAACAGACACACACATATGACGCATCCATTTTATTAAAATGTATAATAAAATCGGGCTCACTGCTCATTCCCATCTCTGCTGAAAGATTGATTGTGATTCCGGGTGCGTCAACTAATGTCACTAGTCTCGTAAGTGTAGTGCATGTTTTTTCATCAGAAAGAAGCGGTCATCTTTCCCCGCTGAATGGGGAGATCCGGCGCCGACCTACCTTCGACGAGCGGTTTTCCCCGTAACCAGGACTCTCCCACCAGCGGGGCACCGCCCCAGCTGAGACAAGCTCTGAGCTCCCGACCGGTTTCCCGGCATTTGTGGTGGTGTAGTGTATGTTAGTGTAAGTGTGTGTGTATGGGGTAAAGATAGAAGGAAGAGGAAGGAAAGATCGCGCGCGGTCCGTGACCCGTTTGTTAGGGTACTGCTTCGGCGTTATCCTAATGTTGATTAGAGAAACCACGGAAAACTATCAATTCGAGAAACCGGAGGCTAGAATTGTCCTCCAGACAACGGCTGAATTCGACATAGCTGAAAGCGTGGGCTTTTGTATTCTTGTCAACTGGACAACGGCGCAACTAACGCCTATTATCTCCAATGTACCCCGTCGATCAAAAATATCGTGGTGCCGCGTTCCTCTCCTGCAGTAACGTCCAGATATTGGACAACCTCTGATGTGTAGTGGTGGGAAATCCTTATTAATCATACCACTCTCCGTCTGATTTTGATTCTCATACTCGACGTCAGGGAACAACACAAAAAACGGCCCAAATCATATTTTATCCATTATTTACGTCATTCCCTGACTTTGCGAATGCAGGATTTGATTTTGAGAGGATCTGAATTAGGAGGGAATTGTCTGAGTTGTTAATTTTACTACGTTCCTGCCGAACTTCTGGCACAAATCTGGTTTTTCCCCCCTTTCAAAAATCCATCACTCCCAGCCGGGTTTGCCCCGCGGACTGGAGTTTTGGAAGGCAAAATGATAAATGACCATATTAATAGGGTTACCTCTTTAACGATGTTCACATCGATGTACCATTGTATGTCACAGTGATTGAAGACGTGCTCACTCTACACAAACAACGAGAACTCTATTACACACACGAGTGATGAACTCAGTTGCTAAAGCTGTAAAGAAATTAAAATGGCGCCGCGCATCTGCTAGCGGAGGCGCGTACAGACCGCGTTGCACCGGACTGTTCACTTTCGCCTGCTCAGCAGGACGTTGTTCTTTCCCATTCGCTCGAAACAACTGAAACGCTGGTTATCTCCCGCGTCACGGTCCATTAGAGTTGACTAAGCAGCATTGTACTTGTAAGACTCAGCAACGCGCTACCGGCGCGCCTCATGAAAACTGCCAATCAAAATGATAAAGCCATTAAAACTTTTATGCAAAGCTTAAGAGTGACGTATATTTTAGGAACTTAGAAGGCCGTTTTTGATACTAGGTAATTGTACTGATAAAATTAAAATTGATCACTAGATCAAACATAATTTAAATATAGGAATATCGTTATGGAGTACCTGTAACCCAGATAAGCCTGGATGTGCATCTACCGGAAAATTGATTTCAACAGGTCTCCTTAGCCTGCAAACGACCCAGCGATGAATAACTACCACATTCTTCTGCGAGTACTTCCAAACTTTGGAAAATTTGCCTTCGTGTGTTTCAGAGCTATTATAGCGATGCTTAGAGGATGATCACCGGAAGACAGTTTGATGCAACCCCTCTCAACGACACGTTTACACACATGCTTCAAGAAATCGCAGATTCCAATCAATTTCTGAAAACACCGCTTCTATAAACGAGGCAAAAAGAGAAACAAAATATTTTGAGGGCTACTCAAATGAAAGGCTGGATAAAATGCAACGAGGAAAACCACTATATAACGCTTTTATTGACTCAATAACAGATTGCTCTTCGGGCGTTTCAACTGCTAAGGACATTGGCGCTCGGCGATGGGATGGGAACAGGACAGTATGATTGCGCGCGGCTCGGGGCCCGTTGCATTGAGTGCTGATCCGGCCAATGCGTGAAGATGCGACCAGTGAACCACTGAGTAGAACAGTCGGCCTACGAATTCGATTCCGGCAAGCGTACACACTGGCTTAAGTTACGCAAATTTCCGAGGAATTGCCGGAATCTTATCTGTGACCTCCCGCTCGTATTCCCATTTACGAGAATTCCTCCGACGTACTCAGCGGCTCACTTAAGTTTCGCGTATTCACTGCCTCTTTTTATTTATTTATTTATTTATTTATTTATTTAATCTATTTATTTATTTTACGTCAAAAACAGCTAAAAACTGTGTGTGACGTGCTACGGCCAGGAAGGAAAGGACAGAAACAGAACAGAAAGGACAGACAAACAAACAGACAACTAAGAAAGGAACGAGCGTTTTTGCAAGGCTTGTTAACAAAATATTCGATCCGATGTAATAAAACCAAGGGTAAATCAGCAATAAATTTGGACTCTTATCACTTATCATGTCCTTCCTGAAGGAATAATACTTCCTGTCGCGACAACATGGAGAACGATGATTTAAATAATTATATTTCCAACTCAATTCTAGAAGACGTGCACAGATAATGAAGTTACATTTCTATTCAGAAGCAAAACAAGGGGCCATTTCAGCATTGGCTAAAAGGATCAGGGAAGCTGGACGTAAAACGTGATCGAGATGGGGGTCATTGACCCATTAGCTGCGGTGCAATACTTGTTAAGAGGTTGCCTCGACATAAAACCACTTGACACCCCTGAAGCTGAAGATCCTCAGCTGAAGTCGGCCCAGCGGCGTAGCACGCGCGGGCAGCCCCGCCCACTCCCCGCGGAGCGACCCCGGGCCCGCGCGCCACGCCCCGTCACGTCCCCGCGCCTCCCCGCCTCACCCCGCCCCGCCCCGCGCCAGCGCCGGCAACCTGGCTCGAAGGCGACCACTGAAGAGGATTCTTCCCGCGCTACTCCCGTAAGTGAAGAACTTATTACAGTGCGAATCTTGAACATTTTTAAAATTGGTTATTTAAGGTCGCATCAACATCTTAGGTCATTAGCGACCACTATTGCTGTTAACGGTATGGCAACTATGAGGATGAAACGATATGGTGATTGATGATAAGGGTGAAAGGACGAACACAAATACAACCATGCTTGAGGCAGTCTGACTCGCGTCTTCGGTCCGAGATCACTACGACACTACTGCCTTAGCGATTCTCGGCCACCGGGCAGACATCTTGAACATTGTTTCAACTATATCGCACTTTATGGAAGCTACCTCTGAAGTGCTCGCGCCGCTGTTTCCTCCTGCAGACACATAGCACAGACGCGTCATACACACTGACCGCCTCAAAACGAATTCCATCGGAATAAAGCAAACATAGAAACCAGTGGCGAATCCTGAACATTATTTTAAGTATAGCGCACTTTATAGAAGCTATCTCTGCAGTTATCTGTTATTTTTAGCTTTTCTGAAATCCCAATACTATGAAATTCCGTACTTAATAATATTCCTAAAAGACAATTACACAAACCACTAACTTTTGGATCATTAACACAATCCATTTATACAAACACTTGAGAAAAGCGTAACTTACAAACGACCAGAGAAGGACTGTTCACCGCAATATTTTGCGGTGCTTACCGACCGTCCAGACGCGCATCCTCCCCTCTTCCCGCCCTTGAAACATGACGATCCCTAGGTTATCGCGGCTGGCATGCGGTGCCTTCGCCTGCACTAGCGAAATCACTGGACAGCATTTAGAACTAGTTGAAACTTCTCACATGGATGAATACTGTCTATTGAATAATGAATCTACGCTTCTCATTCTAACCCACTTCATAGCGCTTACGGAAGCGGAAGACTCACTGCCTGTCGATAGCAAAAAATTTATTTTTTCGCACCAGTTTTAAAGCTTTCAAAATATCAATAACTTTTTGGAGGATTACCAAACGGATGAAATATTTCTTATACACTTCGAATTACTAGGTACATCGGCGGTGTACGCGGTGTATCGGAGAATTCGCCACTAACTTGTTATATCCCGAGAGAAGGCGTTTGTCCCCCTCTGGAACTCGAGAACCAGCACCGTCAACACATTCGCTTGCGGAGTTTTCCCCATCCAGGTATTTCCCACTGCCCCTGCCGGGGCAAACTCTCAGCTCCCAACTGCTCTCCCGACTTGTGTGGTAGTGTAATACATGTATCTGAAAGTGTTTGTGTATAAAAGACCAGCACAAGTCAAGAAAGAAGATTACGCGTGGTCCGTTTGTTAGGGTTCAATTCCGGCGTTAGTCAGGTATTGATCGAAGAAACCACGGATTTCTATCTTTCAGAACAGTGGACCGCTAATATTTTCATCCAAACGGGGGTTTAAATTCGATCTAGGTACGACGCTGGGGTTTAATATCCACTCCTTCGGGACATCGGGAAAAATAAGTTCGACGACTCCGATAGTTGATAACGGTAAAGCGAGAGAAACCTAATTCTAGTCTCAAAAGAGTCACATTATTCGTGACGCAAGGATGGAATGTACTTCCAGTTAAATTCATAATGTAATTTAATTAATACCCTTCATCAATTGTAAATATCAGGATAAAGATTGAAGCAACTTTAATTACTAAATTTTAATTTCTGAACTGTTAATATTAAATTCCAAAATTTCTTGAGTTTTCATTAACGATTATTATAAATAAATCACTTTATACTTTTTACATTAAATCATATCTGTGTTTAAATATGTTTAGTTCAACAATTCCTAGCTACTCCACAGCGGAAGGCCTGAAGACTTTCGAAAGAAGATGGTTTGGTAGAGGTGTTATAGGGTTAATGGATACGCCAAGCGATGAACTGATCAGTCATCAGATTTGCATCAAATTCACAAGTGTTCTCAGGCTCATGACATCTAATGAACATCGGAATCTTTCAGACTTTGATGCAACCGAATGTTCTCTGGAACTTCAAAACAAGCCACTGTCCTCGCATGGAACCCTACAAACATCTTAGACGACATCTACGGGAGCAACTATGTTGCCACTTGATTATTTTACATACAATAAATGGGTTAAGTAAATAATAATAAAAAGCAATACTGCACTTATTATGTTCTAGACTTTGATTATTTGAAATCAACTGGACCTGGTAAATTATGAAGCACTGTTCCAGCCTCGAAAGTAGGACGTGTTTTCTTGTTTCTGAAGCTGAATACACGAAACCGTCACCAGTGCCATGCAACGTGCACGTAGCCAACTTGTCACGCCACGAGAGGCGGCACGCTTCAGCAAACGGACACCTTGCTCTACGCTTGAGGTCTCCTGTCGAGACTGGTGTCACTGGCCTGGACCAACGAATGGTTTCCACCAGCAGCGAATAGATCGGAATGGACAGTGGGATGCCGAGGATCGTGGTCCAATAGAGTTTGACGCCCCCTGCTGAGAAAGTATAGTGTTCCTGCCAGGAGCAAGATTACTCCATTTCTATGAGCCTCATTCACAATTTCCACGCTTCGAAATATTCAAATAAAGAAAACAAATCAACGAAATGGGATCAGGTTTACGATGCCGAAAGTAATATGATTTTGGTTTCATTCGTCAATTCGACGATTTGCTCCCACTTTTGCATTTGAATGCCCCGGCAGAAAATTGCCAATTCGTGTCGTGTTCCATGTCCAGTATTGCAAAGAGTGGATGGAGCGAATTGACGAAGGTAATTGGGGAAGGGGCGACGTGTGCGTGTCTTCGCCTGTCTCTAGAAAGGGATAAGTCGGGCAGCAAAAGCTTTTTTCCACCCAGGAATGCCTTTCGTTCAAATCTGGATGATTTATGATTTCCACACTTCGAAATTTGAAAACATTGAAAGTGGAAATGTTCTTTTTGCGAACTCCAACATTTTAGAATTTATTCAACTGCGTAAGTGAAGATGTCTTTATTTCCCTCAACAACACAGTTCATTGTAGCATATTTGATGCGTGGAAGGCAATGGTAATTAACCGTAACTGTTTGCTCATACTCAGCATATCTTATTGTCATTATCAAGATCACAATTATCAATATTATTAGTTATTATTATTATTATTATTATTATTATTATTATTATTATTACCAGCAGTAGCAGTATGACCTGAAAAAAGGTGGGAATCGTACTTCTTTAGAAATAAATGAATGGGCACCGCTGTTCTAAATCGGTTACTTCACGTCATAGTATGTAACAGGTTCGTACGGGCATTATACTCGAGTGGTCGGGGGTGTTGATCCGGGTATATCTCACAACCGCACGTGACTCAGAGCTGACGTTGCAATAGAAACGTGCGCGACGTCCGCTGCGCCCAGGGCGCCTAGCACTAAATCCCGGTCCGGCGCCGGGCAACTTCCAAGCACCGTCGCTTCGGCGCCGTCTGCTGCGCGGCCACGGCGGTTCCCAGCCGCTCCCTTTGTTCACTCCGCGTCTTCGTCTCCGCCGCCCCCCCACCGCATCTCGCCCCGCCTCCCAAGCCAGTCGCCTCGCCACGCCGCCCCCGCCCCCCTCCCCTCGCTCCCCCCCATCCCGCCCCGCCTTCCTCCGTCTCCTCCTCTGCTTCTGCATCCACCGTCGCCCCTGCCTCGGCTTCCTCCACCACCATCCCTGAACAGGCCCATCCTCCACTCCCACAGCTCTCCCACTCGCCCCACTGCTGCCGATTCCGCCTCCACAGTTCATCCAGCCCCCACCTTCCTCCGTCTCCTCCTCTGCTTCTGCCTCCACCATAGCCCGTGCCTCGGCTTCCTCCACCACCATCCCTGAACAGGCCCTTCCTCCACTCCCACAGCTCTCCCACTCCGCCCCATTGCTGCCGATTCCGCCTCTACACTTAACCCCGCCCCCGCCTCCATTCGTCTCCTCCGCTTCTGCCTCCACCGTCGCTCCTGCTTCGGCTTCTCCACCATCATCCCTCAACCGACCTTTCTTCCACTCCCACACCTCCCCGCCCGCCCCATTGCTGCCGACTCCGCCTCCACACTTAATCCAGCCCCCACCTTCCTCCGTCTCCTCCTCTGCTTCTGCCTCCACCATAGCCCGTGCCTCGGCTTCCTCCACCACCATCCCTGAACAGGCCCTTCCTCCACTCCCACATCTCTCCCACTCCGCCCCATTGCTGCCGATTCCGCCTCTACACTTAACCCCGCCCCCGCCTCCATTCGTCTCCTCCGCTTCTGCCTCCACCGTCGCTCCTGCCTCGGCTTCCTCCACCATCATCCCTCAACCGACCTTTCTTCCCTCCCACACCTCCCCCGCCCCGCCCCATGCTGCCGATTCCGCCTCCACATTAATCCGCCCCCGCCTTCCTCCGTCTCCTCCTCTGCTTCTGCTCCACCGTCGCTCCTGCCTCGGCTTCCTCCACCATCATCCCTCAACCGACCTTTCTTCCACTCCACACCTCCCCGCCCGCCCCACTGCTGCCGATTCCGCCTCCACAGTTAATCCAGCCCCACCTTCCCTACTCTCCTCCTCTGCTTCTGCCTCCACCATAGCCGTGCCTCGCTTCTCCACCACCATCCCTGACCCGGCCTTCCTCCACTCCCACACCTCCCCCGACTCGCCCCATTGCTGCCGACTCCGCCTCCACACTTAATCCAGCCCCCACCTTCCTCCGTCTCCTCCTCTGCTTCTGCCTCCACCATGCCCTGCCTCGGCTTCCTCCACCACCATCCCTGAACAGGCCCTTCCTCCACTCCCCGTCTCCTCCGCTTCTGCCTCCACCGTCGCCCTGCCTCGGCTTCCTCCACCATCTCCCTCAACCGACCTTTCTTCCACTCCCACACCTCCCCCGCCCCGCCCCACTCCTCCGATTCCGCCTCCACACTTAATCCAGCCCCCGCCTTCCTCCGTCTCCCCCATCGCTCCTGCCTCCACCGCCATCCCTCCTCGCCCGTCCGCGTCCACGATCCACCTCCGTGTCCATCCACCGTCGCCCCTACCTCGGCCTTCCACCACCATCCCTGACCCGCCCACCCCTCCCCGCCCCATTGCTGCCGACTCCGCCTCCACACTTAATCCAGACCCCGTCTCCTCCATCGCTCCTGCCTCCACCGCCATCCCTCTCCCGCCCCGCCCCGCGTCTCCACCTCCGTCCGCGCGTGCTCAACCTCTGCCGCCGCCCCACCCCCCGCCGCCGGCACGCGCGCGCGCGCGCCCCGCGGGGCCCGGCCGGCGCTCCTTGCGCGACGCGGCGGCCCCAGCCCTGGAGCGGCGTCGCGCAGCGCTGCGCAGCCGCCGGCAGCCTCCTGGCCCCCGGACCACCCCAGCACCCGCCCACGCCCACGCCTCGGTTTGTACGCCGCGTCCGGTTCAAGTTCAGCCTCTCGTGGCAGCAGCGATGCCAAACCTCGCTTCAACAACCAAGCATCACTGCCGAGGTGCACGGTCTCTACTCGGGAGGGCCTGGAGTTGGAGTCCGGACGGCGGCAAGAGTTTCGACACGTCGAATTCTGCCGCTCTCTGGAGGAGAATTCTAGCATCCAGAATGCGCTGATCGGAAGTTTTCGGTGGTTTCTCTCATCAATACCAGGCTAATGCTGAAGCAGTACACGAACAAACGGGCCGCGGATCGTGCCCGATCTTTCCATCCTCTTCCTCGTCCTATCCTCACCTTACTTACACCCACTTGCACTACAATACCCTAAATGAGGAGCAAACCTTCAAAACGTGACCCGTCTACTTCACTCCTTTGTAATACAAATGAAAAATATAGCACAAATTTTACACTTTTTAACATCGTCTTTAACTCAACGAATAGAGTGCTACTTAATGTATTGTAAGACATTTCACGTATCTTTCTGGAAATAAAATTCTAGGTAAAAACCACATAAGAATTCAATTTTGGCCAAATGGACATGTCTCCTTTTGAATGTTTGCTCATCAAGTGTCTGGGGCTAGAGCTGAGCGGTGCCACCCTGGTAGGTGATACCTGGATGGAGAAAATCCCCGCAAGACGTCGTACGTCCTAGGTCGGCACCAAATCTCGCCAGACAGCAGGTGAAGATCACCACCACTGCTCGCGATAAAAGCATGTACTTCACTTACAAATAAAAGTATCCAAAGTTTTTCTTTGGATAAAAAACTTTGGATACTTTTATTTGTAAACATATATTGACAATCAAGAAGAAATATTGATGTACTACACTTACCGGACTAACGACCTTAGCAGTTGACGCGCCCGGGATCACTAATCAATCAAAAAAAAAAAAAAAAACAATTTACTGTGTAGGCGACTTGGTGCGCCTTCGTACTTCCCGCGCACTGAGAATCGCAATTATCAAATTAAAAATGTACTGGAGCTATGGAATTACGGTTCGTGATATTCGATTTGGTGTATTCTGGGGGGTGGGATCCATAGCAGGAGAAATATCTAGCACAATCGATGGTTGTTTTCGACAGTAAAAAAAATTCGAATATTTTTAAGACATATTACATCCAGCAAAAGTGGAATACATATTTAGAAATAAATTGAAAACTGATATAGTATTCTTGTCAAATTAATTCTCATATTGTTAATTAGCAATAGATTTCGTTTTAAGATGACATTTACCCACAAAACGAAATTATTCAGTTGTACTAAACATTTAACGATCCAACCAGCTGACCAAATGTTTCGCCTTCTGTACAGAGCATCTAACCAGTACACAGTCTGCGCCCGCTCACCCGCATGATGTACAACGACGTGGGGCATATCTCATCGAAATGGCGGCTGCAGCACGCCACGAGTAATGCAACCGTGAAATCAAAGCGGCAGAGTAATGGTAAAGTACACGCAGGGGGAATGACACAACGCCGCCGAAAAGAGCTATTCACGCTAATGGCCACGTGCATCGGGTTAACACATAGCTGCGGCGAACTAACTAAAAGGACCACTTCCATTCTCGCACAAGACTTGAGAGGCCGGGTTCTGCTGATTGCACATGTCACCTCAGCATTGTTATCACATGTTCCAGCAGAACACCTCCAAACAGACAAAGCGCAAATGTTCTTCTAAATATAAATACGTTTGAATACACTTTTATTTTGTCTTCAAACCTAGTGGCTAGAATTCTCCTCCAGACAGCGACGGAATTCGACCTAGCTGAAAAGCTAGTGTCGAAAATCCTGCCGCCGTGGGGAGTGGGAACCTAGGACCTCCCGGTCAGAGGCGCTGCAGTGACATCAGTTGACATGCATTGAGCTACCGCTCCCGATCCGCACGTGTGTCTGGGCACCAGCTGCTTAATCCGGCTAAACCAGCAGCCTAGCACGCGCGGCGAGGTGCGGCAAGGCGAGAGGAGAGAAAGGGCAACGGGGCGGCCAGCAACGCGCCCACCGGGCTCGGCGGTGAGGCAACGCACGGCGCGCGCAACTTCGCAACGCCGTGGCACGCCGCATGGCCACGGCGCGCGCCCGCCCGCCGCTGGGCGTCCTCGCACGCTATTCGCCTACTGCCGGCAGAGCGCCTCCAGTGAAGATACATTGCCAGGCAGAATAAAATGATGTGTAAATCTATATACTTATACATATACATATATATATATATATATATATATATATATATATATATATACACATACATTAGTATATATATACTATATACATACATATATATACATATATATATACATATATATATATACACACATACATTTATTTTGAACTGCAATTGGGTATGACCCGGTGGCAGTTAAATGACAATAATTACAACAATAATAACAATATTAATATGAATAATAATAATAAATTGTTGTAATATATATATATATATATATATATATATATATATAACCACAAAAAGTTACGAATTAAAAATATGAAAATTTTACACGCTCTGCTTCAGGATTGTCGCAGTGTTCTAGCAAAGTTAGGTAAAGATTAACACAACTCAAATGGGGAAAATAATAATATAAATCATATGTTTGTATATGATCCGCGACTATTTTTCCCCTCTCGCTTAGATCATGCGATTCCCAATATATTGCGCCAGAGTCAATAGAGTTGAGTTTTGTTGAACGATCATAATTATGTAAAAGGTTTCAATGCACATTAATGCAAAGTTATTTTGAAACATTTGCAATTCTCATACAATAGCTCAACGACAAAACACAGAAAACACTGTAAAACAATTATGTATCTACTCGAAGTATCGCATGCTGTGGAAATTCATTTCAGTTACTGTCTGGGGAGCGCCACGCCCCATTCCGAGAGGTCTGAGCCGCCAACAGAGAGCCAGTGCGCAGGAAACTCCCAGCGATCTAGGCCCGCGGGCAGTGCGAGTTCGACTTACATGATATTATGTCGCGCAGGAGCTGCTGCTCGTTATATCCCGGGAGGTCACTTCCTCGAAGCCACTGGTAATGGGGTCGGCACTCTCGCTTCCTACACCCAGTTCGCGCACCTGGGTGATTTTCGTCAAATGCACCTGGGTGATTTACACCTAGGTGATTTTCGTCAAATGCACATGGGTGATTTTCGTCAAATGCACCTGGGTGATTTTCGTAAAGGCGGCTGCACACATTCGTTATTCAGCGAGTAGCGAGCACCCGCTCGCCGAATCCCGTGTAGTGTGGATGAATTGTTTGCTATTTGCCGAGTGACGAACATTCGGTGCTCGCCCTACCCACCGCGAGTCGGTCTTTTGGACACATCAAAGGAAGAGAAGATTTGCCGAATCAATCAGCTGTTCGGCATTGGGAGAGCAGTAGCTCGGTGCTCGGCGAATGCCGAATGTTTGGAGCAGCCTTAATGCGAAAAAATCCTTTTGCCTCGTTACGCTTCTAGCATGCAAGGGAACCCTAGCTAACCATCCAGCAAAATAAAATCCATCCATGATGTTCATTGTAATCGATTTGTTCAGCTAGGGAATCACCGAAGTTTTGGATAAATCGGATTGACCATTAACAGGTCGGATCCTTATGGCGAACATTGTAGTGGAAAAACAATGTAAGGGTGTGGTGTCAAATGCCCATGCGGGGTCGATTTTGGAAAATGGCCAAAATCGCCTTTGTCGGTGGTGGGCAACACAAGCATCCAGAAACACTAAACAATTTCGTCCATGCCAAGAGTGCTGAAATGTCTAGGGTGTTGCCTCTGTGAATTTTCTACAATGAAGGGGCACATGTACGTGAGAGACAAATAAATAACAAACGCAATAATAATAATAATAATAATAATAATAATAATAATAATAATAATAATAATAACGAAATTTTTGTTATTTCATTTCAAATGCATTAATCTTATGAATTTTTGTTTTCCCATCACATATACATACTTCACAGAATATGAGGGAAATGCGTTTAATGAGCGGAATCATTTATGCTGAAAAACACAGTTTTGACGTTTAAAAACTTCACGTTAGCTTCAGATTGCACGTTTTCGAATCTACTTGGTATCAAATATTCGTGGGTACAACAATTAAAACCACAGGTAAACATATTTTTTCAAAAATACTTGAAAAGATGTTTTCATGTGTAATAGTTACTTTTTAAAATAGGTTTATGTAGAAGCAAGTCCATAGAACATACACAATATCTCCAGTTTAGAAGTATTTACGCATCGCATTGGAATGTTGCGTTTGAATGACATGTGTGAATTAAATTAGTGACTTGGTTTGAATTAAATTCAGTTTGGGTGCACACACGGCTCCTCCGTGCACGTTTGTATCTCGGACTCAGAGACTGCAATATGTGCTGTAAGGAGTGGGTGCTGAGCCACGCCCCTCTTGTGAGATTAAGACCAGAGGGCGTCTGGGTTCATGCGAGCGTCTGGGCGCTGGCAAACATGGCCAGCCCGAAAACGTGATTAATGGCCACCGTAAAAGTCGGGGATGGAATAATTGATTAATTGATGCGCAATTATGAGAAAGAAAGAGAGAAGACGAAGAAAAGATGAAAAACGTGAATGGTCGCACACATCTACAGCACGGGGCAGACATCACCTTTTGTATGCAAATTCGTAAATTATTAGCAATTTTATTTGAAGAAACGGAGAGAACATAAGAATTCTGGTAGTGAATAACATGAGGGGTGGGGGCATTTTCTCTTATTCAACCAATTACTCTGTGCTCGCATCCTAGTTCTGATAAACTTCACAGAACAAACAAACTTCACAGAAAATTGGTGCGTATTCGTTTTTAAGACATTTGAGTAATATCCCCACGAGCAACGTTTTTCTTACTTAAGCAGCAAAGAACATTTTATAACTGGGTTAATTAGAAGAATATGAATCACAATGCTTCATTCGATAATAATCTGTACTTTCAACCAAACGCGAAGGTGTGCAGACAAACCACGGGCTTCAAACCCTTCCATTACAGCGAATGCCTACGTAGATTACGATTTATTTACACGTTGAATTCAATTCCAACGTGCATCTAGAAACATAAATAACCACAGCCGCCAATGTAAATATTTTGTCAACAAACGCAATTTCGGAACAAATCCGTTGAACGGCTCAACCCAAAACCTTACCTGAAAGTCCCAGCGCCAACGCTATCTTCTTCCACGTGTTGTCTTTGAGCTTGACGTTCTTGTAGTTGTCGGAGCCCGTGTCGTACAAGTACTGGTACTGGCGCACGAATCGGATGAGCTGCAGGTCCCCGGCGGAGCGGTCCATGGCGGAGGGCGATGGCTGCTGGGCCAGCGACCGGGGCGGGCGCAGCCGGGCGGTCTGCTACCTGGGCGGACGCGCCGAGCGAGCAGAGCGGCAGGCAGGCAGGCTGGCAGCCGGCAGCGTGGCGGCGGCGGCGGCGGAGGCAATGGCGGCGGAGCCGGCGGCGACGGCGGGAGCGGAGGCGGCGCCCAGTCGCTCGCTGGGGAGCGAGACCTTCAACCCGGCGCTGCCAACCCGACGGCGCTGAAAGAGCTTCGTTGCACCGCGTTGCGCAGCGCTGCACATCCAGCAGTCAGGGCTGCGCGCGGCCGCGCCCGACGAAGACGTGGCGGCGGCAGCGGGGCGTGGGCGGGCGCAGGGCGAGGAAAGGGGAGAGCTGCAGGCTGTGGCGGTGGCGAATGCGACGTCGAGGGAATGAAGAAACCTGTTTCTCGCGAGGCGATCTCCTTCCGTTGGAAGCTTGACGTTTAGACCAACTAGCTTCTGAGGACGTCACTTTCTTGCGGTGACATCTAGATAAGATAGAGAGGGTCACTGGTGTATCTAAGGGGTGGGGTGGGGGTGGCTATGTCCTTGTACATTTTGTGTCCTCGTAAAATACATCCTCTCTTCGAAACGTGTTGGCTCACCACGCGCTACCAACATTGGGTTGGGGGTGACGATGCGGACGAGAAATTCAGTTTATATAATACACGGTATGAATGAATATACGATTTTTTTGTTGTGACTCACCGTAAAACGAGGCCGGAGGACATTATATAGGTGAAATCGACCCAGAGTATTGGCAGTAATTCATACATATTTTGCCATTAAATTAATTTGTGAATGGGGAATGCCTTAAGAGATGGAAACTTTTGGTACATTTAGTAATTTCCAAGTTCTTTTCCCCACGTTTAAGAGTTCCTAGATGTTCAATAATAAGGGATCTAGAAAATAAAGGAATCATAAATAAGGATCTTCGGGACCGCGAAATAAAATGCGCCAAAACTCGAATATTGAACAGGAGATATCCAGCTTCTTTTAACAAGATTTTATTTTATTTAATATCGAGAACAGTATTAGTCTCGGCGGTGTGTCAGATATTCACGACGGAGATAAAAGCAGTATTTAAATATTAGGAAACAAAGCAAGGGAATATCTCAGCATTGGGAGTATGGATAACAGGAAACTGGACGAAACCTTGATCAAAATGACGGTCAGTTCACCGAAAAGTTAATTATATTTTTTCATATATGCGTTAAATTGACAGTTATACAAATATGTAGCACTGAAATAAACATTGATATGGATACTTAGTCCCAACATTTTAATAATAAAGTTTAAGTTAAAATTATAATTGATATACTGTATGTAAGTGCATGAACCTTCCTAATCTCGCATTTGTGGATGTAAGAAGAACCACATGAAGCTTATTAACATTACTGGGTTCACTAAATTACAGATCAGCATCCGATCCCCTAATTTTCTGAAATAGAATTTTGTTGTTGACGTTTTCTTTTTAAATGTCTTGAAATGTTTCTGCAAATGTGTTGCATGGATAGAGTGAAAAAATGTTCAGGACTGCTCCTCCTGTCAGTCGTCTTCCCTGGACTTTTTGGAAATTCTTCTTTTTCGGAAATATAAGCAAACTCCTGAAACGAAGTTTTGTTGCCAGTTCTCCTTTCTAATGGCGTTAATCCACGCTTTTCTCGAATCTTATCAGATTAAAAATCTAGTGAAAAGTCAGAACAAGAAAAGAGCTCATGTTGAACTTTACTAACACTCTGCAGTGATCTTAATACAGTCAAACGTACTTCTTTTCCCATTCGATTTTAATTAGTTTAATCAAACAACTAATAGCCTTAGCAATAATAATCGTCAACTGTCAGTGAAATTTAGTATATAAATTACAAATTTCATGAACGCAGAGCACAAAATGGTAGAAAACTTATTGGTGTTTTGAAATTCTATTTTTTTCACTTGTGTCGCTAATTTGAAAAATTACATCCAAACACAGCCCAACAATTCACCACGGCGATGTAAGTAATTCAGCAATTACCGAAGTACAACACAAATTGTTTAAAAAGAAGAAAGCTCATCTACAACCATAAACCACACTCACTGCTAACGAATCTCTAGTGACAAAAGACGAGAACAAGCCCAAGAATTTGGCTTCATTGGCGCCAATGCTACGAGATAGCTATTGCCAGTCTACAACTTCATGACGTTAGCAAGTACGACTGACCTAATGGAATTCCCAACTACACACCTTGTCTTTCATGAGCCTTAGAAACGTCCCACCAGCTGTTTTATTCCTTTATATCACGAAATATCTGCTATTCCGCGACTCTCTAAGATACTTAATCTAACCTGACCAACTCTTGTTGGCTAATGTGCACATCCTTCAGTTCGAGTCCAAAATATGCTTCGAAGTTTGTTCCTACTACGGTTGATTGTTTCCAGAAACTTCAACTGTTATGGTCATTAGTCCCGTTAGTGTAGTGAATGTTTTATCCCGAAGGTTGCAGTGTTCCTCACACCCTGGAGAGAGAGATTCGATGCCGAACTATACGTCAGCTTCCTGGAATTTCACCTGCAGGTATTTCCCCCTGCAGGCTAGAGATGGGCTTAACAGCTTTTCTTCAATAACTGCTATCGTAATAACAGTCGACTCGTAATAACGGTTATTAATAACAGTTGAAAAATAGCAGATCCATGATCAGCAATCTAACTTGGCCGACTGCTAAGAGTTAAATCAGTCATGGCGACTGCTAAGAGTTAAAATGCAAAACGAATAACGTTGGTAGCACCGTAAAGCTTGTGTAGCTACCTTACGGCACTTGCTTGCACTACTTCCCCAAACGTTTGGACAGAGAAGCAGCTGATATGAACGAGACAGGATGAACGGTCAAGGAAGAACTGATATGATGAGTAGCAAATGTGTATACAACAGTGGCGGCTCGTGCTTGGGTTGCACGGTTGTACAACCCCCAGAAAATGAAAACGATCTCATAATATCATAGAAATATACATTTCACTTTTAAGAAATTCATTATTCAAGATATTGCAGCAATATCAATGAATATGAAATCATTTTGAAACCAAAGAGCGTCCAACTGGCGCTCTCTCTGGTGTCTGGTGCCTTGTCAGAAATTGCACCACGCTCTTGGTTGCATGAATGGATTTACAGATTTTACTCTTTGGCCCTTCCATTTAACATACGTGCTTTTGGTTGGGCAATCAGGCAGGTGGCCAGGATGTCGCGCAGCGCGGCGATGAAGGGAATCTCAGAGGATTACACATATTCTGTCTTCGTCTAACTCACTGCAACGTAGTTTTATGATTTTCGCTTGTTATTGAAAGTACACAGGTTTAGTCAAATGGCGATATTCAATGCATTGTTTACGATATTTGGAGAATTTGTTTTCATTTGATATGAGATTTGTTGATTCAAAACGTACATTTAATGAGTTGTTTGTGTAAAGGTGGCCGTTCTGAATGGACATCCCTCAGTGTCCCACGTGGCTGCAGCTGGCCGGTTTGGGAACGTTCTTGTGAACACGAATGTGTGTTGTAGATCTTTCATTATTGCCAAATATAACAGGGCAGTGAAATAATTTTATTTGTGTGAAAGGTGCCGAAGCAATAGTGCTTGTTGCGATGTACTTAAGTCGAATTTAAGTGCCCAGTAGAATTCAAAGCCAGAACCACAGAGCGGGGGTGGTGTATATGCCTTACACTGACACAACGCAAAAAGTTATGTAAGAAGTGTTCCAATATAGACTTTTATTTCACATAGTTTTAATTGCTTTGAATTACGAACATTTTTACCTATATGTCTTTATTTCCAATTTTGGACATTACATTTCCGTCATTCGATGGAGGTACAACTTCCAGTCAGTTGAGGCACCAGCTGCCACTGGTATAGAATATGACTAAAAGAACAGTGATTCATTATTCGGGATCAGATTCCAAACAGTATTTTAATTATACAACTTTTGCATAGTGAAGTGACGAGTACCAAAAATTATGAGAAGAAAAAGCTGTGTTTTCGGTTACCTACAGCTAAAGTGGTAATGGCTGTTGAATATCAAATATTATAATTCGAGTTATTTGAACGTAACTCATTTTATTTTTTCGGACTTAGGGAATTATTAGTGGATCTCACCTAAGCAGCAATGGGACAGAAAGAAGTTAAGAAACACATAGGACGGATTTAATTTAAATGAGAAACTTCTTATTGTAGTGTATACAATAAAATATAAAATTGGTACAATTGGTAATATAAAACATGGCATATGGTGTGTAAGAATGTCGAATTATTTATTAATTCATCTATAAATTAAACACTCGCTAATCATGATTGATTAGTTGCAATGAAACTGCTTTCGTACAGAATGGTTGCAGCGAAAGCTTATAGTATGTAGTTCGGGTTTGACTCAATAGATTGCAATACTATGAATTTCTACTGATAACTGCCAATAACAGGATACACCAAATAACTATTATGTCGCGTAACAGTCACGAAACGTTAACAGTTAAGAAATAACAGTTTAACTGTTAAGGGCGCGTCCCACCGTACGCCACCGCTCCAGGCGGCACAAGCTCTAAGCTCCCGACTGATCTCCAAAACGTGTGGACAAGGAAGAGGAAGGAAAGATCCCGAGCGATCCGTGGCCCGTTTCTTAGAGTTTTGCTCCGGCATTCACCTGGTGTTGATCTGAAAAACTATCCAAAACTACCGATGAGAGCAGACGGCCGCTAGAATTCTTCTCCTGTAAGCGGCTGAATTCGCCCCAGCTAGCTAGTGTCGAAAATCCGTCACCGTCCGAACTCGAATCCTCAGAGCTCCCGAACATTGTCGTTGCAGACAGTAGCTATGGCTACAGGTCTGGGCTAAACTCATCCGTTATCATACTTCCCACTTTTTCCCATCCACTTTGGCTAACATAAATATTAATACACAAATTAGCTAGAATCGAACATTAGTCGCAACTTAACAATGGAGGTAAATGTATTCAAATATTAATTTCTCATGAAAATTATTACCAAAATCTTGCTTTAAAAATATCAAAAATTATTAAAAAGTTAAATTTTGTAAGAAATGATAAAATGTAAATGTTTGTCGTTCATACGTTAAAATGCATTATCCTATTTTCCGATGATTAATTACTGGCGAGTTTTATTATGTAATTCAATTAAAAATTCATATTTTTAGTATTAAGTTAACTTCTTTTTAATGTAGAGTATATCACTTGAAGTTCAAACCAGTAATTTATGTTAGACTCCAGGTGTTCTTCCCCCTGCTTAATACCTTTTGGGCAGCCGTGGGTGTAGAGACACGTGTATAAGCCGGAAGTAGACCCGAATACAATAAGATGGAGAGAGATGGAATGATATACGAAGCTCGGGGAAGGTAGAGGCACTCCTGCGAGCACCTTGAGGCAATTTTTGAACGTCTGCGGAAACTGCGTATTTCATAAACATTGAGAACCTGAATGTGTTGGTAATGAGATACGTGTTTTAGGTAAAAGAAATATCGAATTGCAAAATACGCAGCAGTACACATTTATCGCGTTTCTTCGCGATTCAGCCAGAACTTTTCGTAATTTGAATCACATCTTTCGTTGAGGTACACTAGTTTGTCAGTTTTTTTCTAGGAAAAAAATGTTTCACCTATTTGGGATTTAAATATTAATTTAAATTAGTTAGTCGCTCTTCGCTTTATTTTCTTTGCTTCGACAATTATTTATTTTTCCATTTCTTTAATTTCAGACCCTAAGTACATGCAAAACATAACTAATAATTTTAATAATCTAATTTAATTCCATGTGAGATGGCTGGTCGAGCATATTCTGCAGATAAAGAAGCAATATGAGTATCGCATAGTTGGAACCCAGACGCTCCAACGTTCAATCCAAGTGTTGGCTCTCACTGAAACCAACTCATCTGGACGTGCACAAGTGTATTTTAAAGAATGGATATTTTATCAGCATTTTTACACCAGTCTTCCAGTCTTCCTTGGCACAAAGCAGAACTTCATGGAGAAAATAATGTTTTCGAAAAGAATTGTCTTTTAAAAAATTATCTTTTCATAAAATAGAGGAATTTAGCATGACGTTATGGAGACTGTTCCGTCACCCCATTAGGCGCTACAATTAAAAATGATACTTAAAACATTAATTTAATGGAGTGAACAACAAAACAATTACAAAAAGTAACTATCGCTCTACCCAATTCAAGATGCAAAGATCACCACTTATTCTAAACATATAAACCATGCCTATACGTTGGCGAAAACTACAGCCGAGTCCAGTTATAGTGAACTCCTGGGGAACTCACATGTTTAGTTCACTATATCAGAGGTTCACTTGATATATCCGATGATGTCAAAATTAAGTAGAATATCTGCAAAATGATTGATTTCATTCATGTAGAGATACAGAAAAATTCATTACCAGCAAGAACTGAAAATTTCAATATCTTCATTTGTCCTAAAAAATCAATTATTTGCTTTGTAAATTTTTCAATAGTAATTTCTCTAAATCCTTCTCCAGTCAAAGTTCGTATCAATTTATTTCAATGCTTCTTCTGACACGTCATTCTCGTCCTTACTCGCTAAAAAGTCATTAACATCAGGACTTTCATTCACTACTGCGGGTTCAGGTTACATAACCAATCATCTTAATTGCAATGTAATGAGGAACCTTCAGTTACTATAACCGCGTTCACTAAACGGTTCACTTAACCGTCGACTCAGTAACTCGGCCGCTAATAATCAATTAACATCAGACTTTTCTTTACTGCCGAGTTCGGTTCACTATAACGATCATCTTGCATTCAGTAGTGAACGAACAGTCTTCGTTCACTATAACCGAGCGTTCACAACCGAGTCACTAACGAGTCGACTGAGTAACTCTGCGCCTATTAAAGATCAATTAACATCAGGACTATTTCTTATTCCTCGCCGGTTCAGTTCACTATAACGAATATCTTAGCTATTTCAATGTAAGTGAAGGAGACCATTCAGTTCCTATAACCGAGCGTTCATAAATCGAGTTCACTATAACCGAGTCGACTCGTAGGAACTCTGCGGCGCCGCTAATAACATAGTCATAACATCGGACTATTTCTTCTGCGCCGGGTTCGTTCTCGACACTTATCGATTTGCAATGTCTTGAAGCAGTCATCGTAATTCCATAACTGAGCGTCACCGAGTTCACTTAACCGTGCTCCATGCTGGAACCGACTCGAGGTCCTTCTACTCGCCTAATAACATACGAGATCCAATTAACATCCAGGACTTATTCCTTACATTCACTACTGCCGAGGTTCAGGTTCACTATAACCGAATCATCTTATGCGTATTTGCAAAGTGAAGCGAGACCAGTCTTCAAGTTCACTATAACCGAGCGTTCACTATATCCAAGTTCACTATAACCGGAGTCGACTGTAGGATGAGTGTGGTTGAGGCGGTTCGCGTCCTCGAGCGAGGGCCGCGCGCGCGGAGCAGCTGTGCGAGCGCGTGCGTGCGTGCGAGCGCGTGCGGGGCAGCGCGTGCGGCGCCGCCTGCGGGCGACCGTGCCCGAGCGACGCGACGTGCCGTGCCGTGCCGCGCAGCTGTCCGACCCGCGCACACGCGTTACAGCGAAGACGCGGCGGCACCCGTAACCTCGGCGTGGGCGGCGAGCGGAGGCGGCGGGGGTGGGGGGGGGCGGCAGGGCGTGGCGGGGCCGGCCGGGCGGCGGGGTGGCGGGGGCGGCGGGGGCGGCGGGAACCTGGGATGGCGGCCGGGATGGCAGAAGGCGACCCAATGCCGGGCGGCGAGGGGCGGGGCAAGGAAGAGCGTAGGTGGCGGCGGGGGCGACGGCGGCGGGAGGTCCTGCGGGCGGAAGGGACCGGGTGACAGGGGGGGGCGGCGGCGGCATCGGGGGCGGGGTCTGGGTAGGCGACAGGTGATGGCGGTGGCCGCGGCGTCAGCGGGGGCAGACTGAGGCGCAGGAGGCGGGGACTGGAGGGGAAGGCGGTGGGTGACGGCGGGGGCGGCGGCGGAGATAGCGAAGGCGATGAGTGTCAGCGAGGGCGGCGTCTGCAGTGGGGGCAGGGGATGGCGGCGAGGCCGGGGAAGGCGACAGGTGACGGCGAGGGCGGCGGCAGCATCGGAGATAGAGGAGGCAGGGACGGCAGGTGACGTCAGCGGGGCCGGGGGCGGGGATTGGGAAGGTGACGGGTGACGGCGGAGGGATGAGTGAAGTGGCCGAGGTCGGCAGCGGAGGGCGGAGATGAGGGCGGGAGCGGGGACGGGCACGGAGGTGGCAGTGGCTCCCCCCGCGCCGTGCGTCACGCCGCGCTGCGCCCTCCGCGCCGCCTGCCGGGCATGCCGGTGCGCGCGGGCGCCCCCGCAATCTGGGGCTTCCCGTCCCCGGCCGCTGGGGGAAGCCAGGCGCCGCGCCGGCCTGGACGAGATTGCGCCAGACGGAGTGATGGAGTTGTGACGAACGTTCAACGATGCACAGTATGCGATGGAGACGGTGAAGTAGCGGCGGATGATGGAAGGGTGTTGAACGGAAGAGTAGTTTCATGCCTTGGGAGTACGGTTTCATCCCTCGAAATAGTTTCAGGCCTTGGACGCCGAACTTGCAAATGGAGGCAGACGCTGTAACAGTCTTGTTTCAATCTCATGGGCATGGATTTTGCTATGTGTCGTGTCACGGTTGGGGCTTTTTCAACCCAGCATGCATCACCTAACCAAATAGCAAATTTTCTTCCCTCTGGCCAAATCAAAGGGGGGGGGGGTGATTGGAATACCGTACTATTGGGTGCTGATAGAGAGAAACAAGTCCTTTAATGGAGTGAAGCTGGACGATTTTATCTCTAGAAAAATCCTTCTTGTAATATCACTTCATTTTTCATCAAAACCTTGTCTTGAATTTTAATTGAGATTTTGGGTCAGTGTAATACATGGAAGTGCTTATGTGGTGATGTGTTGTAAAAAAACTAAAGAACGAGGAATTCTGCATATAATATATGAGATTGTAGAAATAGACTCTTCTTCATTCGACATTCCAGTAACAGAACAATAATGAACGTACACTTTCATACCATTTTGATAATGCATTCTTGAAAATGTCAACAAAGGCATGACTATCTACATTTTGGGTATTTAAAATTCCTTAAAAGGCGCTGTAGAATGTAAGTATAAACGAAAATGCATATAATTTTAGATTAAAATCATTTCTCACTTTAAAACCCATTTCAAAATCCACTTTTTAAGTAGTTTCAGCTCCAGAATAGTTCAAAATTCATTCTCCTAACGCCAGTGAGTGAACCGGGCAGCGGAGGATGTTCTAGACCGTCTAGCTTTGCCCCGTTGCATCACGCAAAGCTGTATAGATACAGCGGCTTCCGTCCTCAGCCTCTGGAGGAAACAATGGCAATGCCGTGGGGTCGGTCACTTCCTCGGGTGGAAATATCTATCACGTGGAATTATATTTTTTTCACGCCGACAATTCTCATTTTGCTGAAACTTTTCACTCATTTGATTCAATTTTTATTCCAGTTTTAACGTATGGTTTGTATTTGAAATAACCAAATCCATTTTTTAATGTGTTGCGTCGGAACATTTGTGAAGAAAGATTGGCGAGGATATTCGCGATAAAGGGGAAAACCAACTCTCAGTGCTTGTCTTGGATTTACGTGCGTCCTAGGCTGTCAAATGTTTTAGCGCCCATTTTTAATTTGCTTTTTGGACATAAGTTATTTATAATATTTTAAATTAAAAATGTGCAATATTTCTAAGCGATGAATATTATAATATGAATATTGAATACATATAAATAATTGGTTACATATTTGCATTTTTATAAAACATCGAACATTTTTACGTCAATAAATTAAAAATATAAGGTAATTATGAAAGAATTTCTATATTTGAGTATTATTTACATTTTGTTACAAAACATTCAGAAAAGTCAAAATAACATTTAGGTGCACTTGTAAAATATGCGTTGTCATGCTGAATCTCGTTTTCTCGCTTTAGCCTACGCAAATTACTTAACAGTGTCTTCAAACTCTTGGCATCCCAAAATGTCATTTTCTATGTATAACGGAGATAATGCTTTCAATGTGTCTTGTTTATGTTTTAGTGAACTATATTTGATTAATTAACACTTGCCTTCGATACAAATATGGAAAGAACTATTTCTATAAAAACATTCAAAAGTTCTCCTTAAGAAATTTTGCATCCGCTGAAATTCCCCCACCCCCCAAAATCGCGCGCCCCAGGCTGCAGCCTACCCAGGCGGTTCGGATATCTGGCACTGCCAACTCTACTAATAAAGATTTCATTTCTTCCTTCCGTCCTGTCCTTATAGTTACAGACGTGGCCAAATTTCCAATGTCTTTGGGCCAAACCGACATGGCACAGAGGGCGGCGGGTGAGAAGAGGAATTCTCACGAAGGCGCCGTGCCGGCAGGATCGATATACTGCGATTTTTACATTGCTGCCTGTGACATTTCATCAGTTGTCACGGTGTCCTCCAATCGGGACTTTACACATCACTACAGTGACGTCACTATGGTGGCGTTCGACCTTTCGATTGGATGACTCCGTATCAGCTGATTTACTTCACAAGCAGCAATGTAAAAACCGCAGTATAACGAAAGAAAGAGACTGCGCTCGACTACGCACGTACATACATTCAGCATTAGTTTCTGCTCAGTGGGATAGTAGTGGGACATTTGTGAGCAGTTGCTTTACGTATTGAACCTACATCAAAACAACCACAGAACGTGACCAATGATGTATTAAAATCAGTTCATTATCTTGCAGCAGCTAACAACTTGAAATCACGTTTCGATGTGCTGATGTAAATAATTAGAAAATATAATAATGCACAGCAAGTGTGCATTAATGTAAATAGTAATAATTACCTAGTAAAAATTAGATAACGAACAAAGTAGGTTATATATAATTATTCAAGTCGCTATACGATGCTTTAAAATGCACATTTTAATGATTCATTAATGAACATGAATTTACTTTGTTAACGTTCAACGTAAATTTACTTCAGGAGTATTCGTACGTTCTTCTCTAGTCGCACAGTACACATCTTCCTTCTTCCGTTTCTGGGTTTCCCCTTCGCGTTCGTGAAAGGGACAAGGAGGGGCCGGCGCCTGCGAGTGTAACCACTGTGGAACAACGTTTACCTAAATATGTACATACATATAGACTAAAGATGCTCAAAATATGAAGTCAAATGTTAATATAATAAGTTCTGTGGCGGCAGCAGAGATTTTGTGGTACTCTATAATACACTATCTGGGGTCAATGAGGTATCTACCACAATAGTATTAAATGTAATTTTAAAATGATTACTTATAGCCAGACACGTGTTTCGGGAACACTCTTCCCATCTTCAGTGGTTCTACAATTTACAATTAAGTACATAAACACATTACACATGTATTAGCGTCAACAAAATCATATATAAACAGTGAACAATAAAATAATTATTTAAAATTAGTACTTACCAAGTAACACAGATTAAACGCATAATTTCATGGAAAGTCGTCAAAGTATGACGCCATTTTGATCGTACGCTGTACGAAAGCAGACTGCGGGAAGGTAAGGGAGGAAATGAACGGAGGATAAAGATGAGCAATCCATAGTAAAATCCTGCCCCATCATAAATTTATTAATTGACTAGCTTTATCTCATTACACAAATGCTCGGTTAATATTAATGAAGGGCTTTGGGCAGTGACAAGAGGAGACATATTTCGACCAAACGAAATGTGCCTCCTCTTGTCACATTTACTGAAAGCTGGAGGCTTGCTTAGGCTGGTCTGGCTTATATTGTTACTACCGCAAGCCCTTCATGTGATCAGAATTCAAATTCTTGTATTGGCCACTGTCTACAGCGTCCGGCATGACGTCACAGTTCCATTCATGTATCTACGTCGATTTGACCGATCGCCCTCCTAAGGGATCGTCCATAAATTACGTAACGCTACAGAGGGGGAGGGGTCTAAAGCAGCGTTATGCTGCGTTACAAAGAAGTGGGGGGTATCATTTAAGTGTTACGTAACATTGACTTTTTTTTACATTTTTTAGTATTTGCTAAAAAAATTCCTTTTTTGAGTCCTGTACCAAAACCTTAATTAATTAATTTGTTTTACAATCTATATATTTTAAAAAAATAAGGTATTCTGCCATGGCTTCGTTTAGAGCTTCTACTGAACCGATTGTAGTATTTTTTCCTTTACATGAAAGAATGTGATCGCTAGATGTGTTATCAGATATTGTTTGTGTTGATTCACCAACATTTACGGTGTAAATTAGTTAATTAAATCATTATTTAATAGTACGCTTATCAAGAGTCAATTTTTTTAATTGGTTATTTAAGGTCGCATCAACATCTTAGGTCATTAGCGACCACTATTGCTGTTGACGGTATGGTAACTATGAGGATGAAACGATAATGGTGATGATAAGGGGTGAAAGGACGAACACAAATACAACCATGCCCGAGGCGGGACTCGAACCCGCGACCCTTCGGCCCGAGATCACTACGACACTACTGCCTTAGTGATCTCGGCCACCGGGCCGACAATAGTCAATTGTTTTCTTCCAAAGGTGGCTTTTTCAAATTCGATATACGAACTATATGAGTCGATATATGTAAGTCCACGCTGCTTCATGGTGGCGCTGTTTGATGTTTTGTTTTGATTGTTTTTTAATTCGTCAAGTTTTTTTTTGGATTTTGTAGAGAACTTCGGGTTTTGGTTTTGAAGAAGTGAAGTTTTCAAGGTTATTTTCCCCCCCCCAAATGTGAATTTGATTCAATTTGAATTTTGATTAGTTATTTGTGATTGTTGTTTGCGCCCCAAACGACGCACATGTACATTAAGTGGACGCAGGGAAAGAGAAAGTCAACGTAGGTGTCGTGTTAGTGAGGTAATTTCGTTTTTTGTTGGTTCGTTGTCTATGAAATGTCAGTTTTGTTCTGCTTTGTACTTCCCATGTGAGAGAAATTCTGCAAAAGAGTTTACTCTGTATTGGTTAAATGGAAAATAAGTTTACCTTCGAGTAATATGCCAGAAGAAATCAAAGTTGTTTATAGGAGATGATGACACAAAAAAGTCTTTAGAAATAATACCCGTCAGTATAATAGTCCTCTTTCTTTTGTCTTGGTGCCGATATTGCATTACCACCTGGTCATGGGCCATACGTGTTCAAAATTGTGGGAACTCCATAACACAGAATATCTTCGTTATACCCTGAAGATCCAAACAATGCAACATATTATGAACATTAGTCTGGGCACAGTATTTTACATTTATCTCAGATCTCACCGTCAAATTTTGACGGGTTCTCACTAGTCATAAATTAAAGTTATTAGACATAAATGGATACAATAAATGGAAACCTTTTTCCAACAATTTTTTATTGAATCTCTAAGATTACGAAGAAAATATATAATTTGTAGGGAAAACTGATCTGTACTACATTCCAGAATGCATTGAAATTGGTGCAATACTCTCGCTCTTGTGTCATTCACGACGGCATAAGCACGGCTTGTGATCAACCATTTCCACGCCCAAAGCTCTTCCTTCATTCACACTCCCCATCTTATTGTTAGGCGCAGCCAGCATCGACAACTAATTTCTACTTTAATTATCATTAATTTTAATATAAAACACAAGTAAAATAAATACAATTTTTTTTCTGTGCTATATTTTCACTTCTTCATTCGCAAGTCGGAAGGGCTATGTATGTCGCAAGTGTTAATTAATTATTTAGGAGGATTCAATCACGCGTTACGGGTGCGTTACATAGGGAAGAGGGGTATTGAGTATACTTGATATTTGCGTTACGTAATTTATGGACGGCCCCTAAGGGAAGCCGTGAATCGCCCCTAGTTTACCGTCCCGTCCCGTCCCATCCCTTCCCTTCCTGCGCAATCTGCCAACTTCCCGCTCCCTGCAGGCCCCGCGCCGGAGGAAGCCGGACACCGCGCCGCCTCGACGCTACTGCGGTTACCCGGAAATGCAAGGAACGTGGACAAACGTTTGCGTTATGAAACATGTAATCGTGCACGGAAAAGGGATATTTTTCTTAAATGACCATGCCATGAAATACATATTTTTAAAGTTTGAAAGTCGCAATAAGCTCACATAAAGTCATGAATTTGCATGGAAATTCTATCCTTAACCATGAGTAGATCTCGTAGTTATGGAATGCGTTTATATGCAGTTTCGAGGGTTTACATTAAAAACCAAAATAAAAATTTGACTAAAAATCCGTTATCTAGTCATGATAAAATATATATATAGAAACAAACTGTCCGATTTTATTTTTAAATTAAATATCTCCACTGCCCTTCTAATATTAATTCAACGTAACCCGTTCAAAATTTATATAAGAATATGGGCGCCAGGAAAAGATTACGTTAATTCAATTATTAAAATTAATCTTTAACTGCTATTTCCATTAAATTAATATCCGGCTAACTGGGTCGATGGGTCTTATAAGAAATAATCGCTATTGACTGCTAATAGCCGATTATTCGATCTGCCATCTGTATAGAATGGCCGAGGAATCTGAAAAGCAAATACTCATTTGCTCATTCTACCTACTCATTTCCTGGAATTGGCTAAATGAAAATCATCTTTTCTATTCACAGAAACTTGTAAGTTTATTCAATTTTCATTGGTAACAATACGAAACTTTTGGTCATGACCAGTCTCAAACCTTATATTGTAGTCTTCGCATGCTCTCGACCGATGTCGCCGCGTAGAATCTTTCCAGGTGTCGATGGCTCCAGATCCAAATACCATCTTCTTTTCTTCCGTTCTGGCACAAGTGTACTCAAGTCACTGATCCTCACCGCCTCATAAATTGATAAAACTTAATTAATTCTCCTTTTAAAAGTTCCCAGTTCTTTCTAAGTCCGACAATCATACGCTTCAAAGTAAATGTTCACAATTCCCAAACTCCCAACATCAATTGTCTACACACGATCCGCACAGCACCACGGCATAAGTCGGAATGCCTCCATATTCCCCTCTTTCAGCCCTTCAAAACTCGGTCCATCTTTCTACTGTTTCTTGTCAGAAAAAATTCCATGCCTAGCCAATCCCTCAATTACTTACAAATTCAACTAGCCGCGCCCCAGACTGTCATTGCTTTCTCAGCCAATCCCCAAACAGTTTACTTTATCAACTAGCCGCGTCCCGTGGTTCAAAGCAATGAAGTTTTTGACCTTGACGACAACTCTCTACCGTTGCTATGCCGCCATATATGTCTGTCCTTACCATTCACCCTGTTAACAATAAATGTTACGCTATACAATGTCCCCCGTATTGGTATGTCCCCAGTATTGTATATTGTATAATTTTGAAAAACACAATCTTTCCAGAACATTCAAACGCGAGGATGAATCACATCACTTCTGAAATGCTACCGGACAAAAAACACTGTCAATTCAAGCTGTTAAACTCATTTGCTTTAAGCCCATAAGAAGTCTTCTCACTTCAGTTTCTGCTCTCATACACCCACAGAATTGCGTCAAATTAAGCCTCAAAAGATCGGGATCTTTGACCGGAAGACTCCTCGTACGTTTCTCCAAAATATGTTGCCAGGGCGCTGACTAAGTCAGACGAGCGCTTTAAAACAGACTCAGAATTGAAGAATGTTTTATGAAAAAGTGACTACTATATGTATGTTTATAATAGTGTGTATTTATTAACATAAATAGTAGCCCAACTATTAGTTGTCGACAATAGCCACGTCGTCGTTTGTATCTCTTTCAAAAGGAGAATTTTCATTATCGTTCCTCAGTTACACCTGAATAATTAAACTTTAACCTAGATCGACACTATTTTTGTGATATTTTACTCCACTTCTTTTTTCATCTTTCTCTGTTCTTCAAATGCCCTAACATTACAAGAGTATCTCACATGTCTCGAAATCAGGTTTCATTAAGTATTTGGACATTTCTCAAGCAATTGCCTCGGAACCACTTGACAATCAGACTTGAGTACTTAAGTACTCAATGCACGCTAACGTAATACTCCATTTTACGAAAACTTAATCAAAGTACTGACACTTCCAGCCAGCGCATCAGCCATTCCTGCCACTCTGGGTGTTTCTCACGTTCTCAGAAGTTCATGACAGTAGCTGGAAGAAAGCTCAGGCGAGTTTTTGTTCACATGTTCTCCCTATCCGCAGGATCTCTCACAATTTCTATTGTTTGTAGCTTGGCAATTGGGAAGGCGATGACCAAGAAGATAAGAGAATAATACCCTGAGGTATATTATTAGTTTAAAAACTGTCTGTGGAAGAAACGCAAAAAATATTCCTTTCTCACTGCAAAGAACACAGAAAAGATCGAGTGGGTTAATGGAGTTTTTTTTATCAGAAAATACAGATTTTATTTAATTGGATTATTATCTCAGATCGCTTTCAAATCACACCTGCTGCTGGAGAGTATTGCATGATCAAATTGACTTTGTTAAAAACTTTAAAATGACATTTAAACATTTAACACAAGTGAAAATATCAAGTTGTAAAAGAAATTTCTTGTAAGCAGTTGATTTATGAGATAATTTCAAGAGGCGAGTTAACTGTTTCAAACTTAATAAGCTCTATAAATAACAAATTTCAGCGCTGGATGTAAGACCTCTTTTAAAGTTTTGCACTCAAACATTGGAGTATCAGAAAACTACACCAGTTTTTTATGATCGTAATTTTGATTTAAAGAAATAATCACTAATTATCATAATAAACCTCTCGGAGCCATTAAATTATTGATTTGATGTGTTTTGCGGAATGATTCCAAGAATTACATAATATAATTTTGGTTTGGGATATGTGGTATAGCAGGCCATTGAATCTTTCAAATTTGGGATCTGATGTCGTCTCGTCTCCTTTACGTATCTCGAAACACATACATACCAATATGATATGGAATATTTTCACAAAATTTATTTAAAAAAAGACCTTCACAAAAGTTATTATTATGATAACACCAGACGAAGATGCTAATCGAATGAACCTTTAATACATGAGCAGACTTTATTTTATTACGTACATTTACGACAATAAGAATACTACATTATGGTTTTAAACCATTACACGTCCAAAATACACGAAGGAAGCTGCGTCCTCCAGATTGGAACCAACGGGGTGACCAGGCAGCACTCCACCCTTCAATGTAGAAATGTTTGAGTAGGTATTCATCTTCCCTGCGACGTTACTTTGTCAGTTACGTTTTTTAAAAGTAAAAATATTAAATAGTATTAAGTAATGATTACAGAATTTTGAAAATGTAAGCATTAAACAGAAAATCATTTTTTCATAGTACGTTCGAATGACGAATAATTGAAATGTTGAAAAAAAAAAATAAAAAAATTTAAATAAAAATAAAATATTATAATTTGATTATGAAGATTTATTAAAAATATAAAGCAATTAAACAGAAAATACATTAATTAATATAATATAAATGATGTCGCAATGTACGAATAATGAAATAGTTGAACAATAAATAATAACGGAAGTAATTAAATAATAAATACAATATATTTAATTGATTATGTATGATTTATTAATCAACATTTGGATAATGCAAAAGGAATTATCAACAATCGCAAATGAACTCTTTCATCAAAAAGAACAAACGGTGGCGGCGGGCATCTAATAAAATCAAGTAATGCAGAATAAATTTTAAGATTATCACAAATACCCCTGGTTCATAAGTAATAAACAACTTCATTCTGAATTAAACATCAATACAATAATAAACCAAACAGCACATATATCACACAACGTCTATCAAAACCTACCAGACATACCAGCAGCAGCTCATTACAAACTACCGAAAAATCCAACCCACACCCGAATAAAAATAGATTTCCGTTTGAAGCCTTCCTCAAAATTTTAGTCAACCATGATTCATAACCCCGAGGTTCTCCCCTAGAGTATTCTCTTCAATGTATAGTTTAAGTTAGCTTAGAATTTTAACTAGAATAAGTATGAAAACCTCTGTAAAGTGATTGTACTGAACGATGTAATCCATCTAAAATTAATAAATGTGTCAAATTAAATTGTCCTTACACAGCGGCGCAGAGCTGCCAGCGAAGGCAGAGGCTGCTGTGAGTGTACTTGGGGTTTTCTAACATGGCAGTTGACGTAAATCCAGCTGTTACAGTGTCGCCATGGTGACGTTTAACCTCCCAATTGGACGAAACCGTCAACAGATGATTTACATCAACTGCCACGCTAAAAAAACTCAAGTATAGGGACGTTCCGATTCTACCGATTCGATTCCGGAATCGATTCTTTTCTTTCGACTCTTGTGGGATCGGTATTCGTTTCTTTTGTTTTCGATTCTTGATGGAATCGATTCCAAAAGTTCGGATTTTTTAATACGCATATTCCTGCGCTTTTATTGTATTTTTCAGTTTTTTCGTTTATTAATGTAGTTATTACTTTATTATTAATTTTATAGAAGTTCATGATGTGTTTGAATTCTACCTCCCAGCATGCCCCCCCTTCCGCTTCGTTCAAACCAAACCTCTTGTTCAAATTACATTTTTAGCAGCTCAATAAAAAGACTCTTTTCATATCTGGATCGCATTGTGTAAAGTTGTGTGTTTTTTAATTCGTTACAATATCGTTGATTCGTTCATACTATTTTGATGTTATAATTTATTATATATTTCAATTATGTTCTTAATTATGGTTTCATTGATTTTTTTCAATGTATTATTTCATCTATAATTTTTTTCGGCACTAGTTTATTATTGGTATTAAAATTTAATTATACACCTGGTTGTGTTTTATTATAGTAATTGCTGGATTCCGGCATCGATACCTACTTTGAATGGTGTTCTCATGTGATTCGAATCCTTAGGGAATCGATTCTTCTTACAATTCGGATCTAGAATCGACTCCAACTTTTCGATTTTGGGATCGATTCTAGAATCGATTCCTTTTTACAGGAATGGCTGTGAGCGTCGCCCTCCAAGCGCTTCGCAGGAGATCAGAGGCCTGCATTTATCTTGGAGGGACCTCCATCTGCCAGCGCCAGCCCGCGCCTCCAGCGAGAAGGCTTACTTCCTTTCCTTTCACCCACTCGCTGCTCCTTACACCTGCCATACACCCTGCACGCCACGCTGAGAAGAACGAGTTCCGGGCTATCCATTTCGGGCATCCATCACTAAATCATTAATTTCAATTTCAAACAATATTGAATTTTAAATTTAAGCACGTGATTTTATGTCATCTTACCATATAAATCATCTTAATCAATTATTTATCTTCTATTATTAGCCAATTATTTAAATCCTCTTACTATATATAGAGCAAGAGCTAAGCACCTTACGTTTGGTACCTATTATGAAGATCCCACATTACGTGCAGAGGTGCCGAAGAAATCTTTTAACATCTTTTTAATGAAAAAGGGGGAAACAACCCTGGTATTTTTAGACAAAATTAAGTGAAGTTGAATCGAACCAACTTTAATTCTGGTAATCCAAAATACTGCAACGGTCAAGATGATTCGCTACCCTTGTTCAATTCCAAATTAACATGGAGGTTCCGACTTCTGCACCAGCGATTTTCAAAAAACAATATTAGACGTAGATTTATGAAGCTTCTTCGGTCTACAATGTATCGCAAACTCACCATCGCATTTGTATGTCGAAAACCGAATTACCTCTTTCCTCATCATCCCCACCCTTCTTGCAGCGTTCTTAGTGATGCAGCAAAAGCAAAGTTCAACCCAATTTTGTTATCACACTGCATTATCGTTGGAAAATAGTTGCCCTGTGCGCCAGCTGGGCTTGAATCAGAAAGGATTCCCTCGTGGATTCGGTGGTGAATGGGGTGGTGGATTCCCCGAAACATACGACCAAGGTAAAATTGGTCTTTATGTTTTTCGTTCGAGTTGTCGAGATCGCGTAGGGACGCGACACTTAAATAAAACAGTTGCCGCTCAGCAGAGGTGGAACTAGTATGTCAGGGGACGGGAGTCAGTTTCACTCCAGACCCCTAAATAATTTTGAAATTATAGTTTTCAAAAGTTGTTATAATACTGCTTTATGGGGATGCGGTTTTAGATGAGATATCTACTGCATACGGTACTAATTATTTTGAATAAATTGAGTAAAGATTCGTAAATCATGGACGCGTTGATGGACGAGATGAATGGGAACCCATCAAGAGAGCGGGAACGGCGCGTTTATGCTAATGTACAAGACATACAAAGGGGACTCATCATGGGCAGACATCAGTAAGATTACAGAAGCCTGATTATAAAAGCCGAGGAGACCATCCCTGGATAATACGATGTAGAAAGCAAAGAACTGATGTAGGCAAGTTCTCCTTTGTGAATCGTACTATAGTAGATTGGAACAAACTACCTGCAAAAGCACTAGAGACTCTTCCTTCTAATGTAGTGAAATTTAAAATATACTTAATTCTATGTAGGTTATCATTGGGACTTTTATCATCATCATCATCATCATTATTATTATTATTATTATTATTTTCATTATTATAATCGTTAGTATTATTAATAATATGGCCATGTCTCTTATACAGTGAAGTGAAGTGAAGTGAAGTGAAGTGGAGTGAAGTGTTAGAAAAGCTATAAGTCAACATACAGATATCTCAAAATTAATTATAACTAGGATATAAATCTCTAATTCTAATTGTAATTATATTTGTAAATATTCGTAATAGTTTTGTAATTGTCGTATAATGTTTGCCACCGAGCATTAGCTCAAAGCGAACTTTAATAAATCTATCTATCTATCTATCTAAAATTCCCAAAAAGTAAAAAATTGAAATTGAGTAATAAACACAAAATGTTGGTTTTGGGGAGGTGGGCACCGCCGCTGGACGACCTCCGTGCCGTGGGGCGCCCCGCGAGGGCATCCATCTGCTTCGAGGAGGGGACTGAGGCGGCAGCGGCAGCAGCAGGAAGCGGCCGTGAGCTACCGAGGAGCGGAGAGAGCTCAGCGCTGCGGCTGTGGTCTGCTGGGCGACCAACGCGCGGCGCCAGCCATCGCCGCCTCCAGTGGCCGCCAGGCACCGCCGCAGCCGGGGAGGCAGAGACCCCTCCTACTTGGCAACCGCAGCGGGTGACGAAAAGCGCTACCAGAGCGCAGCACCTACCGGCGCCGAGCGACACAGGGGCGACGCCGCGTTGGGATGACGAAACAAGAATGAATAATGCGTGAATAAAAAATAAGCAATATTAAGAAAAAATATCAAGAGCGAAAACAAAACTACTAGGATTAAGAAAAAATAATAATTTTGTTTAAGATAGGTATACCAAAGTACTACGTAATAATTAATAAATTAGATTTAATCTAAAATTAAGTTAAAGTTACTTTTAGTAAATTATTAAGAAAATCCCTCCCGCTCAGCTGCTTAAGCCGCAAGGCAGCAGTTTACTTGCAAAGCAATGCAAGAAATAAATTCCCACCTGCTCATGTGGTGTGGAGGGGAACAACAAAATGGATGGCAACAGAGAGAGGGACAGAAGCGCGGGGAGTAATGCGATGGTAGGGAAGGCTGTTGTATTGCTGCTGGAGCTGGAGGCTGCAGCGGACGAGGAGGTGGCTCCTTGACGGGTTTTTGCGGGAAGGCAGCCACAAATGGGTAGCAACAGTGTTAGCGATGATGATGGCTGCGCTAATGGAAGCGAAGAAGGGGGGCAAATGTAGTAGTAGTGAACACAATGAAGGTGGCAATTGCGAATGAGGGATGTGGCGGCAGGTGTCGGCCCAACTCTGGAGATGCAAGAACTGGAGTACACTATCAGAAATTACTGTATTACTTTTAATGTGCAAGTACATGAAAGTAATTTTCATGTACGCATATAAAATTTTATATACACGTACAGTAACTTTAAAATACTTAAATACACTGTACTTGTATATTAAATTTCATGTACATGTACTTTAAAGTTATGAACGTATACATTAAATTTAATGTGCGTTCATGATAATTACTTTCATGTACTTTTACATTAAAAGCAATGCAGAAATTTCTGATTGTGCCGTCTACTTCTCCTTCAAGTGCACATTCTTCTACTCCTAACGCGACATGGCAACTATAATGCGTGTATGCGTACGCGTGTCCGTGGCGTGTGAACGATTGTTTAAGATTTTCTGCACGATTCTGCCGGCGGAGCACAGTTCCCCGGGCGTTCTTGCCGCAGGAGCTTTGCAACGCTTTTGCAAAAAATTGATTAAATCCTCTAGTAAAGGAAGTGAATCTCTGTCCAAGTTCATTTCCCAGTCTTAGAGTACGTGTTTATGCACATTTCGACTGAGAAACGATGACAACAATAAATCTTGTACATTCACACGTGATCCTAAAGTTTTCAACGTTTCCACATTACAGTTCGGTTCCGAGTTCTCCTTCCACATTACAGTTCGGATCCGAGTTCTCCGGCCCTGTGAAAGGGGTCTAAGTTTCTCCGCGAGGTGGAGGGATCGCGATAAGGTGATGGGCTGTAGTATTTGTTTGACAGACGTCCGTGAGTCAAACATGGGCTGTAGGAAAGGGCCAGCGCGTGCTTGGTCAATGCATTGGTTTCGCAAACATCCGCTCAGTTTTGATTCAGAGTGCGCGAATGTTACATGCGAAATGGCGAAGCGGAAATCGAATTCGACAATTCACAGTGAAGGTAGGGAGATCATAGCGAGTGTAATTGAGGCGTGTGATAAGAGACAAAATTATCTGCTGGTTCCTCTGACAAAATCATCGGAAAGAGCAGCGGCATACACGGGTGTTGGAGTAACTAGTATTAAAACAATTTCGTAAAGAAAATACTACACGAAATGAAACAAGTGATGACAGACGACTAATTTCACCTGGTAAGAAAAGAACAGTGACTAGTGACAACGCCGTGAAAATCGATGAATTTGACATGTGCGTTATCAGAAATGCTGTCTTCAATTTTTATGTCCGTGAAAAGCAAGTGCCTACGGTATCACAAATACTGCCAATAATAAAAGAAAATATTAATTTTCCTTGGAGAGAAAAGTCACTATGGAGGATGATGAAGCAGATGGGATTCAGATGGAAGAACTGTAATTCAAAACGCAGTGTTGGTCGAGAGAGCAGACATTGTTGATTGGAGAGCAAGGTATCTCGTGCAAATGAGAAAGTTAAGGGAAGAAGGCCGAGAAATAGTGTATATTGACGAAACATGGATTGACAACAGCTTAGTAGTTAAAACGTGCTGGCAGATGATGATATAATAGGTGTAACAGCCAATATAAGCGCATCAGTTAGACTAATTGTAGTTCATGCTGGTGGAAACAATGGCTTCATTAATGGCGCAGAACTAATTTTCAAAGCTGGTTCTGCATCAGGCGACTACAAGTCAGATGAATCAAGAAAATTTTGAAAAGTGTGTGAGAGAAAATTATTACAAAAACTGCCTTCTAAGGCAGTAATTGTTCTTGATAATGCTCCATATCATAGTGTGTTAGCCAATAAAACCCCAACTGCATGTGCATTAAAGCGCGACATGATTCAATGGTTGAATCAGGTCATGAAACTTGAAAATGAATGCTGGGAAAGGGGCGGTATAGTGGCAGATATTATAGACAATATTGTTATAAATATGGACTCGGATATCGGGTGTGAAGACACTGAAAATAGCGATAGTTCATCGGTGGACAGTGATTAGGTAAGGTCAATGTAACTCAATAGTAGTGTCCATTTCTTCCCCCACTCCCTACCGTCTGTTCTGTCCCTACCGCTTCTTTTCTGTATCCCCACTCTACCCCATTTCCTTTGCTCTGTGATTGACACAGCGAAATGGCATGACGTCACAGAAACGGAGACATCCGAACTCAACTGTACATGCGAAATGATCCAAATAGATTTGGAGGGATGAGGCTTAATCAAGAACTAATGATGGCGGATTAAGTAATGCATGTACATGCGTGTCAACAAGTGTTCTGAAATCATCGTAGCTCGACTGGGGTTGCGCTCACGCCACTTGAAAATTCGTTGCCGAGATGTTTTGCACTATAAATTTAGCCTCTCCATCAAGGAAATTAATGAAATAATAAAATTTGTTAATGTCCGAAATAGACGATTGTCGATTACAATGACCTTGAATGTATCGCGAAATGAACTACTCCACTATTTTATGCCTCCAGAAAATTGGGAGAGGCGAATTTCAGGTAATTTCAACTGAATATGTGAAGGTAACGTTTTGCTACGTTGCGACTGACATTCATGGGGTGCAAATGCAGATTGATTTTAACGGAGAGTCGCTCTCAAGATGCCTAGAGTTTCAAAATATTTGTTGTCAAATTCATCACGTGCGTCAAGTTCTAAACCTTCCGCCTCAATTTTGGATTGAATGTCGTTAAACGCTCCGTATAGCTCAGGTCCCTTAATAACGTAAATAACCCACAGGTCCCTTAGTAACGCTCCGTATAGCTCGCTTTAAGAGCTTCGAACTGTGCCTCACTTGAAATATTTACATTTGACATGTACACGTAAATTGATTCAAGCTTTTCTCAATGGCTGCACGTTGGACTAGCAAAGTTCTGCTAATAATAATAATAATAATAATAATAATAATAATAATAATAATAATAATAATAATAATAATAATAATAAATCCCGTGTGGTGACCAGGGATTTTAGTGGAATAGCACCACGGGATCTCTCCCTGCCGTAAGAGGCGACTAACCGGAGCAGCTGTCCTCTGTCCCTTCCTGTGAAATTTATCCATCTCTCATTACTCATCCCGCCCCTGTCCTAAATTGTCCTTCGTCATTTTCCTTCTTCAGGTGAAATAAAAACTCCCCATGATATCCCCCCTCTTTCCCTTCCCCTCTTCCTGCAAGTCTTCTTAAGTCCAACACTACGTGTTAACAAGAACAACTGTGCCACGTGGAAGACAAGCAATTGTCACCGATTAAAGGTGCTTGGGGCAATGGCAATTACCTATACTTATATGGAGAGACGTTTAAGAAGTCATAAGGCCTCGGAAAAAGAGCCGCTGCCCGGGGAGCGCCGGGGCACGTCGGGGCACGTCTGGAGCCGGTGCCGGGCGTGACAGCATGGGAGCCATCGGTGGTAGGACGCTGAACAGGCGGGCGCCTACCGGGTCACCCGAACAAACTACAGCCAAATCCCAAAGAAGCAACCAACAATCTGTGGCTTCACCTTCCGACAGTGTTTTGCTCGAGAAGCTGCTCGCAACCACCAAGGCTGGGAAAGTGAGGAAACGTATGAAGTGGACAAATAACTTGAATGATGCGCGTCTACTACAGAGCCACACGCTTAGAAACAGAAATGATTGGATACAGACAATCTCTGCATGCTGAATTCAGAGAAAGGTTTCCTCATATTGGCGTCACAGATCAGAGGCTTGTAGATCAGAAAAGAGCTATACTTAAAAACAATCTAATCTCAAATGTAAGGTTGGAACAAATTACACACGAAGTAGCTGCAGAAATCTCCTCCTCCAGTAATGGATGCCCCTTGACACAAACTATCACAGATTCACACGAAGTTCCAAATTCAACCCAATTAGATGAAGCAAATCAGGTTCCATCAACACCAGGTGCCAAGGAAGACGTAATCGACATTACCAGGAACTTTATCTCAAGTACTCAGGATTAGATCCACCATTTCGCACCAGAATTCCTAAACTCAACCGAATAGAAACAACAGGCTCGTCCAAATTATTCAATAAATAAATGAACATGTTCCCTGTCAGATCAAAGAAGAAGATACATTAACAGATATACATGCTATAGTTTACTGTGCAGCTGCTAATTAATTATTACATAATAATTAATTTTAATTTAATAATAATTAATTATTACATCTATGTGTTTAAATACAGGTTCACAACTGTTTTGGGAGAAATAGGGCAGTTGTTACCTTTTTGGGGGCAGCCTGAGATTAATTAATTTTATTGTGAAATATTATTTAGCATAACTTATATTTTGACATATTGGCATTTTGGGTTTTGTTGTAGGATTTTAATAACATGTAGGCTAGGATATTGATATATTGTGTTGATATCGTACAGATTGATTAGTGAATAATTCTATTATTTATTTTAGGAGAAATTACTGTAAATAATCCTCCATTCTTGAGTTAAGATAATACAGACTAGCTATCACAGCTATTACAGCTTTCCTCTTTCCTGTAAAGATACTGGATTATATATATTAATAAATCTATGTGGATATTACTAAAAATATTTTACATATTTGGAAAAAATATTCTCTGCTAATAGACCTTCTATTAATCTACAAAATGATAAGAACTTCAATTTAAATGTGTAGTTCTATTAAAGAAGGAAGAAAAAGATTACAACAAACATTGTTGAAAGTTTTTTTGATGAATTCAGTTGTTTTCAACAATAAGTGTTTTTTGATTAGGGCAATAGTGCACAAAAAATGGTAAAATTTCTTTTAACGAAGAATGCCTTTTTTCACAATCATGCTAATAGATGGTGCCATAAGCTTATTCAGTAATGTAGACAAGAGAAGTGTTTCAAGAGCATGAAAATATAAATAACTCAAATTCAATGAGTTTGTGGGTTACGGTGGTATTCCACCGACCTCTCATATACATAATTGCTTTTTTTTAAAAATAAAATTACAATAATTAATGATAAAAACTGATGTTTTAATAAACTTTTTTTGTTTTTAAAGTAATTAAGGATAAATAAATCACTTTTTAAAAATGATTTAATAAAAATTATTAATTTAATAATTTAATAAAAAAAATCTGATTTAAATAAAAAATCCGACGTAAATCAATAAATTCTTTTTTTCATTTTTTTAATAATGATTTTTCAGAACTACTGCCCTAAATGGTACCAACTGGCCTCTGAATAATCTAAAAAATATTATGAACCTGGATTTAAATATGTCATTAATAGTTTTCAACACTTTTAATTCTCTTTTATAGAGCTTGGTAAAGTACCCAAATTCCAAAAGCACATGTTGCTGCGCTCTCTACCAAAGACTTAAACAGATGTATATTTTTTTTTGTTCTAATAATCTTATTCTAAACTAGTGGGTTTAATTGATTGATTATCTGTCAACCCTTTCCATTTTTGATAAAATTTTGGCCTCATCCAAACCTCTTCAGTCAAAATTACTCCTAAATACTTAAAATTGTTTACATTTTTAATCTTAAACCCTCTAAGTTAAATTCCCATATCACCAACTACCATTTTCCATTTAATTTAACCTTTTTTTCCAATTTTTTATGTAGGAAGCATCATTTACTTCTTCTGCAAGAGCCACTTGATTGTCAGTGAACAATAAAGTATGAATATTTTCTTCCCTACCTGAATTCCCATTTACAGCAGTTTTTGTCTATTTTCTCAAGGCTGATGGAATACATATTTTGAGGAGTGTTGGCATTAAAAACATCTCTTCTTATCCCTTGTTAGTTGTGAAAGACCCTGATAAACCCATAAGTTTTAACCTGGCAGCTATTAGATTTTCTTTACAGCATTTATGTACTGCCAATGGATGTTGTTCTCTTTCATTGCTTCCCACAACTTTTCCACTGGTACACTATCATTTATATTTTTCTTAGGTTTACAAAACTAGAAATAATGGCATTCTAGCTATGGACTTTTCCATTGCTTTTTCAGGTAAAGAAATTACGTATAGGATTGATCAAATCTAAATCCACTCTGTTCTTCTAGTTCCATCATATCTCTTTCAATGCGACCTCTCAGAACCCGTCCATACAGCTTTCCTATTGATGAGATGACACTCAAGCCCATGTAATTGAAGCAATTGGATTTGTTTCCTTTCTTATAAAGTGATTTAATATATCCACTTTTCCAATATTTTGGTATGGCTTCTCCTTTCAGGCATTTATTCAATATTTCTGCCAAATATTCCAAGGTATCATTCATGGCACATTTCAATAATTCACCAAGACTGGGAGCTTTGTTGTTCTTATAGCCATTAGTTCTTTCTTACTCCATGCACACATATATTTTACATGAAATATTTACACAATCTAAGGAATAATCTATACATTTAAAATCAGCCCGCGTGACTATTAAAAGAGTTTCATAATATTTTTTCCATTGATCTTCAGTTTTCGGGGAAAATGTTAGTTTCTTATATTATCTTTTTTAAAAACATTAATTGTTTTCCAAGCTGCCCTTGATTATGAACCACCAACTAATTCACAGATTCCTTTTCCCAATATTCATCTTTTAATTTGGCTACTTCCTTTTTAACAATGTACCAGTATTTTCAGTAGATATTTCTATATAAAGGATCTTAAGAATTCAGTCATTTTTCATACACCGGTTTCTTTTTCTAAAAGAGATTTTTGATTTCTTCCTACCACCAGTATTCCTTCTTTTTTAATCTACATTTCTTTTCCACCCATTGACTCCAGAGCGGCTTGTTGTAAAGATTCCTCCAAGAAATTATACATTTCTTCTGACCCTTCACTTTCTTTTGTGCCAATCTTAAACTTGTAAAGAATGTGGTGAATTCTTTTTCAAAACTGTAAGTTGATAGCTCACTGCCAATTTTGTTTCCTGTTTACATTCACCTTCCACAGTACGTATTTCTTTCTTCCCGAGTCTAAAACAAGCTGTTATTTTTAAGAAGTAATGATTGGACCCACAAATAGACCTCTTTTTACATGGACGTCCATTATTTTCATGTGGCATGTCTGTCCAATATTGGTGTAATCAGAAATTGATTCGAGTCCTTTACTACAGTGTGTCCATGTATATTTATGAATACATTTGTGGGGGTAAAACCTGTTAAGTATCATTAGTGAGAACTGATCACATATCTCAATTAGAAGAGTACCATTCTCATTTAACACGTCTTCTCCATATTGACCCACTACTTGATAATTTACTATTCTCCCCACCCTTGCATTATAATCACCTAGTAAAATTAATTCCTTCTTATTACCACAGTTAAAATTACTTCACTTAAATTAGTTAAATTCTTCTTCACCAACAAGGTGGCATCATCACCAACATCAAAAACTAATATTAAAAATTCAGATCAAGGTTATTATTCTTCATTCTGCATTCAACTTTCAACATGTTTCTTCCATTTCTTATGTAACAAAATAGAGACTCCTACCTTTGCTTGTTGATGTTTTCCACACCACTGAAAAAATGTAAAAAATCTTCCCACATCTCATTTCCATTTCCCTTCTTTTTGGTTTCTGTATTTTACATATTTGAATAAATTAATTATATACTGTTCACTCAAATGAATCACCAGTCTTTATACTATCATGCAAAATGTTAATACCCTGGATTTAAATATGCACTTCTTTTAATCAATCAAGATAGAAATTATTATAAATAATTTTTTATAACTGAGGAATCTCATCACACACTGTGCCCTTGAAGTTATCAACAATCTTCCTCCTATCCTACAATATAATCCTGGATATAAATATCAGTTCCATTATTCATCCAGATGAAATTACTATGAATAATTTTACACATATGAGTAAATAAATCCCAACTGTGACCTCAAGATTTCAACTGTCTTTCTTATATCCTACATATTGTGAATATCCTCAACAAAACGTTTTAATTTAAAAATTACAGTAAATGATATTACACAATAAAATTAACTATTTCCAGATGTGCTCTTGAAATGTATCAAATGTCTCCTAATGCATAAAAAAAATATGAACAACTAATTAAATTTCCGACTTAACCATTAATCTAGGTAGAAATTATAGTGTTAATTATACATACAAGAGTGCACTTATCACAGACTGTAGCACAATGGTACACCAGTCCTTTGTTTAATCTAGAAAAGTTAAACTTGAAATAAATATCAGTTTATTAATCATTGAAATAGAAATTTATATCAATAATCGTCTACTATATTATTTCAGTAGTATACATAACTTTTGCATCTCTCACACGCAATCAATCTTTATAAATGTTGTCTCTAAAGAAAGAGACTTTCATAGAGACATAATGAATTGCACTTTGACTTTAAAAGAAGGAAGGATTTGTTTAAAAAACGCATCTAAATATTAATGTCAAATGCAACCCACAACACTCAATTGCACTTTTTAATCTATATTGTAAATTATAACTCCTAAACAAAGCATTTTGGGGCCTTAAAAACTAAAATTTTGAGGAAGTCCTCAAAGAAACTTTCCTCTTACCATAATTTACAGGATGAGATCTTCTTAAACATTTTATTACATTTTTTGCTGATTTAACGCTTCTCAGTTCTACTCAATGTGTTCAGAGCCTGCAGAATCTGCAACTGTATGTGAAATTAAACCAATTACTTGATATTCTATGTGATTGAAGTACATGGGTGTACCTCTCTGCTCAGTAATAACGTTAAACAAGAATAGTTTGTATTGAACAAGGTGTATTGTATTGTTATCAATTACATACAGTATTTTATCATACAGTATTTTAAGAACCTGGATATAAATAGTGGTCAGTTAAAAATGGTCAGTTAATTATCCAAGATAAAAAGTTACTATAACTCAAACATATTAACACACAGTGCCCTCAAAGTCTTCCTCCTATTTTAACATAATTAGATCCTGGATAGAGTTCTGTTAATGATTTAAAAAAAATACTAAGAATAATTTATATATTTGAGTAAACTAATAACAGACTGTGACCTCATAGGGTTCAACAGTCTAAATATCAACACAATATATCAATATCTAGCCTACATGTTATTAAAATCCTACAACAAAACCCATAATGCCAATATGTCAAGATATAAGTTATGCTAAATAATATTTCACAATAAAATTAATTAATCTCAGGCTGCCCCCAAAAGGTAACAACTGCCCTCTTTCTCCCAAAAAAGTTGTGAACCTGTATTTAAACACATAGATATAATAATTAATTTAGGTAAAAATTACTGTAAATAAATCTACATGTTTCAGTTAACCTATCAGAGACTGTGCTCTTAAAGGTGCCACCATTCTTTAGCTAATCTTCCAAAACTTAAGAACCTGAAATTAAATATGCAGTCCTATTAATCAGTCAAGATAAAAGTACTGTAAATAATGATGCATATTATAGTAAACAAATAATAAACCTCCTCGAAGGTATCAAGTCTTTTTCCATGCCATAATATAGCACCTAATTTTAATAAATGAAGAAATTTTTATAAAGATTTTATTTATTTGAGGAATTTCATCCAGACTATGCCTCAAAGGACTTCTCTATTGTAAATATGTTAAAATCCTGGATATAAATATGCAGTTTTATTAATATCCAGGTAGGAATTACTATGAATAATTTTATATATTTGAGTAAACAAATACAGACTGTGCCCTCATAGGGTTTAACAGTCTTTCTTATATCCTACATAATGTTGAAATCCTACGACAAAATGCTTAATGCCAATATTTCTTCAAGATGTAAATTACAGTAAATGATAATTCTTAATAAAGTTAATTAATCCCAAACTGTGCCCTCAAAAAATAATCAACATTCTTCTTCTTATCCAAAACAAGTTATGACTTAAATTAAATTTGCTGTTAAAATAAGTAAATTTCATCTCTGAATCAATCAATATAAAACCTACCATAAATAGTTTTTTATGTTAGAAACAATACATAACAGACTGTGACTTCAAAGGTATCAACACTTTTTCTTCTATCCTATATGTAAAGATCCTCAATCGAAATAAGTAATTCTTTTAATGCAAAAACATTCTCTTAATGTAAAAGAAGACTAAATACTGGATTAATGAATTGATAAATGAGATCAAAGTAAAGAAACATATATTTGAAAAGTGGTTAAATACCCATGAAGACAAAGACAAACACAAGTACATAATCCTGTGGAGAAGAGTAAGAAATCTGATAAGGAAGGAAAAACAACAGTCTTGGGAAAGGATATGCAAGGAAATAGAAACGTATATAGGTGGGAAAAAAATGACTGAAGTTTGGAAATACATTAGGAATATCAAATCACCCTGCAGAGAAAAAGTTCAGATCCAAAGTATTCCAAATAAACAATGGGAAGTGTATTTTCCCACCTGGGTTAAATCTTACTTTTCAAATAATTGTCAAGTAGTCACAATCAAGCATGTTAAAGATAAAAGAATTTCAACCTAGAATAATAAATTATGGAGTGCCACAAGGATCAATCCTAGGCTCTATTATATTTCTCGTTTCATCAACAACATGCCCCTGACTCAATAAAGGGGCAAAATGGTGCTATTTGCAGATGACACAAACATTATTATTAAAGCAAATACCCAACAAACTCTACAAAAAGATGCACAAACAGTTCTAGAGGCACTAGTAAAATGGTTCCAGGACAATAAGCTCATCATAAACACTAGTAAAACTCTCCTCAACCTTTGTAATCAACTCTCTAAAGAAAATCCTCCAACACGTTTAATGATAAAAACATGCCTGTAAAAATAGCTCAAGAAACAACTTTCCTTGGATTGACTATTCAAGATGCGCTTTCAGATTGCCAACATGGATTTAGAAAATCATAATCAACGGAAACAGCTATATTTTCTTTTCTTAAAGATGTCGCCTCATCATTGGATCAAAACGAGGCACCTATTGGATTATTTTAGATCTCTCAAAGCTTTTGACGTCATTGATCATGACATTTTACTTTCAAAATTACCTTCATACGGAATCCGTGGTATTGCTCTAGATTGGTTATGTTCGTACCTTAAACAACGATCTCAGAGAGTGGAAATACCTTACTGGAATGATGGAACATTACGTACGCACCTTTCCGACTCTTTGCCCATTGCACGGAGTTTCTCAAGGATCGATTTTAGGCCCTATTCTGTTCCTACTTTACGTAAACGATATGCCTCGACGATTCGAAATGGAAGAACGGTTCTCTTAGCAGATGATACAAACATACTTTGCCATAAAGAAACAGTAAATAGTACAATATCAGATGTTTCAAATTGGTTCCGAAATAACAAATTAATAGTAAACTAAAAGAAAACGGTTTTAATGCAGTTTTCCATTTCAAATAAACAATTCTGTGCTCCATTGAAAATGAACGGTGTACCACTGACTGATGTTAAGGAAACAAAACTTTTAGGTCTCTCAATTCAGTCAAACCTTAAAGGAACGTCCATTTAAATGAATTGAGCACAAAATTAAGTTCATTATGCTACGCGTTCAGAATTCTTGCAAATTCGGTCAGCCTTCATACTGTTCATTGTGTATATTTCCGAATGTTCACTCCCGCCTGAGATAAGGCATAATATTCTGGGAAATACGTCTTATAGCTCCCAGACTTTTAGATTTCAAAAGCGAATTGTACGAATAACCAAATCCCACCCACATGATTCATGTGAGCCTCTCTTCATTAATCTAGGAATTTTACCATTACCTTGTCTGTTTATTTACGAATCAGTGGTTTTGTAAAAATGACTTGCTTAAGGGCGGGAATATATTGTCAGAAAATGCCGATGTCTGTTACTATAAACACGACGCGTAATCATATTCATCAGGTGACAGTATCAACAGCTCATTACAAAAAATTCACATACATGTACATTATTTTAAAATTCTTTGCCAGATGACATTAAATGATTAAATTCGATAGAAAAGTTTAAATCCCAAGTGAAATCGTTTCTGCTGCATAACTGTTTCTATACAATTAGAGACTATACTGAACATCACAAGAAAAGTAACATTAATTTTAACAATGGTACATAATGCATTATTTACCATTTGAACTGTATAAATGTGTATAAACAACCTGTAACAAGTATCGTATTGCAGCCTCCGGGTCAATGACCCCATCTCGATCAGGGTTTTCGTCCAGTTTCCCTGATCCATTGAGCAAATGCTGAGATGGCCTCTTGTTTTGCTTCTGGATATAAATGTAACTTCATTTTCTGTGAACGTCTTCTAGAATTCAGTGGGAAATACAATTATTCAAATTATCGTTTCCATGTTGTCGCGTCAAGAAGTATTATTCCGAAGGACAACATGGATAAGAGCCAAAATTTATTGCCTTTTTATCATTGAAAATAGATTTTATTACATGAGAGCTTTTTTTATTTTTTTCCAAAATTTAAGTAGTATATGACTTAGTGTAGGGATAACAGAATTTTGAAAATGTGCATGGCGTCTAGGAATTGCCAGATGAGGACATGAGGTGAAACGGCACAGCAAGGCCCTTCGAACGCCGACGCACAACCGCCGGAGTGCGCCGCCATCACTCCGAGGTCGACTTCGAGGCGAGCAGCGAAGGTAACGGCGAACGGCGCAAAAGCGCTGAAACATAGGTCAATGTCCCGTGACCGGGGATATTTTTGAGACTAAATGTCGCAAATCGGAGTCCGGCGTCACTGGGCAGGTTATATGGAAATTGGAGTAAATTTCAGGTGTAAACTGATCGACGGGAAATCTCAGGTTAAATGTGCGAAAGGAATGAATGAAGGTTTCACGCATTAAAAGAGAAAGGTACCATTGATTCTTGTTCTCTATATTTTTATGTGTGTTCAGTGTACATTTAAACGGGTTTCAGAATTAAACCTAGTTTAATTGATTTATGTGTACTTGTTTGAATATCTTCTCGACACCCAAAAAGATCCCACTGCCCTGAGGAGTCACAAAGCTCGCAAAACGCGCCATCTACCCACAGCTTTTCGAACTCTGACGCCCGAACTAGCAAATAATTGTTTTTCCGGGAGGTCACGAAAAGAGGAGAATATTCACCCCTCCAAAATTTCCCGAGTACCATAAGTATCGCGGCGCGCCTCGGAGGAGCCCTCTATGATTGCAGCAACGACGGCGACTAGACTGAGCTCTCTTTTATTGCAGGAGCGACGGTGACTAGACTGAGTTCTGAAGGTGATTGTAACTTGATAGCATAGGAGTTTATTTCAACTTGGTAGTTAAAAGTTAGCTTGAGAAGCGTATCTTCGAGAGTGATGTAATTAAGAAGTGGAGTGCACGAACATTCTTCGCATTAACATTCACAATATTTGAGAGAGCAAGTGAAGTGACTGTTGGACTTCGAAATAATTTCAAATGTAAAATTCGCGCAGAAGGACATTAACTAAATCCAGCATCTCATATTGCACGCTGAGACCACACACGCACAAAGTGTGGTAGGTAGGCCGAGCATTTAAAGCATAACTTCAGCAACATTAATTATTCGAGGCTGGAAGCGCGAACAAACTTGTACGAGGCGCGGCAGAAGAAGAAGGACGAACCCAGGAAGAGCGAAGCGTAGGTGAGAAAGATTTGGACAGGAACGAGAATCGTACGAGTCCGGAGAACGGGAGAAGGGTGTGGAAATCGGAGGCGTGGCGGAGTCCAGAGTTCGAGGGAAGCAAAGTGATAACGTCGTGGGACAACAAGCGAAGAAGAGTGGCAACGCGGGGCGAGCGGCAGACAATACCCAAGGTTACCCACAGGCGAGTGATGCGGAGCTGTTGCGGTAAAAGAACTGGCAACCTTTATGCGGCGATCAGTTGGAGAAAGAGAATAGCCGTAAAATACGCGACAATTCGTGTTAGAAGTGGGTGAAAAGTCCAGAATAGGTGGGAGAAGTATCCCGAACGATGTGAGTGGCAGTTTCAAGTTCATTTACTGCATGTGTCATTAAATCCATTCAAAGAGGCCATACCTTGTACAATTTTACTTAAATAATTCATGATTTTCACATGTTGTATAGTTGATGTTATCTGGAAAAGTCAGTTTATTGTATTGTGTTAAAAGTAATTGCTTTCTGTGATATATAAAGGGGGCAGATTTAAGTAACGTGTGTATTACGTTTTATTGTTTTTTTCTGTTTAAATTTCAATGATATAGTGAGTGCGAAGCCCACGGCTAGCACCTGTGAACGGGATACCTTAAAACAAGTGTAAAATTCATTTTAAAGGCCGTGCACGGAAAAAAACTTGAGCGTAAAAAGAGTAAAATAATTTGGTATATTAACTTATTTCAATGTGTTATTCATTCAGTTTAACGTGTGGGATGATGGAGCCATTGATATTTGTTGAATATCGTCCAGAAGTCAGTGGGAATTGTAAATACGGTTTAAAGGTGTAAAATAAGTAGGTGTAAAATAAGGTGTAAAATCGTAGTTTAAAGGTGTAAAATAAGAATTTTGTGTAAATTTGGTAATGTCTAAAACGAACTAGAGGCGGATTAGCATTTGCACCAGCTGGTCAACTAGACTAAAACTACAGAACCAAACTCAAATGAGAGTATTTATTTTTAATGATCAATAAACTTTGTTCAGACATTAAGGTGGTAGTTGCAGATTTACTCAACGCCAATTACGAATGCGAGGTTCGATTAACGGATTCCAGATAGTAGAGTTCAGTCTTTTTGTGTGTGTTTGGTTCTAATTGAAGAATATATGATTTTATCTCAGATCCACAATCTTTTTCTTTGTCGTATACGTACATATATGCTCCCCAACGTGCAGTCCCGGCATTAGTCTAAAAATAACAATTGAATTAATTCAGCTCGACAGGTCTGACGGCGGACCGGCAGTGAACTCTCGGACATCAGAGGTAACGCCCACGTGGAGCGAAGCTCACTTGGAATAACGGCGCCTGATCGGAAGAGTTGCAAATGCACGACGCGCCGCGATAATTTTGACGGCGTGTTCCGTGACTATATATATACAACAAAATTCTCTTCTAAAAGTTTTTTTATGGCACACACTTTATCTAAAATCAGTTTTAGCTTCCAATCAATATTTCGCGAAAGTCGATACGGGATCGGTAAGGCGGTAGTGCCGTGGTGATCTCGGCCGGAAGGTTCACGGAAACAATGGTACTCCGACATACTTTCTCTTATTTCTAACTTTTCAATTTTCAAAAATTTAAGAGTTCAACTAAAATGAGACCCCGACCCACGCCATTCTTTTAGGCACCCCCTTCTATCCGTGGAAAAATTAAAAGGTTTGAGAAAAAATGTTTAATTAAAAAAAGTCTTGTATTTCGCGCGAAATTACATGAAAACTACTCATATTTTCGAAAAATTGATCTTGAACTTATTTAATGATCCGTCTTTAAGGAACAGATTTCATTAAGAAAAATCTCTTTATCTTCAATGTTATAGGTGTAACTAGACGCCCAAAAAATTGCACTTTTGCAATTAAAAAAAATTGAGATTTCAACGAATATGAGATCTGCACCATTCTCTTAAGCGTTCTTTGTCCGAAGACAGAGTTTGATCAAAAATTTGGTGCCGTTTTTGAGAAAATTTGAAAATGATTGTGAAGCCTCATGTAAAGTACCCTGAAAAACTGACAATATCCTTTTGAAACTCCCAGAGCATCGAGTTCATTCAAATCGACTGAGTAATATCAATTTTGAAGAAAATCGGCTGAACGCTTTAGTCTAGCGTTGACAACAGACGGGCAGACAGATACAGACGTTTTGCCCTCAAACGCTTTTTCTTCATCAAGGATTACAGAACGTTCCCTTCTTAAGAAGTACGAACCTTCGTGAGAAAGTAAAAAAAAAAAAAAGATAGCTTCATTAAATACCAAAATTACGCCGTCATATTGACGTACCAAAACAAATCGATTTCGTTTATTTCTCACGACTTTCCTGCAGCTTCGTTTTTGCCATTTGAGTGTGTAAATTTCAATTTTTAGGTCTTCCATATTTTTATTGGTTAGCCCGGTTTCAGAGTCTTATTGCCAACTGGTGTCTGGTTGATGTTTCAATACACCCATTCGATGAGCCAACATATTTTTTCTGGAAGCAGCGGTGCCAGATGTTTTTCGTGGGCAGAACATGTCTCCTTGTCGTGTCCTGGCCTTGCAGCCGAACCCGCCATTCTCAAAATCGTGTCCTGCGTGAGCTACATCTTGCGGCAGCATCACGCGACAGCTTCAAGCGCCAATTTAAAGTATCTTATGGGCCGTCCTGCGTCGGCGACATCCGCGACGAAGCGACGAAAGCGCTCCAAGCGGCGGCGTCCGAGCTTCAAACATGTTTGAATCTTGTCGCTACTTGTCGCCGCTTCTCGTTGTGTCGCGCGTATAGTTTCGCTGCTTTAGTCTTCAATTTCCCATTTCAAAGATGTCGAATAGCGATATAATGGAATGTTTAACTGAAGATGTGAAAAACACAAAGGAATTGTGGAACAAGAGTTTGAATAACTACCACAGTAGAATTGTGAGCGACGAATTGTGAAAGGAAGTGACGAAAGCACTGAAAATAACAAATAAGTTTGTTTTTTATTGATTAAATTATGTTAATTTATATTATTCTTACTGAATTTGTCAGATGCTAATTATATTGTGTAATGCATACATCACAATGTATTATATACCAGTATTCCTGTACACGTAAATGAGGTTAGGTTTCTATTGTAACTAAACCGGCAGGGCTATTGAAATAATTGCAGTCTGTCTTATTTCACGGGCTTCTGTTGAGGGTGAATTAAACCTATTACTAACTGGCAGAGTGAATATCTGGGAGAGTTTGTTGAACATAACAAAAATCTTGAATGTTTCCTTTGAAACATTTCGACTGTCGCTGTCGCAGCCTCCTGTCGCTTACGTAGGACACCACGCGCTCAGTCGCGCGGCATCGCAACTTGCGCTTGAAGCTGACGCAAGCTATCGCTTGTCGCCGTCGCCGGTTGTAGCTTACGCAGGGGCCTTAGTCTCCAACGCGACGGCGGCATTCAGGAAGCAAGTCGCGGGGACACCCTGCAAGTGGAGCGGCAAACGTTAGGCCACGGCTGAGGCACGGCGGCTGCAGTGCCTTTGACAACGATGACGATTGCAAATGAATGACGTTAACCACGGCACTGAATGACATTGACCATGGCATTGAATGACAGACTACGGCAATGAATGACAATGAGAATAATTTCGACGATGACGTTGAAGACTGCTTTCTTAGGAAGACACTGAGGATTGCAGTGTCAGCGAGAAAGGCTGACGCAGATGTACGCAGTGATCCTCGCGGAGAAGTGGGCGGCAATCAGACACTGGAACCAAGGTGGAGGCAGAGGAAGATCGAGACATAGTCAAAGGAGAGGGCGGGGTGGGGCCGGAAATGGGTAGAGATAAGCACATTATCATATACTTGACGAATAATGAAGAAATGAAAAAGCGATGGGAACGATAGGAGAACCACGAAAAGAGCGGATACTGGAACAAGAACGAAATTATGACGGACATTTGACGTTTGAGACACTTGCAGTGTTGAGTGACAGAAATGAAGTCTGTGCTGGTGGAGGTGGCGGCTGTAGTGGTTACAGGGCGGCAGCGGTAGAAGTGGTGATGACGGCATAGCGCTGGTGACGAAGGCAGCGAAGGGTTACGCACAGCGTTGCAGGCGATTTAACACGGGGTGTGCGATATTGTCTCCCGCTAGAGTTTGATGTCCCCTTCTGAAAAGATAATTTGTCCCTGCCAGGAAGAAAATTACAAAGCCCTTGAGCCCAAAGAAATTGAAAAAGAAGTCCATGAGCATATAGGATTTATTCGAAGTGTGCCGCGAAAGCAAAGACGCTGCACTCGTCAATTTGTCGATTTGCTGCCCCTTCTCGACCTGGAGTTTTGAACGTTCTCCCTTGCACAAATGCTAAATTGTACCCTGGGTAACGGTGAAAGTCTGGGGTGGGCGGTGGCGAGGGATGTCATGTTAATGACGCAAGGGTCCGGAACATTTCTAGACGTGGCTGTAAGGAAGGGCTGTCGTACACTCTGGCGACCATAACGGGGGGCATAACCTTGTTTTTAAATCTGAATACAATTGCGGCACGTCGCAGGCATGGTCCGGTATCATTTCCATTTATCACTTCTGACTTCGTGATCGCAAGCGCTATAAAATTAGTATTGTCTTAGAGTACATTCTTTGTAGTTATTGGGCAATATGAGACCGTTTGATGTCTCGATGTACGCGGGTTCTATATTTTTGCATGAATGTGTCTGGACTGGAATGTGCACTGGAAATGAAAATTATGCGTGTTACGTGCCTCGGTCAGTAAGTAAAACGTTTTACTCAATTTAGGTCCCATTATATTTCTCTCTGCCGCGCCCGACCATATTTAGTTGCCAACCAACGACGAACCATGATTTTCTCCTGTTTCAAATGGAATGTTATCATGCGTTCGATGCGGTGATGGTGGGTGTGGTTCATTCTTTGGAGGTAAAGTTTGAGAAGACGATATCGGCGTCGGCACACCATGAGAAGCGACGTTGCACAGCCTCTCCCACTCCACCTCCCTCCACCCTACCCCAAAGAGGACTGCAGCCATTTCAAACGAATGTCGCTGCAAAAACTGACGCGTTGGGTCTGCTGATCGATGTCTCATTAGTGAAGGAGATCTCTATGCTGGAGGACCTTTCCGGAAGTGCCTTCCAGGAAGAAGCCCAGAAAGATACTTGATCGGAATTTTTTAAAACGGGTTTGCATATAAGGAAATAGCAAAAGCTCAGCGAGAACTGTAATCAAATTCGAGGTACCATACGGCTATTAACGCACTACTTCCTAAGAAGAAGGGAATTATCTTAATACGATGTTGAAATTTCGATTGCGCTCGAACGCATGTCAGAACAAAACTATTAGTGCTGTTGTAAAGATGGTTAAGATTGGTGCAGGTGGCGAGGAGATGCACGAAACTATTTCCCCGAAAATCAGGATGTCATTACGGTTGTACGCATGTACTAACTGTGCACTTTTTCTTGATACTCCAGAGCGGGGAGAGGTGGGTTCTGTCTACTTCACGGCAGTGCAGGGCTGTCAACTTTATTGACAGAAAACTCGGCGTAATAACTCGTCTTGGACTAGATAGCTATGAGAAACAACGGAAGATTTTTTAAATCCTGAAGAAATAATTAATAGTTATAGAAATAACTGAGTAACAAGAAGGAACATGGTACGCACAGGTCGATAGAGAGACCGAAAACTAAGAAGTTCGCATTGGAAAGGAAGAAGGTGGGCAGCTCTGTAAACTGAGCAGTGACGTTCCAAGTGGAGCTCATATTTTCTACCGGGCCGTGCTATGCCGTGCTGAGCGAAGACTAGGGAGCTCGAGGATCAAGAAAAAGTGCGAGCATGGCATGTACGTACGTATGCACAGATGGCGGATAGATAGGAACGTCACTAATAACTGTCAGAGAAGAAGCTTTCGAGCTGAAACTTTGAACATGCGTAATAACTCGTTAGACTAGTCGATGGTCGGTTTTAATTCTGAGATTTAATGTTATAGAAATAATTGGCTACAGAAGCGTACCGCTGATAAGTACCCAGCAGTACGCTTGAAGGAAGGGCACACTGAAATGACCTGAACGTCGAGGAGATCAAACCGGGCCGGATCGTCGGACAGCCATCAGAGAGCATACCCGAGCCGCGGAAGCCTACGTAATCATATGCGAGGAGTGAGTTCCACTTGTGCCATTCGGGAGGTCATTAAAATATTTTAATTTCTGGGGGCACTTTACATAAGCACTTACTTCATTTTCAAAGTTTTCTGTAAAATAGAATTTCTTCTGATGAAAGGACATTTATATTGTATAGTTATAATTTTCATTAAAACTCCGAATTTTTAAAAAAGTTTGAATCTTTAAAAATATGTTTCGAATCTGTCCTAGCCTCCGATACTAAAACCCAAATGTCCTTCCCAATACAATTTCTCTCTCAACTGTAGGTCCTGAAAAAATGCGCTTAAAAATTAGTAATTGATTTAACATCAAGAGGAGAATTGTGAAATGAAATACAATTTCATGGAAGCAATTTACTTGGCACTCATTAGAAACAAGGGGAAAATGAATTAAACTTGCAGTAACCCTGTCAACTTTCTTCTCCAAATATGAGTAACATAAAATATCTCTTCTCTTTGAATCTTATGTTCATTATGAAGTTTTTACTCGCATATTTCATGCTCACAACATGCGGTGCATGTAAAATGTGTAGGTCTCATTTAACTGTTTTTCAAAGGAATTCCTGCTTCCGGAATGCCCTGTATCTTTTGTTAAAATGTATGAAATGTATACGCTCTGGGTATCTTAAGATTACCATGATCACGCGAACATGTTTCTTTCCAAACAAGAAAAATGCACTTCTTGCGTTAACCCCACAACTGCAAGAAAATCTTTCTTCATTTTAATTTGCAACACTTTGTTCTCTTTTTAATTTACATTAGTATTTCAATCTCGTCCTAACACGTGCCTTGGTAGTAATCAATCATCGTGATTGATATTTCCGGGGCGTCAACTGCTAAGGTCATTAGTCCATACGTGTAACATATATTTGCTCCTGGTGTGGCGGTGATCTCCCGCTGGATACAGGACCCGACCGATCGTCGGCTAGCGGGCTTTTCCTCAACCAGGTATCTCCCACCGGCGGGGCACCACCCCAGCCGGGCCAAGCTCTATGAACCCCACCGGTCTCCCGGCATGTGTGGTAGTGTTGTACATGAAAGTGTGTGTGTAAGTAAGGGGTAAGATAGGACAAGGAATAGAATGGAAAAATCGCGCGCGGTTCGTGGCCCGTTTGTTAGAGTACTGCTCCGGGATTCGCCTTGTATTGATCTGAGAAACCATGGAAAACTACCTCAGAGCAGCCGGTTGCTAGAATTCTCCTCCAGACAGTGACAGAACCCGACCTAGCAATCTAGCTAGAGTCGAAATCCTGCCACCGTTGGGACTCGAACCTAGGACATCCCGGTCAGAGGCAGTGCAATGACTTCAGTTGATGCCCTGTGCCACCTCTGCCGATGAAAGAATTGAAAGCGATGAAGATGTGAAGAGAGTTGGTGACAATGATTGACAACAGAAACCGTAGCTTCCGTAGGCGCCCACAGCCTCAAACAAGAGGGGAGAAACTACTTTTCAGAGCTCCATGGGGGGATGGGTCCCATTTAGCTTGTTTAATTTACATTGAACATTTTTCTACTAAGTAAATAATGCATTTTACAAGGAGATTGAAATTATAAATTTAATGACAATTAACAAGTATGATTTTAGGTTGCACAATTTCCAGGTGTTCTGAAGGTTTCTTCTCCAAATGTGTATCAATGTTCCAAAGCATCAACTTAAAGAGGAAGTCAGGAATTTAACATATTTATAATAAAATGTTTTATTGCGTCGGGCAGGCACCGTCTGCCCACCTGTGCGCACGATTATGGCAGCCTCCACGTAAACAATTGAAACATATAGAGAGACAAGTTTTAAATAGAAGTAGAACATTCATTTGTATTTTAATTTGAATTTTTAACTGTATACGAAGAGGAGCATATTTTGAGTGTGGGATAAGAATTGTGAAATGTTAAATTAACGAGGGAAAACCCTAAAAGTTACTCCTTTCTAGTTTTTGCTTCTAATTGGCGATTCATTTCTTTCTTCCTTTCATTACTACTTCTAAACAATTTACATGACGAGTGTAATAGTTTAGAAGTAAAATACTTGAGAAATTTCTTGAAGAAAGAAACGAAAAAGTGTTCGCATGCTTCCAAATATCACCTCTAACACGAATACGATTGTGTGTCATGAAACTGTCCTGAAGTTGCTTGAAATTGTACATTGCAAGCGGGAAATAGAGCTGTTTCAAAAAGAAAAGGCGTCTTACCACTGTAGCACTTCTGATCAACGGATTAGGCATTTAGTATTCACCTTTTCTGTCTTTTCGTATGCCTGTATAACTCTCATTCATCCCCTTTCTCACACTACAACCATTTTACCGAAGTTGCAACCGAGACGACTCCATTCAATTATTTTCTGTGTACTCGTGCATGTGCAGGAAAACGATGTCTGGACCTCGTTGCCTATCTCGTCCAACGCTCAATTGTTCGCTGAGATCGTCGAAAGCGAGAGAGAATTCCTCGTTGGCCTTTTGAGGCAAATGGAGGGCTGGCGGCTGCGCGTCGCGTTCGTCGCCGAGCACAGGCTCCTTGGGCCGTCGTCGCGTGGCGGTGGACGTCATTGTGATGGCTAATTTTACCAAAACATCGATGTGTCGAACATCGCTAAAGGTTTTCGAGGTCTCTGACGAAAAACGTCGATGTTTTAATTGAGACTAATAACATGCTATTTTCCTATCCATTTTTAATTACAATGCGTAAATGGGATATATTTTATTTGATTTTTGTTTTTGTTTCCCTGTCTGAAGAAAGAGCTCAATGGAGAGAATTGGGAACCGTGGAAAACATCCAAAAGCATGTTACAACGTTCCTAAGACATTCCCGCCGAGGACTTTCAGGGTTCTTTCTAGGCGTAGCGACGCGTTTCGCAGTCTATTAATGCAGAGGAGAGTATTTTGAACAGTTTTAAGCAATTGTACAGGTCCGATCAATAAATCTATTTTCCCAAGAAAATACGCATTACTTTTATAATGGACCGTGTATGGTTAAACACATACCAGTTTGGAAAGCAATGGTTGGTCACACATCACATGTTACTGTGGGACTACCCAGGATGGAGTGAGTCTGGTTCATGACTTGTCAAAACGTCTGAGGGCCATTTCTAAACACTACTGTCGATTCAGTCAATGACATGCCTGGCGATAACATACATTCATAACATGAGCAGCTCCCAAACTTCCTCAGATTGCACAGGCGAAATGTGCAGCGTGATAAAGAGGATGACGCAAAGCAACGATATTGATACCGATTGCTGCTACTCTACAACGAGCTTAAACCCCATTATTAAAAAAAACATCGAAAGCAAAATGTCGACGTTAATATATGTTTCTTGTGGAAAACATCGATGTTTTTTTGCCATCCCTAGACGTCAGAGTGGTGACGATGAATGAGAGGAAGCTGGAACGGAGATGATAATGGCAGAGAGGGATAGCAACGGAGGTGGCACTGATAGTACCTGCTGAAGGAGTGGAGGGGGTGATGAGGAACATAGGTAGAAAGGGGAATTGGCAAGGCAGAATTTGTCGCGAGCCCTTGCTCTTCAGCATGCAGTAGTGTTGGCAATGAGTTATTCATCCATTCAACGATTCTTTCCTGCCTTTTCAACCGATGGAATCGTTGGTCCAACGATTACATCGCCTGTAGGTCGCCCTTTTCCCGTACACGAATATGCAGCATTAATGTGTCAATGTTTCTATACGTGTTTACTTGTCATAATGAAGCATTTATTTTATACTTTGGTGTGTTTCCACCGTCATGACGGTGACTGACGCGTCAGTGTGTTCTTCGCCCTGATAATACTGTTTTAGGGTTTTTTTTCGGTGTAATATTATTTTGGAATTTTGAGTTACACTTAACAAGTTTAGAATTGGTCTACAAAATCATTGCATTGAATTGGGAGGTGTCTGCCTATTCACTATATGTGATGTGGTGTAAATCTGTGTTCATTGTAACTTTTTCTAATCTTCTGAGGAGATTTTTGTTATAAAGTATGTAATATAGTTTCAAATAGTGCTTGCATAACATCATTGATAAAACTATGGAAAATTACATTCCAGATATCGGCTTTAGTGAAGAGGAAAGCAGTATACATTGGAAATGCTAAAAGAAATGTTGCATTTTAAGGAAAAATTTACTAGTTTCAGAAAGTACATATTGCTATTGAAGATGAGTATTGTAATTATTTTACTAGTGAAAGGAAATGAAAAAAGATTATCAAATTCTGTAGGATTTTATTGAAACCATTCTAACGAACTCAAATTATTCACTTAGTATTACATCCTTTTAATTTTTATTTGAGGAAAATTAACATTATAATATTCCAAGAAAATATCATACTTGATACTTTCTTATGTTTCCTTTGTTGCTGTTAGATACATTCACACAACACAATTTCCTAATGAAATACCAAAATTCCAGAACTTATGGCATTGATTACTTTCCAATTACTGAAACATAATCTAATAACTTATGTTAATGTGTGCTAAGTAAATTTTTGATTATTAAAGTGAGTTTTTTAACAAAATCGTTTTTACATTGCAAAGGTTATACATTATTACAATATTTATTACGATAGCATATAAATTTTATTATGTAAAAATTATTCTGTAGATTGCTCAATCTTAAGACCCATTCAGACTAATCAGGACCTAATAATAGGAAAATAGAGATTACATTATTTCATAAAAATAAAATTGGAAAATAAAAATTGCAAAAAAGAAAATAAATTTAAAAAGAAATAACTTACATTATGAAAATTGTGTACTCAGAGACGTACAAGTGTCCACCTGTCCCATTTGTCTTCATCCCCTTAGTGCTCTTCGACCTCGAAATTCTTCCTGTAATTCAAGTCACATAAGTTATTATAAAAATTTAGACTCGGCTTCATGGGTATTTTATAAAGATAAATAATTTACATTATGTTAAAATTTAATAACATTAAAAGCAGTAAAAAAAAAGTACTGTGCAGGTATACCTATGTGGGATTTTCAAACATATCCCATCTGAAGGCAATTGCCTCGGCTGACAGATTTTATTGCAGAAAAGTGCTTTAGTCACTTTTGCCTCTGATGCTCATCTGCTGCTAAAACAAAATATTATTTTGTTTATATTCTTTTTTCTTCAATGTTGTTATTTTTATGAATGAAACTATTTCTCTTAAAAGTGAATTCAGTGATGGAATGTCAATTGCTTTCATTTACTAACAGGAGTGTCAATATGTTCTGTATCTCTTATTCAAATATTTCAAAAATCCAACTCTTAGAATATTTCTTGAAAAAAAGAAATCAGTCTTGTCTCCATAAAACTTTTTTGTGAGTAAACAAAGCAGTACTTTCTGCAAACAAAACGAGCAAGAGGCTACAGTGTTAATCCTAAACCACCATTTCTTGGAAAAGAAATCAATATGACCCATCTCCATGAAACCAATTTGTAGGAGCAGAACTCTCAGCGAACAAAAATTGCAAGAGGGCAGTTTCTAGGCCAGACAAGAAGACAAACTGATAAAGAGTTTTTCTCCGAATTTATTTTATCAAAAACTATTCTACCTATCAAACCATATTTTTATAAATTTCTCTACAATACTGTGTGAAGTAGAGGATATACTTTTATCAATGTATCTTTGTTTGCCCCCATTATGTGGCATAAATTTGAAAAAAAAAATTTGTGAAGGGAGAAAAATGTTCGTATTACTCATAAGCCAAGTAATCTTCTGTGAAAGAAACCAGAACAATAACAACACTAATTCATACACCCAACAAATTTCAAAACTCTTGACAGTTGTCAGACAAAAAATGCAATGTTATGGATTTACTTTTTGTAGGTAATGAGGTAGTACTTAGCGACGTCTCCTCACTCTGGACCTAGGGCGTTGGCAGTGAAGGAATGTGTTAACCCCCACAATACTCTTTTCGCTTACATATTTAGAGTAAAACGAAGGTATGTAAACAAAATCCTTATTTATTTTAAATTATGATGTTGGAAGAATGGGGGAAAGCTAGTCGTAAAATAACAATGAGAATGTTGTATTTTCTGTTGCAAAGATTGGAATAAGATAATATATAGTTTAATATAATTTATATAATATTTATTTATAAATATTATAATAAATTTATAAATATTTTAAATTTTAAATTTTTAATTAATTTATAATAATATAATTTATGTATTTAAAAAGACTTTTCCCTTTTTTAAAAATTAAATTCTGAAATATTATCAGATTAGGATACGATCGCCCATCACTCAATTACTAGTTTATTCTGATACGAAAAGGAAGAACAGCATTTATTTAAAACTATTGTTCCACTTTTTCACTATTCTTGTGAAAAAATAGCACTAATTTTTTGACTATCTCTAAAGGGCTCAACGCACAACGGAGAATATCACGATCAGCTCGGACTCTCGCTCGGATACTCTCCGATCACGGATGCTCGCTCTCCAGCAGCGTTAAAAAGATATTCAACGCCTTAGACTCCAGGCCGTGTATCAGGCCGCACTAAATTCGCAATATGGCAGCTTGAAAGATTTCCTGTCGGAATAGCCAACTTATGAAACTATAACTCTGATCAAGTCTCTCGCTTTTGTTTTCTTTGTTGTCTCATTCACAATCCTCACGCGGTCTCGAGTCTTGTCCACTGTTCAATAATACATGTTTCGTTTTTCGGTAGAATTAAAAAGAGATGTTCATCTATAAACGAATATTAACTCTGTGAATAATTATTAAGTTAATTAAGAATTATCATTATCAACTATTGCGAGCTTAAGAAGTGTTAAAAAGTGTCAAGTGCAAATGAAAAATACAACCTCAAAAGTTATCTGCGGTCATACTTCTATGTTATTAATGCTTTTTAGATGTGTGTCAACAGTTCCTTCACGTTTTGAAGTGGTAGTAATGAGTTTTATTGAACGCAAATAAATACCACAATTATTGAAGTTAATTAACGTAATATATATATGGTAGTTTTTAAGTGATCTAATGAAATGTTCCTAATAGTCCAGTTATGTCAATATCAATGCAAATACATCCATTTAATTTATCTGTTCAATTATTCATTAGTTTTTAAAAGTAAGTTCAAAAAAATAATGAAAATCATCATTAGTGTAAGTAAGTTTTCAATAACTTATCCATTGTTACCAGAGACAGTCTTTGATAACGTGTTATCTTCAAAGGTTCAGTATTAAGTATAGACCCAGATGTTGTTAGGCTTACCATTATTTTCCAGTTATAATTAAAATGAATTCAGAAAAATAATAATAAATATAATATAATTAATTTAAAACAAGAAATACTAAAGGGACACTTAACAACAACAAATAATGAACTACTATAACTATTTCAATTAACTTTATTATTACTAAAGAAAACAATTGGAAAATAAGAAATAAAACTCAAAACGCCTAGTACTACTAAATAAATAAATTGAACGATAAAACGCAAAGAACGAAGAGCACCAAAACGCAAAATGCAAATCTTTAGCAACACTCGTAAACTAACACAATTTCACTTGGATGGCTTTGAATGTTGGCGGTATCTACGGAAGTAGTCATTGTTTCATTGCAAACTTAAATTTTAAAAAATGTCCCTACCTCTTGAAGGTAATATATTCAGGGTATTTGTGTGACGGTTGGCAACAACTTTAGCCAACATAAAACGAATCGAAACTACCCTAAATCGAGTATAAATGTATGTTCTCATCCGACAGTGACATTTTTCAAAAGTTGTCCCGTTAGTTCGGCTTTTTAGCTGGCCAGCAGTCTAGCACGCTTTGGTCCTCGAGTGGGGGGACGTCGCGCATGCGCTGTCGCCTCCCGATCCGACCTGAAGACGTTGGAGGCATTCGCCAACTGCCTGAACTGCGCTCGCGCACTTCCTGCGTCGCATGGACGCGCTGTTATGTGAATCTACGACGCCAATCGCATAGAAGACCGAGTGAATGAAAGAAATCTTAATAAATTCAAAGGAATAAATATTTTTTTAATTTCCTTAGGCGCTGACCCGACTTGCACACCCAAGGTAAACGCCACTGGTGGTACTCTTACCTTGAATGAAAGGCGAGAGGTTTCAAAAATTAATACAAAAACCTCTCATTGCCTTTTGTGAACATAGGAGCGAAAGCTTTGCTAGGTGACAGATTGCTTCATCAGTCAGTTATTATTAAGCCTGCTTCAGAGAAACTGCTTTCACATGGGACAGAACTAGTCGGTACACATAAGTACCTCTGTGCCATGTCCTTCAGGCCTTTCTCCCTCCCAGAATTCAATGGGATCCATGGTGATATCAACTGGGCAGCATAGTACCTCAATTGCAGTATTGCACTGGACATGGCCGTTGTATAATCTTCATCTTCATCTTCATCTTCATCATCTTCATCTTCATCATCTTCTTCTTCATCTTCATCATCTTCTTCTTCATCTTTTCATCATCTTCTTCTTCATCATCTTCTTCTTCATCATCTTCTTCATATCTCTTCTTCATCATCTTCTTCATTCATCTTCTTCTTCTTCATCTTCTTCTTCTTCTTCTTCTTCTTCTTCTTCTTCATCTTCTCTTCTTCATCTTCTTCTTCATCTTCTTCTTCTTCATCTTCTTCTTCTTCTTCATCTTCTTCTTCTTCTCTTCTTCTTCTTCTTCTTCTTCTTCTTCTTCTTCATCTTCTTCATCTTCTTCATCTTCTTCTTCATCTTCTCTTCTTCTCATCTTCTTCTTCTTCTTCCTCATCTTCTTCTTCTTCTCTCTTCTTCTTCTTCTTCTTCTTCTTCATCTTCATCTTCTTCTTCTTCTTCTTCTTCTTCTTCTTCATCTTCTTTCTTCTTCTTCTTCTTCATCTTCTTCTTCTTCATCTTCTTCTTCATCTTCTTCTTCTTCATCTTATTCTTCAATGAGAAATCTGTATAATTCAAAAAAGCACTTTTACTTCTGACAAAATGAAAGATAATGCATCATCTTTTAGAGGTACTTGACATTTTTTAAAAAATGTGATCACTTCTCAAAACATTAAAAAAAGCTGTTCCATTGAAAGATGGAATATTTTAAAAACAAACTGGTTTATCATCCAGTGATTTTAATAATGTTTCGGGAAGGCAAGCACTTCAGTCGCAATAGTGAATTTACTTTTATGACATGCTTTTAACACTATAAAACATTTCCTACATTCATAACAGCCATTTCACGTCAAATAGAACAAGAGTTGACACGACTTTTTTTTATTTACGATATTTGATTTCTCAACTCTGCACATAAGACACATGTTTTTTTTTATTTGCCTGAAAATTGATTATTTGAGTAGTTATACCCATATTAAATTTTGGAATTTACGCGAACATCGCAAAATATGATCGATTGATGCTCCGAATGCACTTAACATAAAAATTGCTGCTTTATTTCATTTATTACTTTAAAATGTTTATTTTATTCCTTAGTAAATTAATTTTTCAAAAATTAAATATTTAATTTAAAAAATTGTGATTTAAAAAAAATTGAAATTTCTTCATGAACTGGATGAGATAAAAATTTGAAAAAAATATAGGCGTATTCCTTGTTTAATTTTATTTAAAATACAACAAGAAAAAAAGGGGGCACTCTTCACATACAGTTCTAAAGAAATCAATTGTAGGTATGATGGTGCACTCTCCCTGCCCAAGCGCTAACGAATTGTATTCGGACAGTCTTTGATCCAATAAGAATAAAGATGTGGACATGAGTAAAATTTTCTGAACATCAGTCGGAATACGCAGCTTGTGAAGTGAATAGTACTAGAGTTTGTTCAGTGAATCGTGCAACGTGAGTGGCGGACACCGCGCGAGATGTGACAGATGCTTCAGTCCATTTAATCTTTCTCGTCACGATTTTAAGAAGAGAAAATCTCTAAGACGCGTAAACCGCGATTTACAAGTGAAATTTGATTTAAATGAGTCATTATATTTGCGAATTTGTGATTCATGTAGGAAAAGAGTGAGTTGGCTTCCAAACCGTGTTTCTGTTAGTGAAGAGTGGGTTGAGATTAGTGGATCCCACGACAATAACAAAAGTAGCGGAATGCCCAGTGAAAATAATGAAAACATTGGAAATCAAGGAAACGACAATATAAGTTCTTCAGACGTATCGTCAAGTATCTGCGAAACCAATGTAGAAGAGTTAAATAAGAGTTTAATAGCAATTGGAGAAACTCCACCTCCGTGAAGTTGGCCGGAAAAATCTGCGATTTCAACCAAACTTGGTATATCGTTTGCCCAGGTTTGGCCAGCAAAATTTTTCGTTTGCACACCCCCAGACAAAAAGTTACACGCAAAACAATTTTTCGGGCCAACTACACGCAGACCGGAAAAAAATTGGGAACCAAACTTGGTATATCGTTTGCCCAGGTTTACCCACCAAAAATGTTCGTTTGCCCCCAAGAAAACCAAAAATTTTCGATTGGCTACACACACAAAAAACTTACACGAAAAAAAGTTTCGTGGCAAATCCAAGTAGACCAAAAATTTCAGGTATTTTAAATATTTTAGTAAATCGTTTGCCCAGGTTACTATTTACTAATAGAGTATTTGCGTTTGCCCACAGACAATTTTCGTTTGCCCAGACACAGAAATGGAATTAAAGGCAGAAGCGTTTATTTAACGGGGCTCTGGCTTACGCATATGTTCATATAATCGGTCTGGCTACCACTTACGCTGAAGGAACAATAATAATATTCAGTATTCTATTTCTTAATAGTGTACTTTCGTTTGCCCAGGCACAGAAAGAATTAAAAGCGGAAGGTTTATTACGGGGCTCTGGTTTACGCTTATGTTCATATAATCGGCCTGTCTACCACTTACGCTGAAAAAACAATAATATTCGATATACTGTTTCTTAATAATGTATTTTCGTCTGCCTAGAAACAATTTTCGTTTGCCCAGGCACAGAAATGCAATTAACGGCAGATGCGTTTATTTATCGGGGCACTGACTTACGCTTATGTTCATATAATCAGCCTGGCTATCACTTATGCTGAAGGAACAATAATAATAAAATTAATAATAATAATAATAATAATAATAATAATAATAATAATAATAAAATAATCAGTATACTATTTCTTAATAGTGTATTTTCGTTTGCCCACTAATAATTCTCGTTTGCCCAGGATCAGTAATGAAATTAAAAGCAGAAGCGTTTATTTAACGGTGTCTCCGGGTTACGCTTTTGTATTTCTTAAATTTTCGTTTGCCCAGGACAGAAATGGAATTAAAGGAGAAGCGTTTATTTAACGGTGTCTCCGGGTTACACTTTTGTTTATATTATCGGGATGGCTACTACTTACATTGAAGAAACAATTATAATATTCAGTATACAATTTTTAAATAGTTTATTTTCGTTTGCCCAGGTCCACAAATGAAATTAAAGGCAGAAGAGTTTATTTAACGGCGCTCTGGCTGTTGCTTTCGCCCATATGATTGGTCATCCTAATACTTACGCTTATGCAAGAATTATAATATTCAGCATACAATTTCTTTATTGTTAGTTTTCGTTCGGTCAGTAAACTTTTTGTTTGCCAGGTACACAAATGCATTACAGCCGAAGCGTATATTCAGACGGGAATCTGTCTGGCGCATACGCTTATATGATCGGGTTGGCTAATACTAACTCGGAAGGAACCGTTACTACTTCAGAATACTATTTTCTAATAGTGTATTTTCGTCTGCTAAGATATAATTTTCGTTTGCCCAGGCATAGAAATGGAGTTACAAACAGAAGCGAGTATTTTTACGGGATTCGGCTGGCGCTTTCGCTTATTTGGTCGGTCTGGCTATCACTTATGGTGAAGGAATAGAGATAATGTTTAGCAAAACGCTTAGTTGAACTGGACAAAGGCGCGGATTTGCTTCCCTGGCAATCTCAGAATAAACGCTTCTGCTTTTAATTTCATTTCTGTGCCTGGGCAAACGAAAATTCATTCTGGGCAAACGATAACACACTATTAGGATGTAGTATGCAAAATGTCATAATTGTTTTTTAGTCAAACACTTAGCAGAGCCGGGCAAAGACGCGGATTTGCTTCCCGGGCCATCTAAGAATAAACGCTTCTGCTTTTAATTTCATTTCTGTGCCTGGGCAAACGAAAATTCATTCTTGGCAAACGATAACACACTATTGGGATGTAGTATGCAAAATGTCATAATTGTTTTTTAGTCAAACACTTAGCAGAGCCGGGCAAAACGCGCATTCGCTTCCAGGGCTATCTAAAAAATAAACGCTTCTGCTTGTAATACCATTTCTGTGCCTGGGCAAACGAAAATTCAACCTGGGTAAACGATGAAACACTATTAAGATGCAGTATGAAAAATTTAATAATTATTGGTTTAGCCAAAAGCTTAGCAGAGACGTAGAAAGACGCGGATTTGCTTCCCGGGCCATCTAAGAAAAAACGCGTCTGCTACTAATTTCATTTCTGTTCCTGGGCAAACGAAAATTTTTCCTGGGCAAACGATAACACACTATTAGAATGCAGTATGCAAAATATCATAATTGTTGCTTTAGCTAAACGCTTAGCAGAACCGGATAAAAGGCGCGGATTGTCTTCCCGGGCTATCTAAGAGTTTCGTGTAAGTTTTTGTGTGGGTAGCCAAACGAAAATTTTTGGTTTTTTTCTGGGGGTGGGCAAACGAAATTTTTGGCGGGCAAACCTGGGCAAACGATGTACCAAGTTTGGTTGAAATCCCAGATTTTCGGCCAGCGTGTAGTTGGCCGAAATTTGTTTGTGTAACTTTTGCGGGGTGGCAAACGAAAATTTTTGGTGGGCAAACCTGGGCAAACGATGGGCAAACGATATACCAAGTTTGGTTAAAATCCCAGATTTTTCCGGCCAACTTCACGTAGGTAGAAACTCCCGTTAAGAAAAGAAAATTGCAAGAAAAACGGTATCTTCAGGAGAAATTTCAGAAAGTACAAAGTGCAATTGTAGATCAAATATTTCATATTGAAGATCCTTCGATGTCCATTGAAAAATCAGACAATAAAGATACTATTGAGAAACTAATGGATTCCTTTCACCCAACAGACAAGACACTGAAAATTGAAATTTTGACAATTTTTGAAAATTCAAATTTTGACAATTTTTGAAAATTGGACATACAATAAAATTAAACGGCACTTCGAAGCAACCGATCACATGATAAGAGTGTTTAAAAAGTTAGCTGAAGAAAATGGAATTTTGTCCAGACCTGAAAGTAAACTTGGTAAGGCTTTACAACTGTGCGTTGTGACGAAAGTTCAATAATTCTATAGATCAGAAGAAGTTAGTAGGGTAATGCCTGGGAAGAGGAATTTTGTTAGTGTGAATAAAGACGGTCATTGAATTCACAAGCAGAAGAGACTAATTTTGTGTAATCTTAAGGAAACGTACAAATGTTTTAAGGACAAATATCCCGTTTTTCTAAATTTGCATCTCTGAGACCAAAAGAATGCGCCTTGCCAGGGGCTAATGGAACTCAGTGTTTTTGTTTGTGTATACCATGAAAATATTAAATTAATGATAGAGGGGGCGAACATTTTGCGCTTAACAGAAAATTCTGGTGTGGTTGTTAAAAACTACTAAGATGCATTGGCGTACATTACTTGCAACCCACCATCAATTTCTTGTTATTTTCAGGAATGCTCAAATTGTCCAGGACCTTTTAAGCTAATCGACAAAATTAAGGAATTATTTGAAGCAGAAGTAATTGAACAAATAACGCATAGACAGTGGATTACAGTTGACCGCACGAATTTGGAGACTCTTCAGTCCTCAAACAGATGAATTTTTAAACAAATTCTATGACAAACGTCTCTCTTTATTGCCACACGTTTTTATAGCTCAGCAACAAAGTTTATTTTTGATCCAATCCAAAGAAGAATTATAATTAGACAACTGCATTATAATGGTAGATTTTTCTAAAAATTATTCCTTTATTGTTCAAGATTCAGTTCAAGGTGTGCATTGTAACAACAACCAGGCCACAATACATCCCTTTGTAGTCTGTAATAAAGATGGTGAAAAAAATCGTCACAAAAGTTTCGTTGTAATTTCAGAATGTATGAAACACGATACCGCTTCTTTTGATCTTTTTCACAATAAAATAATTGCCCTCTTAAAACGGGAATTTTGTGATATGAAGAAAATTATTTACTTTTCCAATGGTTCAAGTGCACACTACAAAAATAAGAAAAATTTTTAAAATATTTGCCTCCATGAAGATTTTGGAGTCAGTGCAGATGGCATTTTTTTGCGACGTCATATGGTAAAGGACCATGTGATGGCATTGGAGTAACTGTTAAGAGATTTGCCACTCGGACCAGCCTACAACCAGGTCAAGATCCAATTACAACGCTGAAGAAAATATTTGATTGGGCAAAAAGTAGTATTTCTAATATTTCGTTTATTTTTTGTTCTTTAGATACACAGACATCACAGTGAACATTTAAAATCTAGGTTGCAAAATTTAAAGCCAATAACTGGGACTTTGAAAATACATTTTTTCACTCCTGTGTCACTAACTGAAGCTACAGTAAAACGATTTTCATTCGCTACAGAAGGAGAGCACGTATATTTGAAGTGAGTTGTGAGAGACAAGATAATTTCAAACTTTTAGTCAAAATGTGGGTCAAGAATCCGTCATTGAATAACCAAATATAATCCTGAAGTTGCACCACCTCAAGAAGAAAAATTATTGCATCATCCTATGGAACTGCCGGCCAGCAAGAAACGCGTGTTGCAGCAATCTATTACACTGGTACTGGTTCGTAAAAATTCATATCTTTTAAAGTTACTTAGATCGCACTTTGATTTTTTCTGTAGTGGTCTACTATACTCTAATGCATTTAAATTTTTTAAAAAATTAGCTCATCGAGTTTACAAACATTTTAATTTTCAAAATTTAATTTAAAAAATGAAAATTCAGGAAAATAAATATTTTGAAAAAAAATAAACATGTTTTTAAGTTTCGGTTGGAATTTGGACGATTTTTCTATAATTAGTGTATTCAGGTTTGTGATACTTTAAAGTTAGTGATGCGCGTCAGTTTTTGCCAATTTTAACATGCAGTATTTTCCAAAATATTAAAATCAGAAAAAAATTAAAATACCCAGTTAACATATTTGATTCACACAATAAATAGAAAAAAAAGAAAATAATTAAAAATATGAAGATCAAATTTTTGTATTTTTGGTGCGATTTGTGGATGGCTCAACGTGAAGTTTGTTTTCATCAAATATGTACATATTAGAAGAACAATTACTTCTTTGCATTGGTTGACTCTTTTTAGATAATTCCAGAGAACTAATATTTAAAAAGTGAAACTTACACGCGTTAGGGAAAAAGTGACCCAAAAAATTGTTTCTGGCCTTATATCTTCAAATAATTAATGAAATTTATAACAAAAACATGGACAACAAACTTTGTTGCATATCATTTTTAGTATTTTGTTTCTTTAGTGATTAGTAGAGTAATTAGTAAATAGTTTCCTTACATTTGTGTTCCCTGTATACTACACTAAACATACTTTCACTGCCACAACTTGTTCTGGCAACACTTACGCTATCTTGAAAGTTGAGAGCCATTTTCAAAAACTTAGAAGCAGAAAGGATTACTTCATGACATGATGAAAAGTGAATCACTATTCAAACTGCAAGCTATTAGACACTTGATAGCTCACAAGGGAGTTTTGTCTCCTATATGTCTTCACGGATGAATGAAAACAATTCAGTCGAGTCTGGATTGTTACATAAAAGCAACAATAGTAATGTCAATTGAAGATGGAGAGAATACTGGTAGTTTCTTACCGTAAACTCTTGCGACGATATTCATTGTCTCTTAACATCGTTCTGGGGCTTTATTAAATATTTTCGGGCACGTGGACTGCTGGTCAGTACCGGTGGGTAGTGAAGCTTTATTGATGAAACAGAGTAGTGAAGGTGGCAGTGTGCCTCCACGCAGGATAGTAATATCTGGTGCCGACCTGCACGTCGGTTTTGATTATCTTCTTCCCTGAGGAGAAGCTCTAATCTCCGTCATGTAGTCGTGTTACTTACATGTGTATGTAAATAAACGTTGAATATAGTACAAGGAAGAGCAAGTAAAGATCACGCGCGGTCTGTGGCAGATTTGTTAAGGTCCTGCTCCGGAATTTGCCTGGTAAGAGAAACCACGGAAAATGAACGAACAGAGCAACCGGCTATTAGAATTCTCCTCCAGACCTTAATAGACCACAACTCGACTATAGCTGAACCGCTCGCAAAAATATCATGGCGGACATTACTTTGGTAAAGTCTCCAGAGGCTGCCCCCACCCTGTGGCATCTGAGATTTCCCCTCTCGACGATAAGGAAGCGCGTAGGCGACAAGGAAAGGCGACTGCAAGACGCAGCGATCGCGCTGACCGTCACTCGTCATCACTGCCCTCTTCGTCAAAAGAGGAACTCGCACTCCCAGGAGTGTCCAAAGAAATGAATACATCGTTTGTTGGTCCATCACATTATCTGAATTATTATGTCGCCTCTATTCCCTACACATGCTGACAGGATTTCTTCCATTGTTCAGCCCTTTATTATTACAAACCTTCTCTGCAAAAAGTATCCTTTTCACCCCAAGGATGCATAAGTTCAATTATTTCTGCCTCGCACCCTTTATAAATCCCCAACAAGTGCTGTAGATTTAGATATGGATGGTACATTAGAAGACGAGAGGAATGTGGCCATGTTCAATCATTATTTGATCAACGACCTATCGTTTTTCAGTGGATATACTTTGAATTATTTGTAATAATTGGGTTTTTGTGAATAACAGCAGCTACTGTGTAAAGCACACTGTCACTGCTCACAAGCCACGGTCAAACGGACTGCAGAACGAAACTCTTCAAGACACGGATTATTTTCTGTTGATCGTTTGTGGACAAGCCCCACCTGTAAAAGAGAAACCGCACGTGGCGCCTTCCGACTGATCCCCTTCTCACTCATCACTTTGTTATCACCAAACTCGCAGTGTTGAATTACCGCACGACCCACAGAGAAAGACGAGAGAGAGAGAAAGACGAGAGAGAGAGAGAGAAAGACGAGAGAGAGAGAGAGAAAGACGAGAGAGAGAGAGAAAGACGAGAGAGAGAAAAGACGAGAGAGAGAGAGAAAAGACGAGGGAGAGAGAGAGAAAAGACGAGAGAGAGAAAAGACGAAGAGAGAGAGAGAAAGACGAGAGAGAGAGAAAGACGAGAGAGAGAGAAAGACGAGAGAGAGAAGAAAAGACGAGAGAGAGAGAGAGAGAGAGACGGAGAGAGAGAGAGAGAGAGAGAGAGAGAGAGAGAGAGAGAGAGAGATAGCTATGTTTTGACAAGAACTGCAGGCAGGCGGGAAATATTACGAGGCTTTGGAGGGAGGCCACGTTCGGGCATGCGCAGTGGAAGGTTTTTTTGAGAGTGGTAGTGCAATAGTATGTAGCTAGTATCGAAGATCCGCCACTGTCGGTATTCGAACCCTAGGACGTCGCGATCAGAGTGGCTGTAGAGGACGGCAATGCTGGCTTTGAGCCAGACTCAGCCGGTATCGTTCAGTAGGAGGTCCCAATACCGGACACACTGTGGCGGATTTTTTATCCTAGCCAGATTGGTGGGTAAAATTCAACCAGTGTTTAGATAACTCCAGCGGCCGGCTGCTCAGAGCGGTAGTTTTCCGCGGTTTCTCCGACAAATTCCGGGAGTATGCCGGAAAGTCCTCTAAAATGGATCAAATGCAATAGATCATTTGTCATCATTGCCCCCCCTTTCCCTTTACACTTGCATACGCAATGTAGGGAGAGCCGATCCGATGGCCGAGGTCGTTGAGGCAGTAGTGCAGTAGCGGTTGAAGACCGGAAGATTTACGGGTTCGAATCCCTCCTCGGGCGTGGATGTTTGTCTTTGTCTTACCTATTCTCTACAGTTTAAAAATCACAGTGGTCGCTATGTGACCAAGATGTTGAAAAGCGACCTTAAATAAATGTTGGGGAGAACGGTTGGGAGTTACATCTTGTCCCAGATGACGCCCGGCATGAACACTAATTCTACAAACGGTATTTGGTGGATTAGTTTTACACCCCACTGAGCATGCAGGAATAATATAAGTATCATCGGAAAGAAAACCTGCTCATTTTTTTACTCTTACCTTGCTTTCCAACGCCCGTCTCGCATCATCAGCCCTCTCCCATAACATGAATCCCTTCTTCTTGCATGTGGGGTTCACGAAAGTAGCGAAATACGCCAACTCCATTATGGACTCATTCCGAGTGAGTCGGGCTTGGATTTAAAATCGGCCCCCATTGGAGTCCTTGGCACCATTCTTTCAAAAGAGTTTGCCAACCAACGCACCGTATGATTTATCTGCGACGCTGTAATAAACATTTTTCCTGAGAGGGTGGTGATTGCAGATTGGAATGGCTCCAGAATGGTCACAAAGTCCTCCAAAACCATGCAGTCCTCGGCTGAAACATAATAATGTTGAAACATTAATTATAAAAAAAATATACGAGGATGATACATGTTCATAACAAATGTAATTTCAATTTCAGGAGTAACAATGACAAAAAAGAATGACTAACCAGTCAGAGCTTGCGGCCCGTTGCGCAATTGAAACCGGGCAACGATGAGAGGATCATTCACCCCAAGTTATCTTCTCACCATTGACAGTGTGCTATGCCAGCGGATGGGAACCTGCTGGATAAGCCGCAACTCTGAAGCTTGTGCCGAGTGTTGCTGGTTGCGGAGGCGTTCGGAAGCCAGGGTGTTGTGCCTGTTTTCAACTTGTACATTTCAACATTGCAAATCTTACATCCTTCATATATTAAAATAAATACCTGTTAAAACTTACTTGAAAAAAGTGACAATCTCTTCACATTTCGCAAGAACCTCCACCAATCCCTGCACAGGAGTGATGGCTCCAGACACAACTAAATGCGAGCTATACACGGCAGATGGGGGATTCCCAACGATCTGATGGCAGCCTTCATACTGGAAGCATTGTCTGATACTATGGCTACCATCTGAAATACCATTAAAAGAAGTAAGACTGTTTTGTCCACCTCTTGGAGCTTCTGTGTTCCCACAAAACCAAAAGTTTCACCACAGTATTTAACGGATTAGCCATTGAAATAGCCTTTTAAAATTCAAGTTTTTTAAATATGGATTAATGTAAAATTTCTCCCCAAATCAAAATAGTTTCAAAATTCTAGGGCGTCGGGTTCGACCAAATCTATACGAAATATCAATTTTAGAGAAAATCCTTTGAATTGTTTAGGTGCTTGTGTTATGTTGTCCATGGACTCAGGGCATTTTCCCACGAACCAATTTTTCCACAAAACCCCTACCCACAAAATTTCGATTCTGACCTTACTACGATTACAGGAAGGAAAATCCTACATGTACTCTCTGAATCTGAATCAGTGAAATTGTCGCTGATTCAATCAGTGAGCGCAAAGTCACTGATTTCTTCAGTCAGAAACGTGAGTTTCGCTGACAATCAGTGAATATGTGAACCTTTTCATAATGCCCGCCAGCATTCACTGGTTGTCAGTGGCACCGCCAAACTGATCGTCAAGTGCTCTGTCAACAGTCTGTTGTGAAGCAAAATCCACGAGTGGAATAGAAGTTTCCTGTGAGAAAACTGACCTGTGTCTGAAGATTGTTTTAATTGCGTTAGGTAAGTTTTTTTCGCTTTTCTGTGACTCGTCTTGTTGATAACTGTGAGACGTTTTATTTTATAGTGAACATTTAGCCAAACTAAGATATAGGTTATGAACACGTGGTAAATACGTACTTGTTTTATTATTAACTTAAAACTTCTTATGTAACTTAAAGTTTTAGTGTAACTGATTGAGTGATACAGTGTGAAATATCTGACGTGCAATGTATAATTTCGTTTATGAAAGTTGAAAAAAGTCAAAAATGCTCTCGATTACACCACAGCAGAGCCAGCAAACTATTAACTCTTTTTTTGGTTTTCAATTTAGTTTAATGACACCAGCCCAGGAATGGAGTTTTGAGAAGTGTAAGAGAAAGTGCAGGAGCTTACTGGGACTATAACACTGTAAAATATTTTGAAAGGTTTTTTAATTTGCAAGAACTGCTGTAATACTGATTTATTTTGATCAGTGTTCCTTGCTTTCCTTAGTCACTAAACACATTATATTTTACTCATTTACATGGGAGGCTAGTTTGGCAAAGTAGAGGAGTGCAGATGGTACATCAAAGCCATTTGCCACTCCTGGGGTTCCTCCAGACCTCATAATTCTACCAGTTAGTATGATTTTGTATGTAATCTGAAAATAAAGTAACCATTTTTCCTCACAACGTCTTGACCTATCTATGTTTCTGTTTTAGGAGGCCTAATTTGCATCTGGAGGAATTGGAAAGGAGAAAAACCTTCAAAAAAATGTCAGCAATATTTGATATGGGTGAAAGGATAGAAAATCTTTTCTTGTTTTTTTCAGGGTGATGGTTGGTTTTAACATCTGCCCTTTTTTAATAAAAAAATATTCCTTCACCTTGCAGCATTTGTTACTTTTAAATTAATATTTACAACAAATTTGGCATACTCAACATTAATTTTTTTCATTTAGCAGTATATAATGATTATATCCTTTGGTATTTAATTTGAAATAAATACTCAGTTGGGTTTCTTAATAAACCCTCCTCCGGGGAAATGAACAATGCTTCTGCAATTGTTCAATTATCAAAACTTCTACTATTGGAGTTAAGTTTTGTTATATCATAGAATTTGATTCTTTTGTTCTGTGTCTGGTATTGACTTCATGATTGACTTAAAGATTGTCCCAATATCGAGTATGGAATTCTCAATTCATCTTTTTCTTCATATTCAGCGACTTTCATGTTCTATGTACACAGATCTCCTTTTTAATTCAATTTGTCTCCTGTGTAGGTCAGATATTTTTGTTGTCATTATGAGGTTTTATTGTATTCTTAGTGCTATTTTCCTCTCTCTCTCTAAATCTTCGTCTGTGCATTTTATTTTTAATTCATGTGGTAGGTTATTTATGGTTTACTCTCTAGAAAGTATTTTGTTGAGACTTATGTCACTTATTTTCTGTCTCATATTTCCCCACAGCTTTTTCACAATAGTTGTCCATAGCAATAGAGACTTTTGTCAGTTTCATTCATAATACATCTTATTTTATTCACCAAGTGTGTTTAATCTTTCATTGGGGACCATTGGGCATCTATGGCAGTAAATCTATTTAATTTTTTCTTTATTTGAATTGTTTTAATTCTTTTGAATTTATTCCTGGATATTGATCTGTTAGTACCATCTGGATATCATGGTTTTGTTACTTCCTCAGTTAGTTTTACAAAATCATCAGCGTTTTGATTTTTGATGTTAAAATATAAGCATATCTTGTGAAATGGTCGACCAGTACGTGTGGTTTTTTTTGTTGACCAGGATCCTCCGTAACCTCTGATGGTATCTATAGAAACTATCTTAAAAGATCGTTACTTGACCTAGTGTGACATTAACCCAAAATTTGATTTTCTTCATGTTTATTCTTTAAGCCGATGTCACAAGTTTCACAAATCTTCTCTATGTTTATGTTTTATATTTGTCTGTAAAGAATGGTATTACTTTATTTATCATCTCTTCCCAGGTAACAATAAGTATTGTGTACATATTTTATAATATTTTACTAAATTCTTCTGATAATAGAGTTTTCTCTTTTTTTCAATTTTATAATAAATTTCATTTTAGAATATTAGTTTTTCTTATTTTTTTGTAGTTCTTGCATCTTCTTTGATCCTTTTTATGTCTTCTAATTTCACTGGGTTTACAATTTTTAATATGTCATCTAATTTTCATCAGGCTCTAGAACTGGATGCCTGTTTAAACAGTCTGCCTCTTGGTTTAATTTTCCAGCATTATATTTAACTTTAAAATTGTATAGGGACAGATAGTATGTCAAATCCCAGTTCTTAATGTGTTCTTGCTTTTATATTTAAATTTTTAAAAGTTTATAATTAGTGTACCAAAATTCTCTTCAAGTAGCCAATGTTCAATATATCACAACCTCTTTATTGTCAAACACTCAAGGTAAATTGTTTTTTTTTTCCTTGTGAGCTTCACTCAATTTTTGAAAAATATAGCTGGCTTAATTTTCCCCATTTTGTCGTTGTTTTAGAACAGCTCCGATTTCTTTTATCGTGTGTTCTTTTTCAATTGTTCCATTCTGATTCTACTGTATATTTCAAAATCATGCAGTACCAATCTGTCAAGGGGAAAAATTTTTGAATTTCTCTTCCACAAAACAGCGTTCACACTCATTTATCCATTGGCATGCATTTGAGTTTATCCATTGAATATATTGATAATAAAATCATTGTAATTTTCTCAAATCTTTACTTCAGATATTTGTTGCTTATCTTCTAAACTTTCTTTAAAAGTTTCTCAATTATTTCATCTGAAGTATCGATTGAATTTTCCTTTTCCTCTAGTCTCTTCTATGTAGTAGTTGTAAATTCAAATTTCCTCTTTATCAAATATACTTTTGATAGATTTTCTGATAAAGAAATCCCGACTTTTCAGAGTGATGTCTTTTTTTTTTTAAGTATTTCTTATCCTACCAAATATTTGTGTTGTAATTAGCTCCTTGTGAAGGTTTGTGTTTTGGAGTTCATCTGGTAAGCCATTTAAATGTTTACCTCAAGTGAATTAATAGCTTAGAACTTGCCTTCTTGATCATCATTCATCAATTGTATTCCTGTCTTTGAAATCAGTAGCCAGGTGCCTCCATTGCGGTGTCAGGTATCAGTCATTTGTTCGTACCATGGCAGATTCGAAATTTTGAAACAATACACAATAGTCTTTGTTTTCTTTATACACATATGTGTATATATACATTGTATACATATATATTGTATGTATATATGTACATAGAAACAAAGGCATGCAGTGCTGTTAGCATTTCAATTTTAAAACAGCAATGCTGCTGATTTTAAATTTTGAAAATTATAATTAGCAGAGGAAGCTGATTAAGTTGCCTAAAACTTGCCACATACTTGTAATAATACTAAATGTTTATTTGTATTTTTGCTAAAATTTGACAGATTTAATGTCCTTTATTTATTTTTTTTGTAAATTCACATAAAATCCATTGAAATGTATTTATATATATTTAAATTATAAAGTCCTTTCTTTCCTACTTTCTTCCCATCTTTCTTTTCAGAATTTGTTGTATTGTCACCAGAGATTGTCAATAATAGTACATAAAATGAAGAGTGTTAACTGCAGGCCAATTTTTTTCTGTAGTGAGTTTTGAAAAGTTCCTGAACATGGTTTTCTTCTCTGTTGTATGTTTTCATTGGTTTAAATAAAGACTTGTATTCTCCCATCTCACTTAAAGGCAGTATCTCCTTTAAAATTACCTTAATTCCAACATATCTCTTTACCAGTATTCCTTTCATTGAAAAGCCAATTGTTTGTAATAAATGATGTAACAAACTCTTCCTACCCCAAGGATAATGTGACAAGGAACTAAACCATAACATTGGACAATTTTCTACGTGATAATGTTGAAGACAATAAATGAACAGATAAATGGATTGCTCATATGAAATAGAATACAGGTCTGTTATACCTCAATTTTCAATTTTTTTCTGAGTTAAGATATTGACTCAATATCTTTCATAATATGTATATTTCTATTGTATTTGTTTTTTAGTTAATATGTACAGTGCTGTTCAAGAATATCATTTTTCCATAAATCTTTCAATAAATTTGTGCCTAATTAACTTTGACTTTCTTTTACACTATATACTTTCTCCTGTACTATACTCACAAACCCAAAAATCCTACTATTGAGATATCAAGGAAAAATACTTCAAATACAGATATAAATTATTATTATATTTATTGTATTTATTAAACTTTTATGTTTTGAAGCATTTGTTTAAGCGTACAGTGATTCTCAGTAGTAGGATTTTAGGTTTGTGATTACATACTGGAGAAGCGATGAGATATTCACTGATTCAAATAAGTGAAGCCTTACTTTCATGATTGCAGCAGCTATTAATTCCACTGGTTCAATTAGTTGTCACAGATTCAAATAGTGAAGTTTCACTGATTCAAATAGTGAAGGTTTCACTGATTCAAATAGTGAAGTTTCACTGATTCAAAAAGTGGACCCGTTTTTCACTGATTCATTCAGTTCAATTCACTGATTCCCGGTGGCAGATTTATAACTACCATGGTGGAAATAACTACCACATGATAACTACCACTAATTTCCACCATGATAACTACCACAATCAGTGAATAGTCACTGTCAATCAGTGGTTTCCACTGATTCAGGCTGAGAGAGTACGATCAAGAATTATACGCTGCTTTTTATTCATAGACCCACACTGTGAAAATATCGTCACTTTTCGCTGCAGCATTACAATACTATTTTCTATTCTTTACGTACGAATGTTGTTGGCGAGAAAGTAACATTATGTGGAATTATCATCATAGGTTCCTAATTAAGGGGGTGACGTACAGCTTCTCGTGTGCAGAGCAGACAGGAAAAGCGCTGCAAAGTAGTGTTGGCAACGAGTGATTCATCCAATCATCGATTCTTTCCCGCCTTTTCAACGATTGCAATCGTTGGGAATCTGTCCAACGACTACTTAGCCTGTAATCGCCCTTACATGAATATACAGCACTAATGTGTCAATGTTTCGTGTGTTACTCGTAATAATAAAGCATATATTTATACTTCCGTGTTTCCACAGTCAGTGTGTTCTTAAGCCCTGTGAAAATACTGTTTGGTATTTTTTTGGTGAAATCTGATTTGGGCGTTTTTAGGTTCACTGAACATGTTATAATTAGCTACGAAATAATTCGTTGAATCGGAAGGTATCTGCCTGTATTTTACAATTTTAGGTTGTGGTTGTGAAATATTCGTTCATTGTTACATTTCACGGATTACCTTTATAGTTTTCTGAGTGGAGATTTTTTTATTACATGATAGAATTATTAAATATAAGTATTTTCCCAATAATTTAAAAGTGCTATTGTATCGTGAGCAGTATTAATAATCCCTTGTGTAAAATAACAATTTGATGGGATATCGGTTTAATGAGAGCAGTATACATTGCAAATGCTAAAAAATGTTGCATTTTAAGGAAGAGGTATTGTAATTCTTTTGCTAGTTAAAGGAAATGAAAAAAGAAATCAAATTCAGTAGGATTTTATCGCACCAATTCAAGCAATTCAAATAATTCACATAGTAATACCCCTTTTTAATTTTTGAGGAAAATTAACACTATAATATTCCAAGAAAATACTATACTTGAACTTTGTTGCTGTCACAAAACAATTCCCTAATGAAATACCATAATCCCAGAACCAATGGCTTTCACTACTTTCCAATTACTGAAACACAATCTATAGCTGAACCGCTCGCAAAAAATCCATCATGGCGGACGTACCTTAGGTAAAGCCTCGGAAGCTGCCCCCACCTCGGCATCTGAGATTTCCCTCTCGCGATAAGGCGCGTGGCGAAGCGAAGCGACTACGAGGCGCAGCGATCGTGCTGACTGCCACTCGTCATCACTACCCTCTTCGTCAAAGAAACTGCACTCCAAGTGTCAGGAAATCAATACATCGCATTGTGCAAAGGTTCTCTGCAAAGCGTTTCCTTTTCTTTTAGGATGCATCAATTTCTGCTGCCTCGCGCCCTTTTAAAAATCCCCAAACAAATTCTATTGGATTTAGATCTGGATGGTACGGTGGAAGACTGAGAGGAATGTGGCCATCTTCAATGATTATTTGATCAACGACCTATCGTTTTTCAGTGCAGTTTTGAGTTTTCATATACTTTGAATTATTTGCAATAATTGGGTTTTTGTGAATAACAGCTACTGTAAGGACACGGTCACGCTCACTAGCCACGTCAAACAGGGACTGGAGGCGAAACTCTCAAGACACGGCTTATTTTCTGTTAATCGTTTGGACACCCTACTATAGAAACACGTAGCTGCCTTCGTCTGTCCTTCTCACTCATCAGTTTGTTATCACCAAACTCAGTGTTGAATACCAGGCGACCCACGAGAGAAAGAGGAGAGCTATGTTGTGACAAAGGCGCAGGCAGAGCGGGAAAGAGGAGTTTTGGAGGGAGAGGCCACGTTCGGGCATGCTGTGGAAGGTTTTTTTGAGAGTGGTAGAGCAATAGTACCTTCTTCTTATGTTAATGTGCGCACCATAAAGTAAACATTAGGTTTGAGTATTAGTGTAAGTTTTAATATTAATCTTTTTTACATTGCAAAAGTAATACTTTATTACAATATTTATTATGATAGTGTATAAGTTTTGTTTCAAAGCACTGAAGATTGCTCAAGCTTAACATCCCTTCAGAATAATGAGGACCTAATAATAGAAAAATAGAGATTACATTATTGCATCAAAGTAAATTTAGAAAATAAAGAATACTAAAAATTGCAAAAAGACAATAAATTAAAAAAAACAAAAAAACTTGCATTATGAAAATTGTGCGTTCTCAGTGATGCGCAAGAGTTGGACACCTCTCCCATTCGTCTTCATCCACTAAGTGCTCTTCTTCTACCTCCAAATTCTTCCTGTGATGCAAGTCACAGAGTTATTATAAAAATTTAGACACCAGTTCATGGGTATTATATTAAGAGAAAGAATTAACATTATGTTTAAATTTAATAACAATGAAAGCAGTAAAAAAATTACTAAGAGGAGTATTAGTACAATTTTGTACTACTGATTCATATGTTTAAAAAATCCAACTCTTACAATATTTCTTGGAAAAAAGAAATCAGTTTCGTCTCCATGAAACGTTTTCATGAGTGAACAAAGCAGAACTTTCTGCAAATAAAAAAAGCTATAGGTCAGGGTGTTATATTTCTTGGAAAAAAGAAATAACATTATGAAATGTGCGATTCTCAGTGATGCACAAGAGTTGGACACCTCTCCCATTCGTTTTCATCCACTAAGTGCTCTTCTTCTACCTCCAAATTCTTCCTGTGATGCAAGCCACAAAGTTATTATAAAAATTTAGACTCCAGTTCATGGATATTTTATTAAGAGAAAGAATTAACATTATGTTTAAATTTAATAACAATGAAAGCAGTAAAAAAATAAGTATATTATTGTCAGTTATACCATTGTAGAATTCTAACATACCCCACATGAAGTAATTTTGTCAGCTGACATGCAGGAAAGTGCTCTGTTCATGTCACTCATAAGACAGTGATTTTCTATGAAAAACCAGCGCAATAACAATACTAGTTCTTACCAACAAATTTCAAAACTCTTAATAGTTGTCAAAGAAAAGGGCAACATAATGGATTTAGTTTTTATAGGGAATGAGATGGTACTCTTACCTTGGATAAAAGGCAATGAGAGGTTTCAAAAATTAATCTAAAAATCGCTCATTGCCTTTTATGAACTATACTGAGCAGAAGCTTTGCTCGGTGACAAGTTACTTCTTCTGTCAGTAATTATCAGTCTGCATTGGAGAAACTCCTTTCACTGGCACAGATGTAGCTGGTACACATAAGTACCTCTGTGCCATGTCCTTCAGGCCTTTCTCCCTTTCTCCCTCCCAGAATTCAATGGGATCCATGGTGATGTTTACTGGGGGAAGTGTCACATAATATTTGAGCTGCAGTATTGCACTGGCCATGGCTGCTGAATTCTCTTCTTCTTCAATCATAAATCTATGCAATTCAGGCCCTGGCCAGTGCAGGTTGTGACTCCCTCCCCTGCTGATGAAAGGCTGGTTTGGCTTTCCTTGCGTGTAAACGCCACCTAAGTTGTAGAAATTAATATAAGAAATGCAACAATTTGAAGAATTACACAACTAATCTATATTAATCTTGCATGGTCACCCTTGTTTGCCAACTTTGTCAATGAATTACACAAAAGTAACCGTTGGGTGGTACCCCCACAGTAATATGCACTCTTCCAAGGTAACATTGGCCTCTGTAATGATATTAACCAGTGTGTCAGTTTCAATTAATAAATCATAAAATATTCTGGTTTCGAAATTAGAAATGGTACCAAATGGTTGTCTTTTCATTCAAAATTATTTGTTGCTATTTTTTTTATTTCTTTATTTTACATCAAAAAACAGTTAAAACTGCTTATGACGTGCTAAGGGGAGAAGTGAATTGTGTGCACATTTTCAAAATTCTGTGACCCCTACACTAAATCATATACTACTTGAATTTTGAATAAAAAAATAACTCCCAAGTAATAAAATATATTTTCAAGGATAAATAAGCAATAAATGTTGGGCTCTTATCCATGTTGTCCTTCGGAATAATACTTCCTGCCGCGACAACATGGAAACGATAATTTGAATAACTGTATTTCTCACTGAATTCTAGAAGACATGCACAGATAATGAAGTTACATTTATGTCCAGAAGCAAAACAAGGGGCCATCACAGCATTTGCTCAATGGATCAGGGAAACTGGATGAAAAACCTGATCGAGATAGGAAAAACCTGATCGAGCTATTCATTACATACAATGAAACTATCAAACGGTGTGACTAAATTATTTTTTTGTTTTGATGAGTTTCTGTATGTGATTTTCAAGAGAATTTAACATTCTTTTTATTAATGTGATCTCTTCTCAAAATACAACATCAGCTGTTCAATGAAAGATGAAATTTTCCCACCGCGGATAGTGATATCGAGCGCCGCGTACATGTCGGCGAGTATCTTCTAAGCGCGGACAGGGTCTGATCTCGGCCCGTGTGGTATTATTGCCCATATGTAAGTAAGCGTTGAAGATAGTAAAGGAAGAGGAAGGAAAGATCACGGCGGTCTGGTCTGGTTTGTTGAGTAGTTCTCGGCATCTGCCTGCTGTTGATCAGAGAAACTACGGAAAATGACGATCAGAGCAGCTGGCTATTATAATTCTCCTCCAGACAGCGCTATACCACATCTCGAACTAGTATATAGCTGAGTATCGAGCTCGCCTCTGTCGGGTTGAACGTGGGCGTCGATCAGAGTGGCTGCAGAGCGCAATGCTGAGCTCAGGCCAGACTCAGCGGTATCGTTCAGTGGGGGTCCAATGCGGACCCAGGGTGGCTGGATTTCGAACTACAGATCGGTGGGTGAAATTCACTACTATTTAGAGAATCAGCGGCGGGCTGCTCAGAGCGGTAGTTTTCCGTGTTTTCTCCGACCAATCCAGGAGTATGCGGAAGTCCTCTAAAATTAATCAAATAGAGTTATCCGTCATCCATTTCGTTTGGGCATGGATGTTTGAGTTGTTCTTACGTGTTCTCCCTACATTTTAAAAATCACGATAGTGCTATATGATAATATGTTGAGCGACATTAAAACATGTCGGAAGAACAGTTGGGAGTTACCATTCTTGTCCCAGCGGAGGCCCGCATGAACACTAATTCTACAAACAGTATTCGGTGAATTGGTTACACCCCACTGAGAGAATGCAGGAATAATATAAGTATCGTCGGTCAAAGCAGTTTGCTCACTTTACGAATAAACCTCTCTGTTCTTACCTTTACCTCTCTGTTCCAACGCCTGTCTCACATCATCAACCGTCTCCTGCAACATGAATCCCTTCTTCTTGTATCTGGGGTCCAGGAAAGTCGAACTCGCCAACTCCATCGTGGACTCGTACCAATTGAGTCGGGCTTGGACTTCGGACGACTTCCGTTTTAAGCGTGCCCCGTTGGAGTCCTTGTCACCATTTTGTCAAATGAGTGCACCAACCCGCGCCCGTAGGAATAATTACTGACGCTGTCACGAACATTTCTCCTGAGAGAATGGAGGTTGCAGACTCAAATGGCTCCAGAATGGTGACAAAGTCCTCCAAAACCATCCAGTCGTCGGCTGAAACATAAGAATAATGATAAAAAATTAATTATAAAATATGCGAGAGATTCACGTTTTTAACAAATGTAATTTGAATTTCAGGAGATAACAATGACAAAAAATGTGACTAACCAGTCAGAGCTTGCGTAGCGTTGCGCAGTGAAACTAGGCTATGATGAGATGATCCTTCACTTCAAGTAATCTTCTCACCAAGCCAGCTTGCTGCTCAGCGGGTGGGAACCTGCTGGATAAGCCGCAACTCTGAAGCTTGTGCCAGTGTTGCTGGTTGCGGAGCGTTCGGAAGCCAGGTGCTGTGCCTGTTTTCAACATGTACATTTCAGCACTCAAATCTTCCATCCTTTAAGTATTAAAGGACCAGTTGAAACTTACTGAAAAAACTGACAATTTCTCACATTTCGCTAGAACATCACAATCTGCACAGGGTGATGGCCCACACAACTAAATGTAGCGTGTAGCTACACGGCATATGGGGATTCCCAACGACCTGATAGCAGCCATATTCGAAGCATTGTCCGTTACTATGGCTACCACCTGAAATACCATTAAAAAGTAATACTGTTTATCCACCTCTTGGAGCTTTTGTGTTCCCAAAAAACAAAAGTATCACCACATTATTGAACAGATTTGCCTTTGAAATAGCCTTTTCAAATTAAAGTTTTTTTTAATGAGGCTTAATGTAAAATATCCCCATAATCAAAAGTTTCAAAATTCTTATGGCGTCGGGTTTGGCCACATCTATTCGGAATATCACTTTTAAAGAAAGCATCTAGATTTATGTTGTCCATGAACGGATGGACGTTTCCACATGACAGTTTTCCTCAAATCGACACTTAAAATTCGGATTCTGACCTCACTGCACTACAGGAAGTAGATCCTACATAGAGATTATACACTTTTTGGATTCACGGGCCCACACTGCAGGTTGTCAAAATATCGTCACTTTTCGCTGCTGCAAAGCATTACAACATACTATTCTTTACGTAAGAATGTTGACGAAAGTAAAATTAAGTGAAGTTATATCATGTGGTCCCTTATTGCAGGAGTGACGTCCCGCGTCTCGTGTCCAGAGCAGACCGGAAAAGCTCTGCAAAGGCGACCCAGCTGATCGTTTAAAGGGGCAAAGGTTCTGGTGACAACGAGACCTGTCAGCGACGAGCTGGCGGACACGCTGCGCGCGCGTGGCAAACACTTTAATCCCGTCGGAATCCGAGTCACCCGATGGGACCCGCTTCAAAATCAATGATTCGACGGCAATTTGTTCGAAACTTTTCGTTTTGAAAGTCGGCATATTCACACACTGGAATGCTAAATTAAAGAGTGTCAGATCTGCTTCAACAAATTTGGCAAATACAAATCATTGAAGAATACCAGTTATCAACGAACTCTCTCCTATTGAAATTCCGCTCATTTTCAAGTTTCTAGTTCGCTAGCCATCCTGCTTTTACGAATGTACATACCTCTACAATATGCCATGCATCATCACTCCTTTGAGGTGGGCGCGATGTTCTCCGCCGAGTGGCCTCGAGCAGCAACGCTGCGTCCAGGCACCGGACGTCAACTTGCCAGCGTTTAAAGTACTGTCACCGCCAGGAAACTTTGCTGGCGGTTCGACGTCCAGGTGTCGTGGTCAAAGCCACCAGCGGCACCTGCAAAGCTTCAGTCAATTTATCCTTGAGCTCCGCCTGGAGCAGGATCAGATTCTGTAAATAAGCAAGACACTAACTAAGCTAGTATATTCGTATACACGAAATATGTACACTACTTAAAGGCTAACGTAGTTCAGATCTTCATACATCACTTCGAATTTAGATAATGAAATAATATTTAATCCATTCACTTTCTAAAATTTATTTACAATTCTCTAAAACACGCGGCTGAGCACATCCCGCACACATGCTTATCAGTCATCAACATCTTACATATGAAGTACTAAAATAAATCTATATGAATATCATCACTAACTGGATATATCATTTAAAAGTTTACTTACGTTTGACACTGTTCGCCGATATGGCGGTTGGTAGCGAGCATTCAGATGATGTAGCATCTTCCTGAAGCTCGCTAACTCAACAATCCTGAAAGGTTGGAAACTCTGGTCGATAACCAGTGCCATATCTGTCGATCGTCCAGGACTCTGCTGCTCCTTGATAATGGGACGCCGCCGTCTGAATTCTCTGTTAGCTGCTGTCCCTAGGGACAGCTGTTCCACTTCGCGGTGACGCCGCCGTTTGTGGTCTCGCAGGTTCGAGGTACCACCAGATGTAGAATATGGATGGTTACATACTAGTCGCGCGACTTTTCTTGACGTCTCCCAGCGGGGGGTGCGGGGAGAGGAGGCTTCTCCCGACGTCACCTCCAACGGGTGTTGCCAACTGTAACATTATTAATACTATTCGCGCCTCTTTCGCTCTTAATAAAACAGGACATTATAGACGATAAATATAACATACACAATTAATAAACCACAAGTGAAAATAATTAGAATAACGATAATATTGCTTGTGAGAAGATATATTGCAAAATCCAGATCAGATAAATCACAGGGCACAAACAGCGAAAACGCGAGACACGATTCATTCGAAAGCAGAGCTTCGCAGCACTGACAATCTTGCCGTGCCGTTCCGTATGAGACCAATGTTGTGACCAGACCGTACCGAGTCGTGCTGTGTTGAGCACTAGGGAGCTCAGACGTCAAGAAAAGTCGCGCGACTAGTAATCTACATCTGGCAGAAGTCCCATCTACCCTCTCGAACACCTTCCATACAGGCGACATTCTCCTAGAGGACATTCCTGCACTGACACACGTGCGCGCGAGGACGAGAAGAAAATTCTACACCAGACCACGCACGAGTATCACCTCAAGACAGGGCAGGTAGCGAGCAGAGAAATTTTCGCGCGGAAGCCCTTTTATAAACTCGATCCACCGTATATACTACCAACCTTCGAAGTAATAATTACGCGGGATTCCTTAACAACGTGTACACTTGTACTACGACGTGTATGTACAAGATTTGCTCAGGATATCCGTGTCAATTGATATTCAGTTCCCAACACTACCTTTAATCAAATAATGTTACAAATTGGAAGGGTAATAAAGGATGGAGGTAACTTCATGACAAGTAATAATGTGAACGCGTATTGTGTAGTATTTTCTTATTAAAAATACAAGTTTGAAATTAATTTGTGCTGGCATTCAATGATTTTCACACTATCACAGTTATATTTATGTACTATTTTATAACGCACTATCCTCACTAGCTTTACTTTCAGCAATATAAGAAATCGTCGTTATTTATTACAGAAGAAATGTTTAGAATCTAAAATAAATTATTACGTAAAATAAGTTACTTCTAAAATGATTAAATTTTAGTTAGAAAAATACTTAAAATTGTTCTCAATGCAGACGTAATATTTTAAACCTTGTTTGTTTTTCGCGAAACGACAAATGACATCATTTTTACATATATATCTTTCTCGTGTTTTGAAAACATTGTCTACGTAGTTTCATATATGACTCCGATAACATTTAGTTCTTTAAACCGATTCCCGCGTTTTCTCGTTCCGGCCGGCGCGTCGGCCCGCGCCAAGAGGGTGACGAGCGCGAAGCGATCGCCGGAAACGCATAGTCGGTCGCCTGGGGCGACGCTGCGTGTAGAATGTCGCGTTGAGAGGTGAATGTCAAAGTCGCAATATCGCCAATGTGTAGCTATGATGCTGGATCTTTCTCGCTATCTCTAATGCGATTCCGTCCTATGGATCGAGATCCGACAGTGGCGTATTTTCCCTCTAGCTACGTACTAGCTCACCGAATTCAGCAGAGGCTGCACTGATTAGTAATTTTCTGTAGTGACCGATCAATATAAGGCGAATGCCGGAGAGTACCCGACAAACGGACCATTGACCGCCCGCGATCGTACCTTCAAATCCTGTCCTCATTCCCTCCTCTGTGGTAAGCAATGGTACGATCATTCAGTCCTATACCTCATTGATTACTAACATGGTTGTCCAGCATGGAGATGAGAATCCGCTACTAAATTGGTTGAGCATAGGCTCAAAATGTGAGTGGCAGAAGCTAGTTCCCATACAAGATTACAGAAATATTCAAAGTAATTTTTAGTACAAATGTTTTGTTGGTTTGTTCTCAGCTTGTTACGGAATGAAAACGCTGTAGCCGCCTTTCCTCGAAGACGCGTTTCCTCGTGCTACCCTTCCGCTGGGATACTTGCATATCTCAGCCGTAGAACACCACAATATGACGGAAACGAAAGGAAACATCAGAAAAACACGTTCGGTAAAAGAAATATGATCATATACTATTTTTAACAATATTGTCTGTCATGTGCTGATGATGCAATTAAGATGCAAAGAAACATTAAAACTAAGAGAAATTTTAGATATGAAACACAGACGCAGGATAAGAAATATAGGATAATTATTGTTCTACAATCCTTGGAAGTGCTTGAGCACGATTGAAAACCGACTTTTTCCCTCTGTCCGGGCCCTGATAACACAAAAAGTAGATATAGATATTGTCTCTATGTATAGTGGATTAATGCCTCTAAAACAGAGGTTCTCAAAATTTTTTGTCTACCGCCCACTTTGAGAATCGTAGCGCCCCTCAATATTTTTAACTGTACGACATCTTAAAAATCACAATCGCAATCATCACTTTCATTATAGCGTGCCATTTGAGTCTTATCATGTTTCAGAGTTCTAAATTACGTTTTGAACGAGACTTTCTAACTAAAGGAGTAATTACAACGCTAATTTATAATATAAAAACTTTCATTCAAATTGAAACAAACATTTATATTTTAAAACTTATCTAATGAATCTAGTGATTTTTAACAAGTTTGTTAATATCAGATTCGAATTTACTAAAAAATGGGCGTCAGTCACCGCGTTCGGTAACATGCAAACGATTCGTTTTAGTTGGCTTTTGTAGCCAAAATTCTTTTGGTAGTCATTTTTGAATTTGATTAGTTCCCCAATCGTTGTCAGTTCTTGTCGCCTAGTAGTTTCTCTTCCAGCTGGGATGATCCTTCTGTGTAGACAATTGAGAATACATCTAACACCCAGTCAGTATTTCCACTTTTAAAATTTCTGAAACCGTTCTTTGAAATCACTGTAGAGGTTCTCAAATGTTGGCAGTATACAAGCAAGTCGTCGTTGATGAAGGATACTGATAAATTAGGGAAATTGGGGAACTCAAGTCTGCCGGTAGTTTTCTTGTGTAAGAACAGTTTGGCTACGAAAGCAGCAACGATGTTTTTTTTTATCAAGTTTATCTTGAAGATTGATATCATTAAACAATTTATCATTCTTTGATGTGATGAGATTGTTGCGGAAATACATGCTTTGTTTTCAAGACCTCTATCACAGTGTTAAACAGATTATGAAATCGAGTCAGAAAAGTACCTCTTGACAGCCAACGCACTTCTGTGTAAAAAGGCAATCGGTTGAAATCTTCATTAGCAATACAAAGCTGATTAAATAATAGGTCATTTAAAGAGCTGTTTCGGATATTATTGACTGCTATGATGACATGTTTCAGAGACTGAAACAGCCATTACCTATATTTTTCGCAACCAAATGTAGGCAATGAATGACGCAATGAATGACGCAATGCATATCTGGAATATACTTTTTTACGTGCACTATGAAACCTTTGTGAAGTCATGACAGCCGGAGCGCCATCCGTAGCAGCTGATATAATATTCAATAGGATATCTTTCTCATCTCGTAAGTTTTCCAGTGTATTAAATATGGTTTCTCCTTTTCTATCTGTCTCAATTTTTTTATTTGATCGATTCCTGGCGCGTCACGTACTAAGATCATTATTCCCGTAAGTATAATTGCACGCTTTTTCGCGAGGGCGTGATCTTTCCTGCTATATGGCGAGATCCGGCGCAAACCTACGTCGGCGAGATTTTCTTCAATGAGTATCTTCCAACAGTGTGGCACCGCCGCCGGACGAGCTGTAAGCTCCAGACTGGTCTCCTGACATAGTGTAGTAGATGTGATTGTAGAGTGTGAGGTGATGATGGACAAGGAAGGGCAGGAAAGATGCGCGTGGTCCGTGGCTTGTTTGTTAGGGCACTGCTCCAGCAATTGCCTGGTATTGATCGGTGAACTACCGATCAGAGCAGCCGGACGTTAGAATTCTCCTCCAGTCACCGACTGAACTCGACCTAGATATCTAGCTATAGCTGAACCGCTCGCAAAAAAACCATCATGGCGGACGTACCTTTGGTAATGTCTCGGAGGCTGCCCCCACCCTGCGGCATCTGGATTTCCCTCTCGGCGATAAGAGGCGCGTAGGCGGGAGAGGCGACTGCGAGACACAGCGATCGCGCTGACCGCCACTCGTCATCTGGCCCCGTCCTCAGAAGAAGAACTCGCACTCCCAGGGTGTCAAGAAATGACGGATTCATAGATGTGTTGGTCCATCACATTATCTGAATTTATGTCGCCTCTATTCCTACACTGCTCGCAGGATTTCTTCCATTGTTCAGCACTGTATTGTACAAACGCTTATCTGCAAAACATTTCCTTTTCTTTTAAGGATGCACCAATGCTTTGCTGCCTCGCGCCCTTTGTAAATCCCCAAACAAGTTCTATTGGATTTAGATCTGGATGGTACGGTGGAAGACGGAGAGAATGTGGCCATGTTCAATGATTATTTGATCAACGACCAATCGTTTTCAGCGGATATACTTTGAATTATTAGTAATAATTGGGTTTTGTGAATAACAGCAGCTACTGTATAAAGCACACTGTCACTGCTCACTAGCCACAGTAAACCAGGGACTCGAGACCAGAAACTCTCAAGACACGGCTTATTTTCTGTTGATGGTTTGGACAACCCCTACTGTACAAACACTGTAGCCGCCTTCCGTCTGATCCTTTTCACTCATCAGTTTGTTATCACCAAACTCGCAGTGTTGAATTACCGCGCGACCCACGAGAAAGACAGAGGAGAGATGTTGTGACAAGAGCGCAGGCAGGCGAGGGAAATATTAGGAGCTTTGGAGGGAGAGGCCACGTTCGGGCATGCGCAGTGGAAGGTTTTTTTGAGAGTGGTAGAGCAATAGTATGGAAAATCCTACTACAGTCGGGTCTCGACCCTATGACCTCATGGAAGAGACACTGCAGTGACACCAATCGCCTAAATGGGACCCTTCATGGGGTCATTTTTGTTTAGTTAACTACATGTGCTCATTAATTCCATGGAAAATCGTTTATTATCCCTATGATAACAGCACGCGTGCAATTAAAACTCCACCCTGCAATGAAAACTCCCCAACTACCAATCAGAATTCTGAGAAGAATCAAAATCGTTGAATTAAGACACAATAACAGAATTGGTGAAGGTATTAACAGTCGGCCATGAAACATGAACATAAATGTACATCATAAACTAAGTACCAACATCAACTATATGTAAACAATTAATGAATATAACTAAATTGGTGAAGTAAACGTTAAGGGAGCTGACTAATGGAACAACATAAAATATTCAATATGAGTAAAGTAAATGTTTTACATAAAAATATTTGGTCTTAGTATCACAAATGTAAAAAATATGAATGTCATTTGTGTTTACCCGTTCTAAAAAGTACGCCAGCGCAACTGTATCCGAAGTGACTATTTTTCCTTTCCAATATTCATACATCTTGTATTCTCTCTCATAACTGTCTTAACTTTTCCTGGGAAGTAATGTTTTATGGCTTTGTCAGCTTCTAATTTTTCATCTGGAATGAGTTCAATGTCTTCCACTTAACAAATTTCGTTAACCTCTAAACCACAATAGTGATCCTATGTGCACAATGCACGGCCCACTAAAATAGGCCTTTTTCAGAAGCAATACGTCATCAAATATGTGACCTCAAATCGAAAAGATGTTTTTGAATTTTTCAAAATTTAAATTATTCTTAAATGTAAACGAAAAAATATTGCAAAAAACAACAACAACAACAACGATGATTTCAGCCAATTTAACTGTACATTTGTAGCAGACGTTTCGACCTATTTATTTATTTATTTATTTATTTATTTAGTAAAAAACTGTATGTGACGTATGGGGGAGAAAATCATCTGCGCACGCTTTCTTGAGTTTCAGAATCCCTTCCCAACAATTTAACTATTAATAGATGAAAGATGAAAAATCATAGTAATAATAATAATAAATTTAAAAAAGCGAGGGATTAACATTTCAAAAACTAGATATTTTCGTTGCAAAATTACAGAAAACTTATTTTTAACAGTAAAGGAACAAACAGATTTGATTTTTCTGTATTGTTAACAAAATGAAACTCACTAAGCTCTACTACACAAGCAAAGAAAGTTCAACAAAACTGCTAGTGAGCTCATTTACGTCCAGAAGCAAAGCAGGGCCATCTCAGCATTTATCAATGGATCAGGAAAACTATACAAAAATCCGATCGAGATGGGGGTCATTGACCCGGAAGTACATTATTTGTTACAGGCATATTGAGTCTTTTTTAAAATTATATAATGCAAATGTAGACTAATTCATTATACTTAATCTTGTTTTTGTTAAAGTAAACATTTTTCTTTTTGATGATCAGTATAGCCTCTAATTGTATAGAAACAGTTTTGTGAAAGATTTACTTTTAACTTAAATTTGTGTACCAATTTTAATTGTTTAATTTCATCTGGCAATGAGTTGTAAAGTAACGTACATGTATTGTATGTGGATTTCTTGTAGTGCGCTGTTTATACTGTCACTTGATGAACATGATTTCTACGTCGAATGTTGTAACTATAAATATCAGTATTACATGAAAATAAGTTCCCACCGTTAAGTAAGTCAGTTTTGACAAATACTACAGACTCATAAATAAATAGAGCAGAGCAATGGTAAAATTCCAAGCTCAATGAAAAGAGGCTTGCACGGATCACGTGTATGGGATTTGTTGATTTTTCTGATAATTTTTTTTGGAATCTAAATGTCAGGTAACTAAAGGATGAGCTTCCCCAGAATATTATGCCATATCTCAGGCGGGAATGTACATTTGCAAAATACACGCAACGAGCTGCATGAAGGCTGACAGAATTAGAAAGAATTCTGAATGCATAACATAATGAGCTTAATTTAGTGTTTAATTCTGTTATATGTACATTCCACTTGAGGTTTGATTGAATTGAGAGACCTAGAAATTTTGTTACCTTAGCATCAGTAATTACATATTATTCATTTCAATGGAGCATACGACTGCCGATTTGAAGCGCAAAATTGCATTGAGACAGTTTTTCCTTCGTTAACTATTAATTTGTTATTACAAAACCAATTTGAAACTTCTGAAAATAATAAGGTCTAAATTATAAGGTCCTCTTCAGTGTCTGAAAGGTCAACATCAACCAATCAGTTACAAGCATTACATTATATTTTACAATTTGGTCAAGAGACACTAAATTCTGTTACTCCTGAGATCGAGGTGAAGTTAAACGTTCAAATAGGCACTTTAGGCCCTGTGAAAACTGTTCCTGTAATTTGTGAAGTCTTGGATTCTGAAGACTATATAATGAACTTTAAGAGTCTACTTCAAAAAAGATAAAACACAAATTTGCCAAAAAATCTTTTGTCTGTGTACGAAAAGACTTTCTCCTGAATCGGCGATTTTATTTTCAGAAGCATTGGGATTTTGCAACAAAGCAACAAGTACACTCGGGGAGTTTTCTATTATATTGCAAAATTAATATTTCCCCTCTCGAAAAAGAGCAGATTTTGTGTCACACCAACAGAGTGCACGGATGGCAAGTAAGAGTATTGAGACGTAGTGGAATGAAGGTGGTAAGAACAATGTTTTTGTTTCAAACTCTTTGATCTTTTGAAGAACTATATTTTTAAATCGCTTTTCAAAATCACAAGGCCTTGAAGATGGATCGGAGAATGTAAATTTTGGAAAATATCCCATGACCAAATTTGATCCGAGCGTTGCCCACTGACGGACCGTCGGAGAAGTAAGTTTTTGAAAACGACTCACTTTTTCGGTGTGTGTGTGTGTGTGTGTGTGTGTGTGTGTGTGTGTGTTATATATATATATATATATATATATATATATATATATATATATATATATAAAATTCAACAGGACTTGATTTCTGGCGGTACGCGACGAAACGGAGATCCGGTACCTTGGGAATAATTATTAAATTATCCATAAATAGTACATAATTATTCAATTAAATTAATAAGTAATTTGGATGGTTCGGGACCTAAATTTTATCAAATACTCAAATCAAAACAAAGGATACTATTACATTTTGAAAAACTAACAATACCTTCTCTGTACTACCCACACGATAACGTGAAAGTCAAGCGATGGTTCTGTCAGAGCGCTCCATTACTGCGAGGGCGAGGCGAAGCGAAGCGAGCGAATGCAATGCAACCTACGCTCGCTCAGGGGGCAGGCCGATAACCTCTATTGCTAAGTGATACTATCTTCCCGTGCCACAGCTGTGCTACTGCCGAACCAGGCCTTTATTACGTGCTCAGGAAATACTGTTCTAAATCATGGTATGTAGATTCGTTTTTCGCTTCTATATGTTTTTTGGGGCGCTGAATACGAATCTGAAGTTTTCCAAATAATATATCCTTTGGAAATTGATTTATAAGAAAACAATAAAAGGAACATTTTCTCTTGTATTTTGTTCGTATCTAAACAAAACTATCGAGTTTACGCAAAAAATTACTCTTTATCAAAATTTTCTAGCGGTCTGCTGCTATGTCATTTTCTGTGGTTTCTCTTTCAATACAACTCCTATGCCAGTGTAGTACCTAACAAAAGGCCATGGACCACGCGCGATCTTTCTTCCGTGTCCTATCCTGTCCCCAAATACTCTACTTACAACACTACCACACATGTCGGCGACTTACTAGAAGTTGAAGCGGCTGGGGAGTACCCCGTTGGCAAGTACCTGAGAAGGAGACCCGTATGACGTCGTATAGCTCGGCGCCGGATCTCACCATACAGTCGTGAAGGCACTCTGCCAGCTCCCTGAATAAAATATTCACTACACTAATAGGCTAATGACCAGAACAGTTGAAAATCGATCAGCTAGGACTATCGAGAGTCACAATCGTGGCTGATTCGTCTACATCGAAAATACCCAAGCTAGTGCAAATTAATATTTCTCATGCATATTTCAATCATGAAGTGGATGTTACCTATTATCCTCCAATTTTTACTTTCAGGACTGACTGCGATATTATGCAATGAAGCGAGGATATTTTAATGCTGTGGCATGAAAAAACCGCAATTTTTGTCGGAAAAACTCTTTACAATCAACCCTATGCGGTATCTTACCGCAAACGTGGATATAAATTCATCCAGTTTATAAGTAAATTACTTCCTCTAAAACAATAAGTCAGAATTTATGTTTTGTTTCACCTTGTGACCGAAAAATTGGTTTACGGAATTGCGTGAATTTTGTAAATACAACGCACATATGCGTACAATTGCTTCAAATAATTTCTTATGAAGTTTGTCGAAAACTCGACAGTTTTAAATGAAAATGAGCTTCAAATTGCGCCTTTCCCGAATTCTCAAACGTTATTTTCTACGCCTCACAATGTTTCAATGAAAATTTAATATAAGATAAAAATCCTCTAACACGTGGTGTAGCCAGAATGCCAGTTTTGTGGGTCATTGATGCTGAAATACCAATTGAAAGCAAAACATCCGTCTGTCCGTCAGTCTGACCGTCGGTCCGTGAACACCTACTAGCGCCTAAACATTGCGTAGGATTTGTTCCAAATTGAAGAAGCCTTTGTCCATCTGTCTCTAGTTGAAGCTTTGAAAATTTGAAAAAACATTCTTTAAAATTTGGGGCTACTTTACATGCAGACCCGGAAAAAACGTATTTTTTTTTTAAAATATATCTCACGTCGTTAATATGCACATATTCAGCGATTTCTATACATTATTGCATTTGTGAGTGGATGTGCGTCTAATGACTTCAAATGAAGTTTTTCGAAAACCCAATAGATTCCTGTGAAAAAGGACTTCTACGTTTACAGTGACGCTGAAAGCCAATTTTCTTAGAAACGGCTTCAAATTTTGTAATGAAACTTGCCATTTATGACGAGGTTTCACTTTTCTTTAATATTCTTAAAATAATATTTCGGTTCTAGTATTAGGAAACCGAAAAATTGCGACAATTTCAAAATAATGTACTTTGGGCTCGTTGGCCAGAGGAAGACCAGTCCAAGAAAGGCCAGGGGCAAGACCATTCCATCCAAGAGATGGGGCCAGTTCACACCAAGGAAATTAGAAAACGTTGCTACGAGAACGTCTGTGCCATTCTGTTCCACGATTAGTTTCAATTATAGGGGATCCGGGAAAAAATTGAGAAAAGATGAAAAATATAATTTAAGAGGGAGTACTAGATTGCAGGTGAAAAGACGGTGAGACAAAACCGAAAAGAGAGTCTACACTACAGAGATAAGGAAACTAGTACAAGAAAGACTGCGCCTTTCTGAGCTCCACGCGTATACCTTCTTATAGAATAATGAGTGATCAACGAATCCGGGCGCGACAACGGCTAAGGTCATTAGTTCCGTAAGTGTAGTTCATCGCGGGATGTGGCAGTGATCTTGATGGTGTGCTCCGGCTCGCTGGATGGTGTGATCCGGTACCAATCTATGTCGGCTTGCTGGGATTTTTTCAACCTACCTATCGTCGGCTAGCGGGTATTTCCCTAACCAGGTATCTCCCACCAGCGTGGCACCGACCCAACCGGGACAAGCTGTACTCTCGACCAGTCTCTCGGTATGTATTATTAGTAGATTATGTACACAAGTGTTGCATATGTGTGTATGTGTGTGTGTGTGTGTGTAAGTAATGGGGAAGGATATGACAAAGAAAGGGGAAGAAAAGATCGCGCGCGATCCGTGGCCCGTTTGTTAGGGTACTGCATACACCTGGTGTTGATCGGAGAAACCACGAAACTACCGATCACAGCGGACTCTGCAATTCTCCTCCGGCCAGCAACTAAATTCCACCTAGCTAGTGACGAAAATCCTGTTACAATCGGGACTCGAACTCTAGGACTTCCAGGTCAGAGGCACAATAGGAATTTCCTTCTAATTTAATGCAACAAGTATGCCATTTAAAAAGGAGAATATGGCTGTGTCTTGTGGATCTGTTACACCTGAAACTATGTTGTGCAATTGTGAAGACATTTGCATTGAGAAACTGAGTCTATCATTGCAAAGCCTTTCCAGATTTTTTGAAAAATCCTGATAACAGGGAGATATGTCTATAGTTCATTGGATCACAACAATTACCTTTTTTAAACAATGGTTTAATATTTGCCATTTCGAATACATCAGGGAAAATGCCCGTTTTTAGAGAGTAATTGCAAATATGAAAGTGTGGTTGCACTATATACGAAACACCGTGTTTGATAAGAAAATCTCGAATGTTGTCCAGGCTTACTGGGGATTTATTCTCCATTTGTGCTCTGATTTTAAAAACTTAAGAGGGTTTCATTTAAAAATATAGAATTGATGATTTGTGTTACTACATTAGTGTTAGGTTGGTGTGTTTTATTGTTTAGAGAGAATTGGAGGATTAATTTTTCACGAATTGTTAAAAATTGGCCATTGAATATGTCATCTATTTCTTGTGAGGCTTGTAAAGTTTTGTTTTTGTAGTAGAGCTGCATATTTTACTTTCTCGCTACCACTTACGCATTAGCTTTCGCTGCGCGAAAAGACGTGCATTTTCGGCAGAAAAACTCTCATTACAGGGACCTGTTAACGAAAAAAGGGGATAACTCCTCTTATTAAATTCAGAAAAAATCATGTAACGTGGTGTAGCCAGAATCCATGTGTTTCTTGATTCCGAAAAATCGATTGACGGCAAAACGTCTGTCAACAACGCTATGCGATAAACCGTTTAGTAAACTTTCTCCAAAATTGATGTTCCCCAATCGATATAATAATTAAATAAATAAATAAATCCAAAATTATAAAACCAAATAATGGACAACAGAAGGCATCAAAGTGTCATGTGAAAGAAAATGTAACATGTATAAAATAAAAAAACATATCATTCAAACCTAAAAAAGTAATCAAACAAGCCAAAATTATGATACATGAAAATGCAAATGCACCTAACAAAATAAAAGCTCTCTGGGACATTATTAAAATGACTACAGCTAGCACCAACTAATAATAATAGAAACTAGATTACTAACGCCGTACATTCTCGCGATATTCTTAATGTCTATATTACAGTATTAAATATGATAATTTGTATCATACACTTCAACTATCATTTGGATGTTTTTGCAAATAAAGGGGCATTGATAGTGTATTAAGTATATTTTTATGAATGAGTTAAACTTATAGTTTGTATTGGTTGCCTTGTATTCCCATTTTGTAATCTGAGCAAGTATTGGACTTTCATTATGTTTCTTAGTTATGGGTTTCTTGGTAAGTTGTCTGTTCTGTAATTTTTCATTCTGTTTCAAGTGTTGGAATCTGGGCATTGTGGATTGATCTATGAGAGCCCCTCATTTCAAAATAAAAAAATTCCTTTCTCATGAACATAATTCATTTTACATACATCAGAAATAACTCATATCATTTAATTTAGTTAGAGATTAATAAATTTTTATTTTCTTTAATGGAAAAAAAAATCAAGAACCTAATTAAATCAGGGCCTTGGGCGAGTTGCCACAGCTATCCCCTCGTCAGGTCATCCCTGTCTAGTATCAATTGATCTACAACTGTTCTACTATTTTTGGATACTCGGGTTGGTGTATTTATGGTTGTTTATGGATAGTATGAATTAGATGAATTGAATTTTTGAATAGATTTGCATTACTAAATTGTGCGAGGCAATTTATATTGAAGTCACTGCAAAGTAAAATTTTATACTCTCTAAGTTTTTAAAGTTTTATTGGAATAACTTTCAGACATTTATAAAATTTTCTAATTCCAGTGGGGCTGCAATATGTTCATTAGATATTTGTTTTATTGTAGTTTAATCAGTAATGCAAATATGAAAGTCTTTTCTCTTTTATGAGATGAGAGTGATTGATGTAGGGTACAAAATTGATAGCCTCTTTACTAAAAATGCATGTCCCAGCAAGTACATTGTTAATATTTTGACATGAGCTGCATGCTAAAGACATGCCTGATATGTGTGTGTTATCTAATTGTTCGTTGTTCATACAGTATTCTTTAGAGCACAATATTGGAATGTGGTTGACTTCTTGTCAAGTAATACTTCTTAATCAGTGAGTTTGTATTTCAGTGCTGTAGAATATCCATTTCGAGATTTTAACGGAAATACGTTTTGCACATACTTACAACAAAAAATTGTGTTTTCCTGTCTGTCTGTCATCTGTACGTTTGTCAGTTCATATGTGTTCTACACAAACTGAGTGCTTTTCACAGGATTGTTTTCAAAATGAATTCCCCCATTAATTTGGTGTGACTCAAAGCCCTGCGATTTTGAGAAGAATTCTTTGAATTTTAAAGTACTAAATGAACCCTGCGACATTTCTAAACTTTATTAAAATGGCTTCATTTATCTTTAAATTTCTTATGAGGGTAAAGTGAGAAACATGTATAAAGATGACATTGATTTGATTTTCATGGATACACCTACATCCTCAAAAATTGGAAAAGTTTGAAACTTTATTTTGTGTCTTCCTACAAATACAATATTGAAGATATTATTTTTTCTTCAGATAGAATTGTTTTTTCCACAATTAATTCTTTAACAAATCTTATAGAAATTTTTAAAAAATATTAATATTATTTGTGTAATTTTCAGTGACATATGGGCAATATCAAAAAATATTAGAAACTAGATTTTCTCAAAAATGGCCCCACATTTTTCTTCAAACTGTTTGTACAGTTAAAGCTAAAAGCTGTATAAGATGACATAAACACCATTTTTAGTATTCTTTTGTTCTTTCAAAAATTAAACAAATGTATTTTTTATTTATGATTTATTGTATTTTTTTAATATCTCTCACATCGTTAATATTTACATTATTACAACTATTTGTAGACATTATTGCATTTGTGAGTACAATCTTCACGTGATGTCAAAAGGTTCTCAAAAACAGGTTTTGCTGTGAAAACGAGCTCAAAATTCCGTATTTTTAGAAATGCTGGAATGACATTTTCTCTAAAAGCCTCCAATTTTTTTCTTTAAACATTTTGTGCAGATAGTGCTAAACACATCACCTATAGAATATATTTTAGGAAGAAAACAACTTATTGTGCTAATGGAGAGGTCTCAATAATGTCTCCTGAATATTATTTATGCAATGAATGATATTGAGTGTCATTGAGACATATATATATATATATATATATATATATATATATATATATATATATATATATATATATATATATATATATATATTCAATCAAAATTGGTAGGTACATTATTGGTCATGTGTGCTTAAAAACCTAAATTTTTCAGATAAAGGTGGGTTTGAGAAGACAAGGCAGACATTTTATAGTTATATCTGAAATATTAAAGGTAGGCCTACATGATTAGCAATATCTCATTACAAACTTACATAGCCATTATACTATAAAGCCCAGTCATTTTATTGATTTCTCTGTTTGTTTTACTGATATTTACTGATAGCTATTAAGGTTAAATTGTCAATAAACACAATAACTGTATTATTTTAAGTGTAATTAATCTGACATATTGTAAGTACGTGTTGTCATAACAATACACTCGGATTTATTTCGTTCCCTGTGGATATGACTAATTTTGAAATTGCCGCCATGTTCCCGAAAGAGCCTCCATTGTGCCTCCGCCCACATTGCCACCGCATTTTCCCGCGTTTTCAATTGCGATTGGTACAGTTGCACTCGTTACACCGGTGTGATTCGGTCCGTCGTCCATGTAGTTCGGTGGTAAGTCGATGGTAAGTCTGCTCCGTGGTGGCGCTAGTGAGTAGTGAATCGACTTCGTGACTCACGAACCGTGAGCGAACCTCAGGCTTCTACGAAGCAACGTGCAACTTCCTAGTGCTGTATATTAAGAATTAATTTACAAACAATGGTTCTATTATTTAATGTACATTGAAAACTAATAAACCACAAATAACTGGAGTCGTATAAAAGAAACTACTTACTTCATAAATATTCCTTGAGTAATTATACTTCTTCCATGCATTTGTATTACTACATTCATTTGGAAGAGATCTTCTGATTAATTGGGCAGTTTGACAAAAATGATATCCTTGATTATTAAAACGATTCATAACGTTCGTTTCTTTCAAGATGTACTAAACTTCTATGGTTTATGAAATAGTAATTACATTATTCATGAATATCCATTTTCTTCGATTTTGAAAGAGCCGCCTCAATAACTGTGATCCACCAATCACAGCACAGATACCGTCACAATTGGTGAACGATTTCAACGAATCGTTAGGAAAAGCAATGGAACAAACGGTTCAATCAACAGTTGGGGCGCCACCGGATCCCAACACTACTGCAAAGGCGACCCAGCTGATCTTTTGAAGGGACAGGTTCCGACGACGACGAGGCTTATCAGCGATGAGCTGGCGGACACGCTGCTCGCTACGCCCGTGCGTGGCAAACACTTAAAGCCTTTCGAAAACCGTCATCACGGTGGGACCGGATTTGCAAGACCAATAATTCGCCGTGGCGATTGATTGATTGTTGATTTTTCGTGTTTCAATTGCTTTGGTCATTAGTCCCGTTAGTGTAGTGCATGTTTTTTCCGCGGGAGTTGGCGGTGATCTTCCACCGCTGAATGGCAAGATCCGGCGCCGACCTATCGTCGGCTAGTGGGGTTTCCCCCTAACCAGGACTCTTCCACCAGCGGGGCACCGCCCCAGCCGAGAGAAGCTCTAGGCTCCCGACCGTTCTCCCGGAATATGTGGTAGTGTAGTGCATGTTCGTGTAAGTGTGTGTATAATAGGAGAGGATAGGACAAGGAAGAGGAAGGACAGATCGCGCGCCGTCCGTGGCCCGTTTGCTACGGTACTGCTCCGGCATTCGCCTGGTGTTGATCGGAGAAACCACGGAAAACTACCAATCAGAGCAGCCGGCCGCTAGAATTCTCCTCCAGGCAGCGACTGAATTCGACCTAACTGAAAAGCTACTGTCGAAAATCCTGCCGCCGTCAGGACTCGAACCTAGGACCTCCCGGTCAGAGGCGCTGCAGTGGTATCAGTTGATGCACTAAGCTACCGCTCCCGGTGTGGCAATTTATTGTTCATGTAACTTATCATTTTGAAAAGTCGGCTTCTTCACACACTGGAATGCTGAATTATAGGAAGTGCATTAATCTGCTTCAATACGTGTGACAAAAGTACCAATCATTGAAGAATTCCGGTTATAAAACTGATCTCTCTCCCTATTGATATTCCTCTCGTTTCTAAGTTTCTAGATTCGCTATCCACCCTCCCTTTATGAATGTACATACCTTTCCCCACACTCTGCCATGCATCCACCACCCCTTTGAGGTGGGCCGCGATGTTCTCCGCCGAGTGGCCTTCCGGAAGCAACACTGCGTCCAGGCACCCGGACGTCAACTTGCCAGCGTGTACAAGATGGTCACCGCCAGGAAACTTTGCTGGCGGACTGTCGTCCAAGTGTCTGTGGGAACCTAGCAAATCTTCACTCAGTTTGTTCTTGAGCTCCGCCTGAAGCCCTGGGTTCAGATTCTGAAAATAAGCAAGACATAACTAGCTTGATTATTCGTACTACTACAGAAATATGTACATTTTTTAAGAGGCTAACGTAGTGAGATCCCCCGTGTGGTGTCGGGGGTTTTAGTAGAATAGCACCACGGGACCTCCCCCTGTTGTAGAAGGCAACTAATCGGAGCAGCTGTTCGCTGTCCCTCCCCTAAACATCCTGTCATCCCCACTAACTTCGCGTGTCATTGCTTCCACTTACTTGTGGCACACTTCTGTTTACTATCCTGTAGGCTAATCTTCGTATCAGCCAACTCTTGTGTTTCCGACCCCGACGCTATTAGATTGAGAGGGCTAGGGAGTCATTTCTATCTTACTCTTCTATTCTAATAATATTCTTCACTGTCCCCCCCTTATATTCTTCCGTTCCTTTGTAGCTGGCGGGAGCTGAAAAACGCGGGGGAGTAAACCCTGTACAAAATCCCTGTCTTCCAGGTTGTGGGTTGGACGATGGGCTAACAACCCCTCTCCAGAAAAAAAAATAGCGGAGGCGAGAAGATGAAGGTGAGACAATATAAATCAGAGCAAACCACGAGAACATACGTTACTAATAAAGAGAAAGGAATTGTGGTAGCAGTGGTCAAAGAAGAAAAAATAAAGATATTAAACAAAACTGTATAGGAATCTCAAAAAAATGTTGCCCAAAAGTGAATGAAGTTGAGGATAACACAAACACAAAATAAAAACAGCGAAGGAAAGATAAGAGAGGAGAAAAGACGAGAAAGAGACAGGAGAACACAGGGGCGAGTAGCAAAGAAAAAAGTACAGAAAACGGAGAAACAGATGGAAAAATCTAAAAAGATTTGAAGAGAAAAATATTTTGAGAATGAAGTAAAAATTAAAAGGCCAGAATAAAAAATAAACATCTATAAAAAATATGTAGAAAACGGCAGGTGGTGAGCAAACAGGAAGTACAAATTATTTGTGCCATTCGAAGGAAGAATCTTCTTTAGGAGGAAAGAAAGGTCGCAAGGGGATTAGTTCTTTTTTTAATCAGTATAAAATTTCATTTCATTTCAAAAATAACATTTCAATCAATAAAGCTATCCCTTCTTGCGTTCAGGCTACCAAAAAGGAAAAAGCGGACAAAAGATTCGATGCAGGGGAAAGTGGCAACGAGTATGAGGTGGAAGAAGTGCGAGCGAAATGGGCAGCTCCGGTGCCAGCAATTCGAAGCGAATTGAATTGAATTCAATTCATTTCATTTCCATTCAATTCTGCTTTATTCTATGTAGCTAGAGCAGGCCATGAGTCCTGCTCTTCTCTGTGACCACGCTAATTTCGCTATGCTCCTTTTACCATCTAGCGGAGAAACACGATATCACTTGGGCGATGGAAGAAGCTATTTAAATTTAGCTCAGAGGCTTATTTTAAGCTTGATGATATTTCATAAGCAGTAAATCTACCACACAGGACAGCCGGCTTTACTTTCCGTCCAAAGGAAGGCGCACAAAGGATGATTTCGCCCTTAAAAATTCACGTTTGCTTGAATACTCAGGTTGAATCCAACATGTTTACAAATTTATATGATTCAGTACTGTATAATTTTAATACAAATTAAATATAATGCATATTAGTTATAGATTCAGATTTAATATTCTGATAGATTCTGATTATTCTTATAGATTCTGTTTTAATTATTCCATCAATACACTACGATTTCATAATAGTGGTTTATTCCCCCTACCTACTGTTTGTGTAACGTTTGTTCATAAAAAATTAAATTTTGAAAATAAATTTTAAAAAACATTTTAAATTTTTATCAAGAGATATTGAGTAATCTTATTAAAGGTTCTTATTAAAATATCATATTTATATTATGAAGTTGTAGAAAGTAGATCGCCCAGATACGTGGCAGCACTCGCTCGTGCTCTAGCTGCCTGTTGTTTACAAGGGACCATGGTGGAAATAACCATTATTTCCACCATGCAAGGGACGGTGACCGCGACGATGTCGGTGGCGGTGTGGTGGTGACTGCACAACGTGGTTAGTACAGTACCTTGAAACTAGATTAAGAACGTCAACGTGATGTATCTGTGCACGTCTCATATGCTGCTATAGGTCGTCTAATTTACATAATGCTTTAAGCCTGAAGATGAGCAAAAACATCATCGAAACTGTCGCAAGAGAATAATGGAAAGTGAGTAATAATTCATCTCCATTAGCTCCTCAATGTCTGTTCAAAAAATCAAAGTGGCCAAGCATAATATAATATATTACTTTTTTGTTTGCGAATTGACCATCTTGGGACCATGCAAACGTGCAACCTACCGGGGTTCACATTTATCCGGGGTAGATGTACGTGACTTAAGACGAACAGCATTTTCATGCTGAATCCATTTTGACTCCCAGGGATGTCACATCAGATAAGGTGGGGGATAAGGTGAAATGATAATGATGATGGATGAAATAGACAATCACAAACATACAGAGACACACAACCATGCCTGAGGCGTGACCAGGGGCGGATCCAGCCGCTCATTTAGGGGGGGGGGGTATCGTAGGTTTTTGCTAAATAATAAAAAGAATTATTATATTTTATATTAGTTACGTACTGTAGATACACTATAAAATATTATTGTTTAAATAATTACATAATTGAAAGTTAATTATTTGAATCAATTTTGCCATATAAAGGAAGGTAAACAAACATGGGTATCTTTTCTTGTCGAGTCATCTCTCATACTCTCCGTTTTATAGCTCGTAATTCACATCTATTGCTTACAATCTTAAGCTTCATTTACGTCGAATATTCGCAAGTATCTTGTTTGACTGGGAAGGTTAGTGAGATTTTGTCAAGCTTGTATCTAAATAGCGGAAACTTGTATTAACGCATGATACGACCATTCAGCGTCAATCAGCGACCAATCAGCAAATGAATTGCTGATTAGCGATACGTTCTCCACATTTTTTTCCCTTCTGACAATGAGACGTTACGTAAATGGAAGTTAATCCGAATTGTATTATCACGCTTAGCGAATACCGTAAAGTTAAGAAAGAATGCGAATTTGAAGAAAATCTTCAAGCAATATACATGAAAAGAAATGCATTTTCCTATGCACTGAATAAAATTTGGACGAGGTTGACAGTTCGTCACGTGGTAACGCCGATGCCGTAACCCATGCAACAGCGAATCACAGGCTTCGGTTCATGCGCAGTGTTGCCACATCCAATAATAGAACAAATGAACGTCTGGCTCGTATGTCGCAGTCGATCAGCGTCATTGTAAAATCGTTGTAAAAAACATTGTAAAAAACGTCAATCGCCCAAAGAGGCATTGTGTATTAGTTTTTAATATTTAGATTAAGTAGTATATTTAAGATAAATCCCTCCACAAGCTTCATAAGCAGCAATGCTGGAGTCCATGTACACCCTAATCACTGAATAAACTCCCGACTCACCAGGGCCACTGGTGAGGGGAAAGTGAAAAAAATCCAGTGCCATTGCAAGTAACGAGAGTGAAGTTAGTTGACGCACGTCCGGGCGCCGTGCCTCGCTCCATATCGCACTCGCGCCTGTCACCATCTCTTGAGCTAGCACGCAATTCGCGACCAATAGAGCGTTGGAAACTCTTCCTTCCTTCCCGGCAATCTACCGACGACAGGCACGATATGCAATGCTCGATGACAGCGTTTCTTCTAGGGATACTCCCTTCCTCGGCCTACCGCGGACGCATCTGATGGAGCTCTCGAGTTCAGTTCTGCGTTTTAAACTGACCGAAAGATGACTATTGCTCTACCACTTTCAAAAAACCTTCCGCTGCGCTTGCCCGAACGTGGCCTCTCCCTCCAAAGCTCCTATTTCGCCGCCTGCCTATTTCCCCGTAGCTGCTGTTATTCACAAAAACCCAATTATTACAAATAATTCAAAGAATATCCACTGAAAAACGATAGGTCGTTGATCAAATAATCATTGAACATGGCCACATTCCTCTCGTCTTCCACGTACCATCAGATCTAAATCAATAGATCTTGTTTGGGATTTATAAAAGGGCGTGAGGCAGCAGAAATAATTGGTGCATCCTTAAAAGAAAAGGAAACGTTTCGCAGAGAAGCGTTTGCACAATACAGTGCTGAACAATGGAATAAATCCTGCGAGAATGTGTAGGGAATAGAGGTGACAATAATTCACAATGTGATGGGCCAACAAACGATGTATTCATTTCGTTGGGCACTCCTGGGAGTGCGAGTTCCTCTTTTGACGAAGAGGGTAGTAATGACGAGTGACGGTCAGCGCGATCGCTGCATCTTGCAGTCGCCTCTCCTTGTCGCCTACGCGCTTCCTTATCGCCGAGAGGGGACATCTCAGATGCCACAGGGTGGGGGCAGCCTCCGGGACTTTACCGAAGGTACGTCCGCCATGATGGTTTTTTTTGCGAGCGGTTCAGCTATAGATTGGTGCATTCCATATACAAAATGAGTGAACTATGGAATTATTTTGAAGAGGACTTAAATATGACAATCATGCCATTTATAAAATATGTAAAAACAATGTTCGCCTGGTGGAAAAATCACACAATACTAGTAATTCAAAAAAGCATGTTACATCAATACACCAGGTAGTATTCAGCTCCACCGAACACAAGAGGACCAAGCCAAATAATGTTTCACCGGACGTTGCAAGCGTCGAAGATCGTACAAGTGAAGTGCTAGAAGTTAATGATCCATGGCCAGTCCTGTCCTCTAGTTCCGGCACAAATCAACAACTCATTGATTTTTTGGACACGAAGAACCAGGAGACAACCGTTCAAAAGCAATAACAAGAACATTTTCTTACACGATACGCAAAGATAATCAATCGTTCAGTACTGAGAACAATGGATTCAAGGAATTAATTAAACATCTTTAACCTAGATACACATTGCCCACAAGAAAATAACAACTCTTATCTTTTTAATCACTATTTAGATTCCCTGATATATCGATAGTTAAAAGAATTTGAAGTCTCTCGGTATAATTCCGAATAAGTCATTTTCAGTATCTACTACAATTTCAAATTAGACAAGCATGTATTGTTCAAAATTATAATTCATCTAATTTATTTTATAGGCATACCCAACTACTGAACCCCGGAAAATGCATTGACATGTTGTCTCTTTATAGGAATATTCTGAAGAATGAGCACGAAATATGCTGTGTGTGTACACAAAACCACATCGCAAGAGGATGAATTAAATGTGCGGACTTACTTCCTCCTGATGCAAATGTACTATCTTACTGGAAAAACAAAGTGATTCTCCCAAACAGGGCTGTTCGATATCTGTGCATTCCATCAGCTACAGTGTTTTCGGAGTGACTTTTCAGTTCAGCTGGATTCATACCTGACAAAAAAAGAGAAATAGAATGAACCCAGAAAGAGTTACAATGTTAGTTTTACTTAGTAAACCTTTTTAAAATGAACTTTAAAAAATTGTATGTCCATTTTTAAGTATTAAAATAGTATATTAATGCATGTGTGAAGAAAAAAAATGTATCTTTCCAAAACTGATCGAACCCCTTTTGATGTCGAGTCTTTCAAGTAGTATGGTATCGAGTATCGAAGCTCTCAGACAGGTTACGGTATCGAGCATCGAGAAATTCAGTTATCGATCAATCACTAGCAAAAACGGTTTAGAAAAGAAAACAAAACAATATTTTTACTGTATCTTAGGACCCTGGAACACGCTCGAAAAACTTTCAAAAGTTTTTCTCAATACACAAAATGTTATGAATTTTTTTCACATTTTTTTGACTGCTGGTCTGTAGCAAAAAATAAAAACAATTTTACCCACTTTCCCACCTTTAAATCACCTTGACACATAAATACAGTCTTAAAATGACTGCAACAATTCTGTGCATTGAGGTGTAGCGTACAAAACCGACGACACTTCCTCTATCGTGTGATCGTGGTTAAAGTGTGATCATTACAGACCGGAAATATATATAGTATGAAATATGTTCATAACTATGCAATGAAAACAGTGAAAATATGTAATAAATATGTAAAATAGGATCTAATATGCAATATTAAAATACATGAATTATAAAACACATTTACCTAATACGAAATTACATTTATCAAAATTTTATAAACAAAGTTTAAGAGAAATACAAACGTTCTAAATATCATTTGAAGAGAACAAGTTGGGGCACACTTTGCACCAAACAACTTTCCCGTCTACAGTTATAAGGGTACTTCATCTATTGCTATCGACAACAGTAGTTTTACAGCCTTACTATAGAACGTAATTTTGCTCTCTTTCTATCCAAGTTATGTTGCCAGTTCATGAAGCTCGGAGTTCTTCGACTCTGTCATCCTGTTTCTATCGCAAATATTCAACATGTTTACTCAACGATAGCTTGAATTCTGTTGATCTTAGACAAATGAGTTTTCTACCTGTTAATCCCAGAACTTTAATAAATTGATTGATTGATTTTTGCGTGTTTCCGGGCGCGTTAACTACTTTGGTAATTGTCCCGTTAGTGTAGTGCTTTTTTTGGGAATGAGGTTATCTTCCTACCGAGGATGGCAGATTCCGGCGCCGACCTACTCGCTATGGAGTTTCCCCTAACAGGACTCTCCACAGCAGGGCACGCCTCGAGCCGGGACAAGCTCAACTCCCGACCGGTCTCCAGGGTATGTGGAGTGTGTACATGTTGAGTGTAAGTGTGTGTGTAAGGGAGGATAGGACAGGGAAGAGGAAGGACAGAGCGCGCGCGGTCCGTGGCCCGTTTGTTAGGGTACTGCTCAGGCATTCGCCTGGTGTTGATCGGAGAAACCACGAAAAACTACCGATCAGAGCAGCCGGCCGCTAGACTTCTCCAGACAGTGACTGAATTTGACCTAGCTGAAAAGTTAGTGTCGAAAATCCTGCCGCCGTCAGGACTCGAACCCAGGACCTCCAGGTCAGTGGCGCTGCAGTGACAACTTTAATAAATGTAACGGTTATTTTGTAATTAAGCTTCATGGTTTAATTAGGAAGAAATTAATTATAAATGATTGCCGTGTGTTTACTTCTACATTTTGTCGTCCTTAAATTTTCACCATGCCAGAAACTCTTTTATTATTGAAGAAAGCACAAACATCCAGCGGTTGAAATGACAAGAGAAGTCCAAATTTTGATATGAGACCAACCACATTTCTGTGTGAATCATGGTTCTTGAGTTAGACGATAATAAAAACAATATTCAATGCGCTCGGAACGAACGTCTCATGTCGTTCCGTGATCATTAAGCGATTCTAAACTGGCGATGGGAAAAGAAAAGTAGAGTATTTATTTTTGAATTTCACTTATTACAGTGAAATACAAATAAACATATCTAAAACTACTGGTACTAAAACAGCACGTACTTTCTCGCGTTTAGTAATGGTTATGTATTATTAGTAATGGTTATGTATATTATGTATCTATTATACTACAATTTATCTCCGAATTAACATCTCAGTCACCATTTTTTCTCAACATTTGGTGCAAAAATTAAATAGTTTCAAACAATACAATTTTTGTTCAAAACTTTGAACGAATATAGTATATTTCTGGCATTGAATTCATAGTATAAAATAGATCGAAAAATATATAATAGTAATTATTAAACACTATTGTATTGTAATGTTCTACAAATATAAAAAAAAGTATTAGTTCACATTAACGCGAACGAAAGGCAGTCATTATCGCCTTTTCTAATCAGTGTGGCGTTACAACAATGTTACAAGCGACAATGACCTCTAATTCGTATGGAATACACATGATGCCTATTATAGTTTTTGATGTCGCAAGAAAATGAAAATGGATAGAAAAATATAATAATTAAAAATAGTATTTTTATATTCACCAAAATTACTCGATTTTAACATGCATTACTCTCCATTCCCAGATCTTATTAAGCAAAGCAACATTTCTTTTAACAATTTACCATTCGACGTATCTTTGTTTATTCCAGTTTTTTCGTTCAAGTGGCATGCGATTTATTCGTGAAAGCCGGACATTGAAGGAGAGGGGTATCAGCTGTCGGCGTAGATTTCGACCAGGGTCGCTTCTCTTTCAATGCATAGGCCACAGGAAATTCCCTCTTCCTCGACACTGAGCGTGGGAATGTGTACGGGTTTGGCTTCAATTCACATGTCTCACTGCCCGGTGCTGAAACTCATAACTCCTCGACCAAATACGCATTGCTCAACGCCATGCGAGATATCAGAAAGTCATAGTGGCGCATTGTGCGTTGAAAATCGGCAATTAGTCCGAATACAGTCAATAAGGTGTGTATGTTTCAACTCAGAAGCAGTCAATGAAGTGTTTAATATTTATTTAAAGGTGATTTCTTCCGTATGACGTGAATAAAGTCATGCAATTTACTACTCGTTACAAAATTCAAGCCTTTTTGGCAAGTGAAAATTTCATTACTTGACGACAATTATTTTACTGAAACTTATGTAACATTTGAAAGCGATTAAAAAGTACATTAGAATTCGGCCATTCATTATAGGAAACCGTAAAAAATCTTACAATGTAAAGGATAGTTTCTAATATTTACCTAAGGAATACCGTATAAAAATGTCAAAAATGTTTTTAAACTTGTATCTTACAAAAATTAATTGTATTAGGATTGTTCATGCACGTGTTCGACGGGAGACGTGCATGAGACGTGCAGGAGACGCGTGGAGAATTCCGCGCTTTGACAAACAGCACGTAATGAAACGTCCGAGTATTACTTGTCGGAAAAACACTAAATGTTCATATCACATTTAAATTTATTTTTATGGATATTGAAAGGTGTTAAACACGTTGCTAAAATTCCATGTCAATCTGAGAATAAGCATGGCGAGTGTTGCCCCTAAGCGGCGGTGCTGGAAGTGGCAACGCAAGATTGCAGCGCTGTACTGCAATCAAATGCTTCAACGTTCTATAGACGTAATAAAATCCTCCTTCAAAAGGGGATACCATGACCAGTAAACAATCACTGCAGCGTGCAGCATTGCGATTCGATGAACGAAGTGTTGCACGTTGGCGATCGCTAAAGTTTCTCGGAAATTACAGTTAAAGATCCCGAAACCCGGCGTGAGTGATATTTTTAACACCGAAAGTGCAAAATGATCTCGGTGGCTGACGCCACTGAAATATCTATAGCACGCCCGTCCGACTGTAAGGACATCCGACGGCGGCGTAAGGTAGCGCACCTCGATTCGGCAGCATTCAGTAATAATTTTGGAAAAAATTCTGTTTAGAAAACACTTTTCTTAAAAAATATATACAAGAAAACTGAAGAAATAAAAAATATTTTGTGAAAATAGCAAAATATGTAATTAGTACTAAATATGTAAAAATATGTAACGAAACGAGTGGATATTGTGTTTAGACGGCCATGATTTGCCAAAATACAATTTTGAGAACGGTAAGTAGAAAAAGAAAATATATGTAATTTCATAAAATTCCTGTCTCTAGTGATCATAATGTGCTCATTACGTCGCCGGTGATACCAACTACGATTCTTCCTCTTCAAATATGTGAAAGTTTAGGTTAACATACAAATTGTTTATAATTTACTGAAAATAGTAATATTTCGAAACATTGCGATTAGTGCCATGTGACACTTATATCACGCTGCTCTAACCCAGTCATCCCCAACTACGATACTTACATAATCTCAGCGTAGTCATCAAAACGTATTGTTTTTGAAAAAAAAGCGTAAGGAAAATTCCTTAAATGAAATAATGATAACACGAAACTAGTGTAATGTTAAAAATATTAAAATGGGGAGAACGTGTGCTTTTATGAGCGGAAAGCCCAGAAGAAGTTTTTAGAACAAACGAAAGCCGAAATGCGTCGCATTTCCATGACCATTTCCAAACTTCCCATGACTAGAAGTTTTTTTTCATTAAATTACATGTTGACAATTACGGAGATTTTAAGAACCTGTGAGGCTACCACGTGCGTTCACGCTCTGTGCCGTTGAACTCTCACGAGGTCCGCCCATTACGTGCCCACGCTCGTAAGCGATCCCACAGCAACACGGAGGTACCAAGCATTGCGTATTGAAACGTTCCGCGCCCCATCCCTCCCCGCGGGCGTCGAGGAGCAGCGCGCGATCGCCATCTGTCGCAAAACTGCACCGCGCAAGGTCGCGCCTTCCCGCGTGTCCGCCGTCCATCTCGTCGGAACGCGCTCAAATTTCGCACACGCCTGACTCACGCCCCGCGCCGTCGCCCGCGGGCTGCAGGGACGGCGGGGCGGGCGCGTCTCACCTTGCACGGCCGCGAGGGTGGCGCCGTCGACTGCACCGGGGGGGGCCGCTCGCATGACCGGCTGCTGCTGCTGCCTAACTGGGGCGGAGCGGCCGTCCCTCCGCGCGACTGCCGCGGCCGCGCGCCCACTCGAATGCCACCCCGCTAGTGGTCGCTCCCCACCCCGTTCCCATGGCTCTCCAAACAAGCGAGAGGCGCGCCTGCGAGGGAAGCGCGGTGGGAGGCGCCTCAAGACGAGGGACAAACGTTGGAAATTCACTCAATAATAATAATAATAATAATAATAATAATAATAATAATAATAATAATAATAATAATAGTAATAATAATAATAATAATAGTAATAATAATAGTAATAATAATAGTAATAATAGTAATAATAATAGTAATAATAATAGTAATAATAATAATAATAATAATAATAATAATAATAATAATAATAAGTAGGGAACGGACTTTATTGTAATAAAAAAAGCAAACTATGTACATATATATGTACTTATTTTTTCACAAATATGTAAGAAAAAATAGGAAATATGTGAAATAAATATTCGTTATAATGTTTACAATTCCATTCTTCAAGAGTTTTCCAGTTTTACATCCACAGAAGCAATTATTCGCTAGTTTCATTGAAACATAATACTTTCATATTACATACAATGTTGTTTACGAAGAGCCGGAGCTCAAGTGAATAGTACCGTGTAGCCTTTGATAGAAGTAAAGGGAGCATATTCCCACCCCAACTCCAGAAAAGGGATAAGCCAATGATCTGATTTTTTTTATCGAGTTACGTATGGGGTCTATGAAACACTAGTAAGCACGTGGTTGAAGTTCTTTCTGCTACACATACTACATCCGCTCATCGTTGATCCCGACTACGCTGTTTCCAAGAAGCAGTGGGGCGGGGGGAGATAAGTTTAACAATTAATAGCGATTGTCCGGCGTTAATACAAGCGCATTGCGTATTTTTTTTAAAGTATTTCAGTAACTAAGTTAGTTTTCAAGTAACATATATTTCGAACATCACAAGTGAAATGTTCATTTTCGACCTATAAATATATTAAAATGTAACGAAATATGTAGCTACAGATAAAATATGTAAAAATATGTAATTATACCAAAAGATGTAAAAAAATATGTAAAATAAAAATGGTTCCAATTAGTTCAGAATGTCGTGTTAAGTGTAAAAAATATTAGTGAATGCAGGTATCTTGTCCCTGTAAAAATATGTATTTACATGAAAATCCGTTCCCTATTTATAAGTAACAACCATCATGGCAGACGCAAAAATTAAAGTAATTGCTCTTCAAACTTCCGAGGAATTAATTGTGAACGGCCGCAGCCGGTCGGCCGACCGGCTGGCCGTGTGACGTCACGGGTGAGCAGTATCCAGTGAACGCGCCAGGCCGCCGCCGCCGTCCGCCCGGCTGACTGACAAATTTAAATGAAATACACGAACTGGCGGAGAGCTGACTTCAGTATTGAAAATTATACCAACATCTTTTGTTATGTTCATGAAGGACCTCCAAGTACATTGCAGATGATCGCTGAATGACCATAAGCGTGTACGTATGTTGGAAAAGAATTGATTCAATCGTAGTACGTTAAACAACTGTGGTATCGAGTTCCAAGTTTTTTGAAACTGTGTTTGAATTGTGTCGGGCTATATCGCAAAACATTGCCTATGTGATATTATTTATAAATCAAGGTTTGAGTTTTTGACACTTTTTGTAGCACTGTTAGTTTTAAATCGCTATTGCGATCGACGCCTTTTTGACATGTGTCGAATGTCGATATTTAATTGTTATGGAGAGTAAACATTATCTTTGGAACATTCATTCCATTACTATTTGACTCCTATCCTCAAATGTTGACTGATTTTTGTAGGTCCTCATCACTACAGACCGTGTTTTAATGTGTTTACATATATTTTGTATTTCTACTTACCGCTGTCTAAAAAAAGGCCAACACATTTAATACTTAATTTAATATTTGGCTTTCATTGTTATGTATATTTTTTTTTGCTTTACTCATCTTGATATTTTACTAGATTCACAACAGTAAAGATTTAATTTTTTTCTAGTTCTTTGAAAAAATTGGTTTATTTGTTACGGCTTTATAACATTGTACATTCACCAATGCCTAATTGACCTTATCAGGGCTATCCAGATCTCTATTTTGTGGATTACGGACATCAACTCCAATTAGTTAAAACACAGTGATTTCAAAAAACAAATATTTCGACAACTGTCATTACAAGTATTTAAGAAATAAGGTTGTTATGAAACCTCATCGACTTTCGAACAGGAAATGCCAGGGTACCAACGAGCACTAATATCTAAAATCTATTTAATAATTGAATCCACATTCAATACTAGTATATTACACTTAAGATAAATTGATAAATGTTGCCGTGAATTATATAAACATTATTGAAACTGCATGGCCGTTATCGAACCAATCCAAAATGCTCATCTGCCTCAGGATGCCCCTCGTTCAGTGAACATGGTTCCGGAGGCATACTATAAGCAAACTGCACATGTAATCTGCACCGGGCTTCCCTGATTGGCTAGCGGATATATTGATACAGATTACAAAAGGTATTAAGTTTTTTTTTGTAGGTCAATAATCAAAATATTGCAATTTTTTCGAATTCTTCTGTAATTTTCACTTTTACTCGTTTTCCAATATTTCATAAACAAACATGTCTTCGATAAAAGCTGCGATGTTTGCAAAAACATTTGAAAATGCGCGGATAAAAATATGCTCATTTACATTAAAACTTCTCAAATCTGAAGAAAATCTTTGGGATTTGACAAACTGTGTGAAGCATCTTCCCCTTATCCATATTCTTTTCGGATTACTTCTCTTCATTCTTCTTCTGTGTTAGGAGAATGTATGCTTTCATTATCCTCTTAATTTGCTTCGAAGAACACTGTAAACGGCGACGGCACACTGTAAACGATGCCACAGCGGCCCACGACTAAACCCTTCTCTATCAACACCTTGCGTAGGCCGGGACTCCAATAGTGGAAATCGCCGGCTCTCAACATGCCATCCTCAGGAAGCGAGAGATAAACCCTGTCACACGCCTCTGGAGAACGAGTTACAAACGTCCCATTCGAACCGCTGAGCTGAAAATCGCCCGGATAATTGTTTCCCGTTCGTAACTAAAAGGTTAATATTAATAATAAGTGTCTGTATTTATGTGGCAATCAATTCTACTCCTCCGCCTAACCACGTAATACGTACATGTATAGATAAGAATTAAACAAAAAACGTTATCCTACATTTAGAAAATAAAATACAACATACTAGATATGTCTTGCCACACATTTTTAACATGAATGTATATCCCGATGTAAGTGTTGTGACTTCTGCCGAAAACTATCGAATAAGTTGGTGTCATTTCCCGTTTTTAAATTATTCGCTTTCTTAGGAACTGTAAAATGTATATCAATTGTTAAACAGCTCTTCCTACAGGCCAAACGTTATGATTAACATCTATTTTGACGACCTATCGCAAAATGATCTATTAAAAGCACACTCAATACCAATTTATAACAAAAAAGATATATTTATTAACACTGCCGTGTATTAAATAAATATTGTTAAAAACTGAATCATAGTTGCCCAAGCATGCCAATATTCAAATTCGAATATAGAGAGAAAACCAACGAGAACAATCAAATAAAACCTAAATCATAATTTAACAGATATTTGATACTAACTTAATACTCTTAACAGAAATTAATTGCTCCAGCCATTTACAAAATAACTAATTTTAAAGTGTTCTTACTAATGCAATCACGTACAATATTCGAGTAGGAAATTAGAGTGTACCAACTACAAAACCTATTAAATATTTAAACACACAATCAAAACTAATGTATTACACCAAAGATACAGTTTTAACCGTAGCCGTATTTAAATAAATATTGTTAAAACAAAATCATACTAGACTCACCATGCTAGATATTCAAATTCTATTAAGATGCAGAATAACGAGATCAATCAAATAAAAACAAAACTATAATTTAACAAACATGTTATACTAATTAAGTTTTCTAAACAAAAAATCATTATTCTTGCCACTTACGATATAAAATATTTCAAAACTTTTTTAAAATTTATCTTTGCTCCAATAAATTAATTAAATGTGCATTAAAAGACTTAATAGGTTTTGGTTCTTTTGTGGCAGATCGCAGTCTCTAATTTTCTACCCGATTATCGGGCCTGAAAGCATTGCAATAAAGTTTCAAAATTATTTATTCCATCAATGGCAGGAAACTTAAATTCTTTTAGAGTAGTAAATTAGTATCAAATTTCTGTTAAATTTTGTTCTTGGTTTTCTATACTGTACGCTTATTGGTTCCCTCTATTTTCAAATTTTAAAATCTCGCATGGTTCGAATACTCTGTTTCTCTTTTACCCTTTTGAAAGGGTAATTTAAAATTTCCCAATTCAAAGTCGTACGTGGTTGCATATTTACGAATTTTTAAAAATTATTTACTTCGTAACGCAAAGAGCAATTAAATCGTGTGTAAAATAAAAAATCAGTATTAAATTACTAAACACTATGTTGTTGGTTATATATTATTGTGCTCGTTGGTTCACTAAATTTTCGAGTTTGAATATCTGGCTTGGTTCGATAACTCTGATGCGGATTCAACAGTTTATATAATAAACGGCAAAATTTATTAATTTACCTTAATGTAATACACTAGTATTGAATGTGTATTTAATAATTTAATAGATAGATATTTGTCCTTGTTGGTACTCACGATTTTCTATTCCAAAGTCGTACGTGGTTCCACAACTACGAGTATTTAAAAAATTAGTACTCCCTAACGGCAAGAGCCATTAAATTGTATATAGAGTAAACAATTAGTATTAAATAACTATAAACAATGTTGTTGGTTATATGTGATTGTGCTCGTTGGTTCTCTCTATTTTTTAATTTGAATATCTGGCTTGGTCCGATAACTCTGATGCAGTTTCAACAATGTTTATATAATACACTATAAGAATTAATAATTTATCTTTAGTGTAATGAACTAGTATTTAATGTATATTTAATCATTTAATAGGTTTTAGTGATTCGTGCTCGTTAAGTGCTCTGAAATTTCCCATTCGAAAGTAGTACATGTGTAACGTCATAGCATTGCACTAGTCGTCGGACCGCACAAGGCGCGGGCCGGGGCGTGGGAGGGTGGTCCAGGCGTCGGGCTGGCGGTGCAACCGAAGCGGTCGCTTCGAGGGTGCAAGCCGGCGGGGGCGTGTCTGGGCACATCCGGCGGTCGCTGCAGCTGGTCGACGGGCCCCTTTGTGCGCCCGGCCCAAAACTCTGTAATGAGGTGACGCCCCAAAACTCTGTAATGAGGTGACGCGGTCCGCGGGTCTTCAGCGGGGGAGGTCTGTCACGTGACTCCTCGCTAGAGACGCCGGTGGAGGTCGGCGATTGGCATTCGAGTTTGGACCGAATCGCGGTGCGGAGGCACTTTGTTGATCCGTGAGGGTTGGTCGCAGGTTTGCGAGGCTGGCTGCAGGAGATGCCGGGAGCGGTGCTACAGGTTAGCACGCTGGGGCACGCTGGGTCAGGCTGAGGCGGCTTGCCTCAGGAATGGTAGTGCTGTAGAGTGCAGCGGGAGTTTCCGAAGGATGATGTACATATTGTAATATACAGAAATATTAAATAAACCTGTACAAAGAACTCCGTGTCTGTGTTGTTCTTCACATCACGACGACGTCACACATGGTTGCATAGCTACGAATATTTAAAAAAATATTTTTCCGTAACGGCAAGAGCAATTAAATCGTGTATAGAATAAAAAAATAGTATTATATAACTAAAAACTATATTATTGGTTATATGTGATTGTGCTCGTTGATTTCTCTGTATTTTTAAAACTGAATATTTGGCTTGGTCCTATAACTCTGATGCAGTTTCAACAATGTGTTATAATACACTATAACATTTATTAATTTATCTTTTGTGTAATAAACTAGTATTTATTGTGTATTTAATTATTAATTAGGGTTTAATTATTCCTGCTAGTTAGTGCCCTAAAATTTCCCATATGAAAATCGTACGCGGTTTTATAACTACAATTATTTTAAAATTATTTATTTCGTAATGGCAAGAGCAATCAAATCGTGTTTGGAGCAAAATAATAGTATTAAATAACTAAAAACTATGTTCTTGGTTTTATGTGGTTGTGCTAATTGGTTCTCCGTATTTTCGAATTTGAATATCTGGTTTGTTCCGATAACTCTGATGCAGTTTCTACAATGTATATATTATACACTATAACATTTATTAATTTATCTTTCGGGTAATAATCTAGTATTGAATGTGTGTTCAATTAATTAATAGATTTTAGATATTAGTGCTCGTTGGTACTCTCGCATTTCATGTTCGAATGTCTTCGAGGTTTCATAACAACGAAGTTTTAAAAAATTATTATTAATTAAATGACAAGAGCAATTAAATCGTGTATAGGGTAAAAAATTAGTAATAAATATCTATTAACTATGTTCTTAATTTTTTGATAGTGCTCGTTGGTTCTCTCTATTTTCGAATTTGAATATCTGGCTTGGTTCGATAACTCCCATGCAGTTTCAATAATGTTTATATAATTCACGGCAACATTTACCAATTAATCTTTAGTGAAATAAACTAGTATTGAATGTGCATTCAATTATTAAATAAATTTTAATATTATGCTCGTTAGTAATCTTGCATTTCCTGTTGAAAGTCGACGAAGTTTTATAACAACGAAGTTTTAAAAAATGATTATTAATTAAATGACAAGAGCAATTAAATCGCGTATAGAGTAAAAAATTAGTTCTAAATATCTATTAACTATGTTCTTAATTTTATGTGATTGTGCTCGTTGGTTCTCTGTATTTTCGAATTTGAATATGTGACTTGGTTCCATAACTCTGATGCAGTTTCAGCAATGTCTATATAATTCACGGCAACATTTATTAATTTATCTTTAGTGTTATATACTAGTATTGAATGTGTAATTAATTATTTAATAGATTTTAGACATATCGTACTCGTTGGTAGTCTCGCATTATCTATTTGAATGTCGTACGTGGTTGCAAAACTACGAAGTTCTCATAAAAGAGAGGGACAATTAAATCATGCATAGAGTAAAACGATATGTCTTTAAACTATCTTGCTAGTTTGATGTGATTGTGCTCGTTTGTTTTCTCTATATTCCATTATTTTTTATTATGTTCGGTGTTGCGTCATGCCTGCTGACATTGACATTGATTATTTTAGACTGAAAATACGTTATTATTAATTGCAGTTTGTGGCAATAAATTAGCAATAAATGATTTGTCATGTTTCGTGCCGGTGTGCTGACTTGGCTGTTCCAGCGTGACACACCTGGTGGTCTGGCGTGCTCGCTGGCTAACCTTACCAGTGACGTCACGCGGCCAGCAGGTCGACGGGTCGGCCGGCCTCCTGGCTGCAGGCGCGCCTGGCAGTTCACAAATAATTACTCGGAGGTTTGAAGAGCAATTAAATTAATTTTGCGTAATTAATTAGCAATTAAATAGTTATAAATGATGGCGAATGTGGTTTTGTTGTAACTGATTTTGGTAGTGTCAGCGTAAGAGCGTCATACACAGTTTTAACTATTTTTTGACGTAAAAAAAATTTTAAAAAAGAGAGGTGCACTGAAGCGATGGGAAGTCACACACAAACTGGTCTGGCGCGCATCGGCAGAGACATATTTCATTCGCACTGATACTGCTGATGACAGGAATCTGCGCGCTTCTCAAGCGACTTCGTGTGAGTAGATTAGCGGCAACGCTGAACGCTGGCTGCAAAAAGTAAACAAGTCCTCTCACGCTGATTGCTTCAGAGCAGTTCACATGACGCACCGCTGCACGTGGAGAGAGAACTCAGAGTCGTTTATACGCTTCCCCTACTGTAGGTCAGGCCGTCTCATAGTTGATCACTCTGTATCATATATCACATTATCGTCTCTTTTGCTGGTTTTTTGGTTTGTTTTTGCTAGTGTTCACAATGTAAAGTAATTAATTAATTTCAATAATATGAAATACATGATCAATCATTTATATTTGCCTTTTTATGTATATGTACAGTTTGAAAGATTTCAGGGACCTAAACCACTATAAAAATACCTTCAATGACTTTGTTCAAATTCATTTAGATGCTACTGAAAAAAATTTAAAAACGAATTGTTGGAAAACATTAGTGATAAATTTGAAAATTTTGGTATTACAACCTATTTACCATCCTGAAATAATCAAATTACCATCAATACGATTACAATATACTCTAATAATACAAAATGTGAAGTTCAGTAGATATTTGAATAAAATTTTCAATTTGAATCTATTAATTATTTTAATTTGCCAAAATTCAAATAATACTGAGAAAACTTTCTTTCCTTCAACCCCTTCAGCCTCCTTTGTTTTTGCCACATTTTCCTTCCTCTAAAACCAACATTTTTTTGATGGCCCGTTACAAATATTCAGACGCGAACAGAATCAAATCCTTGATGCACCAATGTGTCCATGAACAATAATACATGTATTAATGGGAATAAAATAAATAAAACTGAATAACAAAATATGAACAGAAAAACGAAATAAACAAATCTATAAATAGTAATAAAATGAAAAGTATATATGCAGTTTGCAAAATGACAAACAGCCTTAAAACGAACTTGCAACACTTCCGTAGTGAGAGAACATAAACGAATTTTGCTCGGTTTCGAGCTCCGCGCTCGCTAGCCAATCAGGGAACCCCGGTGTCGACATGTGCAGTTTGTTTATATTCTTCCGATCCGGCGTCGGCCAACTTAAAAGCACTGTTGGCGAGGTGCGTCAAGATGGAACAGCCAAGTCAGCACACCACAACGAAACATGTCAAATTATTTATTGCTAATTAATTGCCACAATTTGGAATTAATTGCCACGTATTTTCGTGGAGAAAACGGGTGTGTGCTGGCTTGACGCGACGCGAGCACACACATAAGATACATACGAGTCGTAGCTCAACGGGATCAGATATAGTATCAAATATCTATAAACTATGTTCTTGGTTTTATTAGATTGTACTCGTTGGTTCCCTCTATTTTGAATTTGAATACCTGGCAGGGTTGGATAACTCTAGTTCAGGTTTTAACAATATTTAATACCCGGCCACGTTTATAAATTTATCTTTGGTGTAATATATTAAAATGGAATGTGTATTGAAATATATCGTGGCGGCATGTTTATAATCCAAGATTAATTATACGAAGTTATAGAGACGTGGGGGTGATGTGTTTCCCGCCCGACTCCGTCACCGCCGCCGGCACGGTGCCCAAGGGAATTTGCGACCCCGGCCCGCGCATGTTTCGGCTTGTTCAGCTCCGCGCCCCTTTTTTCTTTAAGTGCTTCCTCGGTCCTTTCAAAATGTTTATACAACCTTAAACAGCACGCCCGTCTGACGAAGGGATCCCCTAAGCCGTAAATACAAATCTATTTATTAGAGCGAGCATTTCATGATGCAATGTAAAGGTGAAGCACGCACGTGTGTACAGTAAATGCGCGCGCGAGAGAGAGGGAGAGTGTGCCTGGCCATCGAAAAATTTTGGAAAATCCGTGCTGCTGATTCGCAGGAAATTTAAATGAAACGCAATAGCTCTGGGCCAATGGAAAGACGCGTACCCAAAGAAAGGGTGAGCGTAGCACTGAGCGCTTTTCAGACCGAGACTCCTTAGATTGGGTCGGTTGAGTGCGGACGTGCGCGCAGAGCGCTCTTCAGAGAAATTTCTTTCCGATTAAGAGACTTGAGCGAGAACGTTCGTGTGAGCTTCGCACATAGGGGGGAGTTGCGGGAATTTTTTATGTCTCGCCACTTAAACGTTCTTTTGCTTTTTTTATTATTCGAAATTTCATGGGAGGCGAAATCAGTACCAAAGAAAACCGCATTTGGCCACTGTATCAGTATACCTCCGAAGCTATTAGCAGGCACACACTCGCCTGTTACTGTGAATAATTCTGAGAACTCTCTGGGCTACACCGTGATCCGACGCTCCGACCGCAAACTAGTGGATCGAAAGAAGAAGTGTGGGTGGTCAGATCACCCCGGAGAGAAAATCATCTGCGCACGCTTTCTTGAGTTTCAGAATACCTTCCCAACAATTTAACTATTAATAGTTGAAAGATGAAAATAATAATAATAATAATAACAAATTTAAAAAAGCGAGGGATTAACATTTCAAAAACTAGATATTTTCGTTGCTAAAATAGAGAAAACTTATTTTTAACGGTAAAGGAACGAACAGATTTGATTATTCTGTATTGTTAACAAAATAGAAACTCACCCTAAGGTCTACTACCACTACAAGCGAAAGGAAAGTTCAACAGAACGTGCGCATAGTGAAGCTACATTTACGTCCAGAAGCAAATCAAGGAGCCATCTCAGCATTTGTTCAATGGATCAGGGAAACTGAACAAAAACCCGATCGAGATGGGAGTCATTGACCCGGAAGAACATTATTTGTTACAGGCATATTGAGTCTTTTTTTAATTATACAATGCAAATGTAAACTAATTCATTATACTATATCTTGTTTTTGTTAAAGTAAACATTATTTTTCTTTTTGACGATCAGTAAAGTCTCTAATTGTATAGAGACAGTTTTGCGGCAGAAAAGATTTTACTTTTAACTTAAATTTGTGTACCAATTTTAATTGTTTAATTTCATCTGGCAATGAGTTGTAAAGTGACGTACATGTATTGTACGTGGATTTCTTGTAGTGAGCTGTTGATGCTGACACTTGATGAACATGATTTCTACGTCGAGTGTTGTAACTATAAATATCAGTATTACATGAAAATAAGTTCCCACCGTTAAATAAGTCACTTTTGACAAATACTACGGACTCATAAATAAATAGGCAAAGCAATGGTAAGATTCCAAGCTCAATGAAAAGAGGCTTGCACGGATCACGTGGATGGCATTTTTTCATTATTCGGATAATTTTCTTTTGCAATCTAAATGTCTGGGAACTAAAGGATGAGCTTCCCCAGAATATTATGCCAAATCTCAGGCGGGAATGTACATTTGCAAAATACACGTAACGAGCTGCATGAAGTCTGACAGAATTAGAAAAAAATTCTGAATGCATAACATAATGAGCTTTATTTAGTGTTTAATTCTGTTATATGTACATTCCATTTGAGGTTTGATTGAATAGAGAGACCTAGAAATTTTGTTACCATAACATTCTAAAGTTATATTCTACGCTCTTCAAGCGCAACGAGGACATTAGCATATTAGCGTTGCCGCGCCCTGGCGTGTTTGCCATTAGCCTTAAGAATTAAACTCCTCAGTAATTTTCAATTTCTTTTTAGTTGTAGTTTCTTAATTTTGAAATTTAAACATTTAAATTTATTCTAACGAGCTGATTAGGTAGGATTCAATTATTCATTTCTCTCCTTCCGAATGTAACTTCTCTGACACCAGTCAGAAATAAATGAAAATTAGTATTGAACCATTTAAATGTCGTGTAACTTCATGAAATAGCCCCCTGTCTACTTCCCTCCACCATCCATAGGTTAGAATAGAATTAGCATCACCTGCCGACTGAGCTACAGCCGGGCCGTCGGCCGCGTCGATGACGATATATGAGGTTTTAGTAGTTAGTACCCATTGGTATTCTCCAATTTCCTATTCGATTGTCGTACGTGGTTGCATTAGCTATGACGTTTTTAAAAATTATTTATTTCGTAAATGGCTGGAGCAATTAATTTCTGTTTGGAGGAATAAATTAGTATCAAGTGTTTTTTAAATTATACTTGTTTTATTTGATTGTGCTAGTTTGTTCTCTCCATATTCGATTATTTTCTATTATTTTCGGTGTTGCGTCAAGCCTGCTGACATTGACATTGATGATTTTTGGCCGAAAATACATGATAATTAATTCCAATTTGTGGCAATTAATTAGTATAAATATTTGATGGTTTCCATTGAGCTACGACTCGTATTTAACTTTGTGTGTGTGCTGGCGCGCGTCAAGGCAGCACACATCCGTTTTCTCCTCGAAAATTCGTAGCAGTTAATTGCAAATTGTGGCAATTAATTAACAATAAATGATTTGATATGTTTCGTTGTGGTGTGGCTGTTCCAGCTTGACGCACCTCATCGCCGCCGCCAGTGGCCGCCAAGTACCGCCGCTCCGGTGAGACAGAGACCCTGCTCCCACTTGGCAACCGCAGCGGGTGACAAAAAGTGCTGCCAGAGCGCAGCACCTACCGGCGCCGAGCGACACCGGGGCGACACAAGACGCCCCGGTGACGAAATAAAAATGAATGATGCGTGAATGAAAAAATAAATATATATTAAGAAAAGTTATCAAGGAGTGAAAACAAAACTACTTAGAGTTAAGAAAAATAACAATAATATTTTTTTAAGTAGGGATGCACTTAATAATCAATAATAGATTTAAGCCAAATTAGTTATAAGTTATAATTAAGTTATAGTTTGGTTAATTTTAGTAAATTATTAAGAAAATCCCACCCTCTCAGCTGCTTAAGCCGCAAGGCAGCAGTTTACTTGCAAAGCAGTTCAGGAAATAAATTCCCGCCTCCTCAGGTGCTGTGGACACGCGGGGCAGCTGGCCTGCGGCTGATCCGTAAAAGGCCCTGCCCTGCAAGTCAGGTGGCCTGTTAGATGGCTGACCTATCGGTTCGCATCGGAAATATCCGTCATTACTTGTAAGTCGGTCGTAATATCGTCCTCCCGATAGTATACACGCAATTAATGAATGCATTTTACTAAATGTCAATATATTATTACGTCGTTGAGGTAGATTTTCACAAGAAATAAAGTACTGCACGTCACATGCCTCTTCACTGGCTGGTGCCGGCTTAGATGGTCCAGGGCATGAGTTGATATCACGGTACTGCCTTTGACAGGGAAGTTCACACTATCTACTTAGCTAGGTCGCGTTGAGGCGCTGTCTGGACGAGAATTCCATTGGTCGGCTGTTCTTAACGTATTATATATCGTTATATAATAATAATAATAATAATAATAATAATAATAATAATAATAATAATGTGAGTTCTGGTGATAAAGCATTAATAAGAATTCTAAGAATGTAATATATTATTATTCGTGTTGGACGCGAAACAGACTTCCAAATAGCACTTTTTCTAGGTGAGGGATTACTTCCTAATGGGAATTGGCTCACACGCTCTGGAATTGAGCCATTCATGATTAATTGTAAAGTGATCAGTAAGAGCATTAGGAGTTTCTAACTTTTTGTAATGTTAAATAATTAATTGATTGATGGTGATTCCGGACGCGTCAACTGCCAAGGTCATTAGTCCCGAAAGTATAGTGCATGCTTTTTCATAGGGAGGTGACGGTGATTATTCTTCGCTGGATGGTGAGATCTGGCGCCGATCTACCGTCGCCGTAGCGAGGTTTCCCCAACTAGGTATCTTCCACCAGTAGGGCACCACTCCACCGGGACAAGCTTCAAGGTCCCGACCGGTGTCTCGCCATGTGTGGTGCATGTAAGTGTGTTTGTAGGGGGTGATGATAGGATAAGGAAGAGGAAGGAAAGATCGCGCGCGGACCGTGGCCCGTTTGTTAGGGTACTGCTCCGGTATTCGCCTGCTGGTATTGATCGGAGAAACGACAGAAAACTACCGATCAGAGCAGCGGTCTGCTAGAACTCTCCTCCAGACAGAGACTGAATTCGACCTAGCTATCGAGCTATTGTCGAATATCGAAGAGTTAAATATATCAGCTATCATAAAACATGTCGCCCTCCTCTCTAATTATTTTTGTTCCAACCTACTAAATTCGTATTAAACACCATGCAGCCCTCTACAACCTGGCCTAATTAAATGACTTCCCAACAAGAATTAAAAACATTACCTTTTGAAGTCTTCTTCAACATTTTCTCTAGTAATTATTGACAGTAGGAACTTTTGCAGTTTCCTTGAACTTGTACTTAACATTTGTATAAAAAAATGTAATGTAAACCATCACAAAATATGATAAAGTATTATGATATTACACCGTGTAATTATCTCCCAATCAATAATAAATTTAAAAACGAAAATTCTTCATTGTGATCTTCAGTGGCGCATATTCTTTCGTGTTTTTCTGACCGCTTTTACGTTGTGTAGGTGAAGGAAGGTGTGAAACTGTAGTTTCATTGCACATCAATACATTAACTTACCTACCTCAACATAAAGACGTGTGTATAAGATAATAGTATACTACTTTCTCTTCTCTATAAGGAAAAGTTTGTATCAATACTTCATTGCTTGTAATTTGCAAAGTTGCTTTTTAACCAAGCAAGTTGGTTTCGTGGTCATACACCTCGTGTTTACGGCACCTCAGGCGATCGCAAGCTTTCTCCTTTCAAATTGCTCGTCGTCGGATTTTATTACTGGGAAGAATTCCATAGAGTTGTGGTCAAAATGAAGACACCACGACGGAACAAGTTAGTGCCTTCATTTGATCTAAATTAAATAGAATACTCCCCAGTAAAAATTCGAGGTCAAGAACAGAAGCAAGTCTGATTTTATTTCATTTTACGTTTTCAGATGCACGTTTCCCACACTGTCGATTTGTGCAATCACACACTGACGCCTTAATATTTCCACTTTGTTTCTATCGGTAATAAATATGACTATGGACAATGAAAAAAACATAGTATACTACAGCTTCCGGGTCAATGACCTCCATCTCGATCAGGTTTTTCGTCCAGTTTTCCTGATCCATTGAGCAAATGCTGAGATGGCCCTTTGTTTTGCTTCTGGTCATAAATGTAACTTCATTTTCTGTGCACGTCTTCTAGAATTCAGTGGGAATACAATTATTCAAATTATCGTTTCCATGTTGTCGCGGCAGGAAGTATTATTCCGAAGCACAACATTATAAGAGCCAAAATTTATTGCTTATTTATCCTTGAAAATAGATTTTATTACATGGGAGTGTTTTTTTTCTTCAAAATTTAAGTAGTATATGACAGTGTAGGGATCACAGAATTTTGAAAATGTGCACACAATTCACTTTTCCCCATAGCACGTCATACGCAGTTTTAACTGTTTTTTTGACGTAAAATAAATAAATAAATATTTTGTATGTGGATAAACTGAAGAGTGCAATGCCCACTAGTATTTGTCCATAAATGAACCTCTCTGAAAACCAGTAAAGGGATCCACACGATCGGGATACATGCTTCTTCTACACGTATGGTTAAGCCACAGTCTGCGTTCAAACCCTTTCATGTAAAATTCATAGAACGAATCTTGTGGGCTTTCTGGTTACGAGCTTTTGGCCGAACTTTTCGTTGGTTATCGTTCATTGGATTAGTTTTCTTAGTTCTCATTCTGACTCTAAAACACATATTATGGAGACTTCCTGTTTAGACGCTTTTCCCCAACATTCCTAGATTTACGGTGAATCTCGAATTCTTTGTGGAAAGAAAATAATGCATGTAGAGTTGAATGTCACGGTATATCTGTTTTATGCATACACATAAAATATTTTTACTGTAAAATATAAATGTATTTCAATAGTTTCAATCGCTTACTCTCTATAAACGAAAGTTGTTACCTTTTTTATTATATTCAACAACCATAAACATTTTGCATTTATATTAAATTACTGCAGTTGCTACACAAACACTTATAATAATTCTGGTATAAAAATAATCAAAATTCATTTTTAACTAATCAAAGTGTAACTAACAATTAAAAAAGATAAATTGAATAAACATGATTGTCAACCAGGTACCTCCCATCAGCGGGGCACCGCCTAGCGGGACAAGTTCCAAGTCCCCGACCTGTCTCCCGGAATGTGTGGTGGTGTAGTGCATGTTAGGGGTGAGGATAGGACAAGGAAGAGGAAGGAAAGTTCGCGCGTGGTCCGTGGCACGTTTCTTAGGGTACTGCTCCGGCATTCACTTGGTGTTTATCGGAGAAACCACGGAAAACGACCTATCAAAGCAGCCGGTCGCTAGAATTCTCCTCCAGACAGCGAGTGAATTCGACCTAGCTGAAAAGCTAGTGTTGAAAATCCTGCCGCCGTCGGGTCTGGAACCTAGGACCTGCCGGTCAGAGGCGCTGCGGTGACATCAGTTGATGCCCTGAGCCACCGCTCCCGATTTATTCTTATAAGTACATCCATTATGCTTCATGAAATGATAAATATTTCTACTGCTAAAAATGTTCAAGAGTTCAACAACTCTCAGTCGAAATGTTCGACAGAGTTGGTAAGGAAGACTATGTATCACAATCCTGTTGTGTTGCAAACGTCACATGTTCACACTTAAGATCTGTCAAGGCATTCACTATATGACTTCAAGGTAATGCATAAACGTTGATAAATGTTTGAGGTTTTGGCTTAATTGAAGACCAGGGGTTTTCTTTTTTTTTAGAAAGTGTGTTGGAATTTTTTAAAATTTTAAATTTCTCCTAACCAAGTGCAAGTAGAAAACCTTTGGTAATGTCAGAGTAGATTTTACCGATAGAGCAGGCCGCGAAGACGGTGGAAGTTCAGGAATTGCGGAAGGGAAAGTGCATACCGGATGTTTAGATGACGCACCTGATACTTATGCAAATGATACACATGCATATCTCCTGCACGATGCATGGAAGGAATGTGACAGTAGTGTTTTCCGACTCAAACTTGTTTACCTTATTGTGACTGATGGTTGTACATGTGACTGATGGTTGTACATGTGACTGATGGTTGTACATGTGACTGATGGTTGTACATGTGACTGATGGTTGTACATGTGGCTGATGGTTGTACATGTGACTGATGGTTGTATGTGACTGATGGTTGTACATGTGACTGATGGTTGTACATGTGACTGATGGTTGTACATGTGACTGATGGTTGTATATGTGACTGATGGTTGTATATGTGACTGATGGTTGTACATGTGACTGATGGTTGTACATGTGACTGATGGTTGTACATGTGACTGATGGTTGTACATGTGACTGATGGTTGTACATGTGACTGATGGTTGTACGTGTGACTGATGGTTGTACGTGTGACTGATGGTTGTTCTGCGACTGATGGTTGTACTGTGACTGATGGTTGTACATGTGACTGATGGTTGTACGTGTGACTGATGGTTGTACATGTGACTGATGGTTGTATGTGTGACTGATGGTTGTATATGTGACTGATGGTTGTATATGTGACTGATGGTTGTATATGTGACTGATGGTTGTATATGTGACTGATGGTTGTACGTGTGACTGATGGTTGTACGTGGACTGATGTTGTATTGTGACTGATGGTTGTATGTGATGACTGATGGTTGTATGTGACTGATGGTTGTATGTGTGACTGGTGGTTGCTATTGTGACTGGTGGTTTATGTTGACTGATGTTGATAGTTATGACTGATGAGTTGTAATGCGACTGATAGTTCTATATGTGACTGATGAGTTTATATGTGACTGATGTTTATATTGATTCTGATGGTTGTATATGTGACTGATGGTTGTATATGTGACTGATGGTTGTATATGTGACTGATGGTTGTATATGTGACTGATGGTTGTATATGTGACTGATGGTTGTATATGTGACTGATGGCTGCATATGTGACTGATGGCTGTATATGTGACTGATGGCTGTATATGTGACTGATGGTTGTATGTGTGCAGGGCCTTGAGTTCGTTCTGATCGATCTGGGAATATCAATTTTGAAAATTGTCAGAACAGTTTAGAATATTAACCGTTGCCCACAGACGTTTGGCTGTCAATTGATTTTTTGGTATCAAGGACCCACAAAAAAGTATTCTGACCACTCAATGTGTGAGAGAAAGTAATTTACGAGGTTCGAACACAATAAAAAAATCATAAGTAAAGGGGAAAGCCGAATAAGGCGGTAAAAAATGCCCCCAACCAAATCGATAATCGCGATGCTCATATGAAAGAATACAAAATGATGTACATACCAAAACAAATCAGCCACTGAGGGCAATCTGTTGCAGAGATACAACGAGAAAAGTGTTTTGGATGTTTTATTTTTTTCTCAGCTTCTATTGCGTGTATGAGGCTAAAGAAAATTGTAGAGACGAGGAAATATAGTTGAAGGAAATTCGAAGGCATTTTTGTCAATCAATTCTGATGCCAAATTCATATAGCAAAAAAAAAAAAAAAGTTGAAATTCATATTTGACGTGATAAAGTTAGCATACTGTCTCAATTTTTGCCCCAAAATGGATCTTATAACATTATAAATGTGATTGGAAAAACTTGTTTCACCAATGTTTAAAGAGTTCATATTAAAATTATTGAAAGGTTTCGATTATGTGGTTGATGTGGAAATTTTCGCTGACAAATGTTTGCTTTATACGGAAAGTATTTATACATCGAAATAAAATCATCAAATCCCTTTTGTTTTTCAATTTTTCTATTGTGTAATATAAATCAAATTACTGGATTTTAGGTATATTAATCATTTATGTTTATAATATAAATCAAATTTCTTAGTTGTAGATTTACTTAATAATCATTGACATTTAAACAATCATAGACAATAAAACACTTTCTTCAATAACAGGGATCACGCATTTGTTTATAAACAGTCTACTCAAAATTTCTGTTTTTTTTACAACATTTCTGATTAAAAATACCATTTAACAATTTTCGCCAAGTAACGAGCGTGTACCAGATGTGAGTTTAAAGTGATCGCAGCTCTGTGGGAGCAGCATCCGAGGCTGGCACTTCCGTTCGCACGTCGACAATATGGATTTCCTCCCGATTTCCAATGCTGAAAAGAGATGGGTGGGCTCCTTCGGTGAACCGATTTTGCTCGTTCTGCGCAGCACCAGTTTCCGTCACGAACCATGTGACCATTTAGTTTGAAAAGCGAGACCAGACGTCGTCCGCCATGTTTCATGAAGAGCAAGAAGAGTTGAGAAACATTTTTAAGTGGCATAAATGGACAATTTTCAACAGTGACAGACCAAAAGTAACACGATGAAAGGGCAATTGAAATAAAAGATGTAATATTTAAAAAAAGTGCTTATCTGTTTCTATTTCAATGACTTGTTACTGTGATAATTTTGGCGTTTAAAATTCACGCTAATATTATGACGGACACTGGTGCGTGAAGCTCATTGGCTGACGTTGGATGCGCAAGAGGCCACCCATCTCTTTCCACCAAAATATTCTGATCGAGTTTGATACCGAATCGAACACCTCTAAGATTTCGAATTCATAAATAGTGTTTAAATCTGTGTTTAAAGATCGGTTAAAACATTTTTTTTCAATCACATTTAGACGCGAATTTCTAATTTTTAAACTGATAAATGGTTTTAATTGTTTTTCATAGGTCCACATCGTTTAAAAATCGAAAAAATATATTATAGAATGTTTTAAGACCTATTTCAGGAGCAAAAATTAAGACAGTACTCCAACGCTATCACGTTAAAAATCAATTTCAAAAAAATGTTTTTTTCTATATGAATTTGGCGTCTGAATTGATTGACAAAAATACCTTTTAAGTTAACTATGCTTCCCGTCTCTGAAAGTTTTTTCAGCCTCACACACGCAATAGAAGCTGAGATTAAAATAAAACATCCAAAACCCTTTTCTCGTTGTATCTCCGCAACAGATAGCCCTAATGGCTGACTTTTTTGGAATGTAAGTCATTTTGTATTCTCTTTCATATGAGCAATGCGATTACCGATTTGGTTAGGGGCACTTTTCGGTTTCCTTCTTATTTGGCTTTCCCCTTCAACAACTTGAATTCCCGTACGGCATGTCTGTCTACATATGACATATATAAATATTAGTAATTTCCACTCCATACGTAAGTGGAGAGATGATACATTTTAAATAGCAACAAATTAATGAGCTAGGTAGCAGCCGCAAAACATTATAATTATTAAATAGATTAAATAAAATTAGGAGTGAGGAATGCACGGTCCGTCTGTACGTCCGTCTGTTCGACCGCCTGCACGTTCGTCTGTACGACCGCCTGCACGTCCGTCTGCTCGTCCGTCTGTTCGTCTGTCTGTAAGTGCGTCTGTAAGTGCGTCTGTAAGAGCGTCTGTACGTCCGTCCGTAAGTTTACCGCCCACTCAATGGTCGGCAAATTACATATTACATATGTGAGTTACGTGCATCACTTTTTAAAATTAAGTTAATTGTTTACCGGCAGCTTCCATTACCAAACCGTGACACACTGACATTGAAATAATGACCAGGCACTCCAAGAACAGTGAGTCGCTTGTTTTTCTGTGCCTTCCATCTACCTTCTATGTACGTACTCCCTATTTTTCTCGCCCCTCGGTAAATAACATTGCGACTTCAGGAAAACGTTTAAGCCACGCACAACGGTTCAGAATAACTTAAAAATAAGGCTATTAAACGTAATTGACAGCTTAACATATTTAACAACGAAAGAGGTTACTTAAACCATTTAACGCTGGCCGTTTGGATTATTGGTACACTGAAAGATCTTTCCTTCGAAAATATCTTCAAGAATTTACTTCCTTCGTGAATTATATTTTCATATGTTTTAAAAATCCGTTAATAAAAAAGCGGAATAATTTTATAGATTTTACTTGGCGCTGGAAGTCCTTAAGTACCGATGTGCCTCCCGATTTCATACTACGAGTGACTAACACCAATGCGTATAATCCTTCAGCATTGTGGCACCATCCCCCACTTAATATTGGTTGTACATAAAATCAAAATGATTAACAATCAATGTGAAAATACGTTTGCATTATGTTTTATCTCTAATTCAATATTTGAGTGTATATTGTAGAATGTTCTAGAGCCGAAAATACAATTTGTAGGGAGGAGTAATTTTATGTAAGAGACTTGTCAACCATTGGCCATGCAAGTCGACATTAGTTTCAACATTTATCTCCATTTTGCAACGCATACGTTGGAAAATCGCTACATATGTGTACGACAGGCACATCAAATTTATATGTCGACAATGAGTAATACAACTCGTCAATTTGACGTACGAGTATAAATGGAAATTACAAAGGACGCCACACTGGTATTTGTATTCAAGGACAGAGTACAAATGTCATTGTTATTTCTAATCTCTAGAACTATTCACTGTTAATTCGTTTGTAACGTCAGCGTAATTTTCCGCGGATTTGGTCTCTATTTGGCTAAACGCTAGATCATGCTCTAGTTCCATTTCGACAATAATGGACTAAACAATATGAAGGGATCGTTAAAGATATCAACTACCCATTCTCTGATGACGTAGTCTTTGCTGCTGAAGTACAAATAACTAAACGATTCATCTTAAATGAGGCCACTGGGATTTGTTTGCCCTTTCATTGATTCAGGCACGTCAGCCGATCTCTACTTCGTCATAGCACCAGAGAAACTGATTCAAATTTAACTTTCTAAAAAAATCAGAACAAATGGACCGGTATTCATGAACGTACAAAGGGTCGTCGAACCTGGGTTGAAAAAAACTGAGATAATTAAGCGTTGATATAATAAAACTTGCGGGCAAAACTTTACGCCACACCAATTTCTTCACAAATCGACAGATTTGTGATTCCGATCACTAGCAATCGCGTAACTGTCCCAATCTACAAACCACGACCACCAGCTGTCCCAAATAAAAGATATTCCTTTCCTGTCGCAACGATGACGGTGGCCACGAAATTTTTATGACGCCATCGGAGAACACCTGATGCAACCGGTGTAGCAGATTATTGTGTCGGGATGTCAAGGAGTCAAGCGGCGTGAAGCAGCGTGAAGCGGCGGGGAAACGTGGACGTTTGCGCACAGCCTTCACGCACGACTGAGCGTGTCTCTTGCCCGCGCCGACTCATGGACGGGAGCTCTAAATATCTTCAAATTAGGTCCCTATAGTTATTAACACCGGGAGCGGTAGCGGTAGCGGTAGTACATCAACTGATATCACTGCAGCGCCTGTGACCGGTAGGTCCTAGGTTCGAGTCCTGACTGCGGCAGGATTTTCGACACTAGCTTTTCAGCTAGGTCGAATTCTGTCGCTGTCTGGAGGAATATTCTATCGGCCGCTGCTCTGATCGTAGTTTTCCGATCTCCGGTTTCTCCGATCAACACCAGGCGAATGCCGGACAGTACCCTAACAAACGGGCCACGGACCGCGCCGATTCTGGAGGAATATTCTATCGGCTTCCTTGTCCTATCCTCTCCCCTTACACAACATGCACTCACCCACATATTCCGGGAGACCGGTCGGGAGTTTAGAGCTTGACCCGGCTGAGGCGGTGCCTCGCTGGTGGGAGAGTCCTGGTTGGGGGAAACCTCACTAGCCGGTCGGCGCCGGATCTCGCCATCCAGCGGGGAAAGATCACCGACGTCTCACGAGAAAAAAGTAATGCACTACACTAACGGGACTAATGACCAAAGCAGTTGACGTGCCCGGAAACACGAAAAAATCAATCAATCAAATCATATTGTTATTAACGGCTGCAGGTCGATAAGTGGCCGCGTCTGTTATTTGTGTTATCGGCCGGGTCGTTCAATTCTTTTTGAAATATCTTTTTCAATGAAAAAATGTAAACACGAAATATAATTTATTTGGAATAAGTGTATTCACGTGTTATCTTTACTTACAACTCGTTTTTTTCCGATTGTTCTTGATGGACCGACGGCTGTAAAATTCTATATCGGACGCAAGCCATTAAAAGTGGTATTTGTTCGCCTCTTCGGTTGTATTAAGTCGATATAAAAGTAACGCATTCCAAAAATTGTTCAACATATGTATTAAAGATAACATTTCAATGTAAAATGAACATTAAAATATTTTTCATAATACTGTTCATTAATAATTTACATAACAGAATGTATTTCACACCAGATCATAATTATTATTAAAAAAATTTTTTAACATAAAAATCTTTAGGGTTTATTTTTTACTGATGTTATGTCTTGTAATTGCCTTTGATACAGATACTCTCCATATATTCGATATCGCCTCGATATACTCTCCATAACTTACCTGGATCGAAAGGATCGTGGTCACGAGGGAAATATGAAAATAATTTAATGATGCTACATGTTCTCTTTTGGAGGAATTAAAGGGAATTATAATATGAAAAGACAAACCGAGTCAAAAAAATAAAATTATGTATCACGGGCGTTAATTGGTTCTAATGATGTCGGGTGACAAAAGTCCCTCGGACCAAAGGCCCTGGGGCACTTTGTCGCCGCTCGATTATTAGAACCCCTTATAACGCCCTTGGTGTGTAAATTACTACTTGAGAATCTTTTTGTGTTTGGCCATGAACAATTTCTGAATTTTCCGAATTTCATTGAAATTTTTAACTAAAACCTTAATTGTTTGAGAATCTCAAATTTGAAATGAAAGATTCATGATTATCTCACACCCCTGTAATGTCATTCGTCGTTTTTTTGATAATATATGTTTAAAGGGCCGAAACAGTTTTTATTTCATGTTTATTTAGTTTATTGATTTTCCTTCCAGAAAATTCACTACTATTTCAGTATACAAATATGTTTTTCCAATAATTTTGCACCAAAATATTTTCAACATTGTTGAGGACACCCATCTTCCATTCCTTCTCATAAGCACTTCGATTATACCTTAAGCAATTGCATAGTTGAGGATGATAATTATAGTCTGACGCAAGAGAAAATTGGAGTTGCACTGAACAATTCAGATGAAGACGTGTTTGATTCTCATGTTTCCGTGTTCGAGTGACGAGGAAATGTTTTCCGAAGCAAGTTCCTGTATGATTTCACAATATTGCGGAGGTTAAAGAACGACGTGGAAACAGGTTTTGAAAATGTTATCGAATAACAAGACATTTAAAGGCTGTTTTCAGAACATCTGCCATATCGGGAAGGGTGCATTGTCCACAGAATTTTTCTATGATATCTGATTCACGAATGTATTAAGCCATGCATCATAAGAATAGTAAGAAAATGACATCCACACACGTCGCTTATCTCTGTTGAACTTGAAAACCTTGATTTTTGCCTTGTCTCTTTGTTTGCGAATATTTTTTTTGTCAAAAAAAAAGTTTTTGAAGTTATGTCTAATATAGATATCTACAATTACAATACACGATTTACGAATAAAAATGCTTCAAATCAGAGCTGATGTTGATACTGACGCATAGCTTAGTAGATACAGTCTACTGCAAACCCCGTCAGTATCAACAGTCTAGTGCAAATCATTTGCATCTAACGTCTCAGCTACTTTTAGGGCGACCTTTCAGCTACTTTAAGATTGATTGATTTTTTTCGTGTTTCGGGCACGTCAACTGTTTGGTCATTAGTCCCGTTAGTGTAATGCATGATTTTTTTCCGGAGATGGCAGTGATCTTCCCCGCTGGATGGCGAGATCTGGCGCCGACCTACCGTCGACTAGTGGGGTTTCCCCCCTAACCAGGACTCTCCTACCAGCGGGAGCCCCTTCAGCCAGACAAGCTCTACGCTCCGACCGGTCTCCCGGAATATGTGATAGTGTAATGCATGTTAGTGTGTGTGTGTGTGTGTGTGTGTGTGTGTGGTGTGAAGGGAGAGGATGGGACAAAGAGGAAGGACAGATCGCGCGCGGTCCGTGGCCCGTTTGGTAGTACTGCTCCGGCATTCGCCTGGTGTTGATCGGAGAAACCACTGGAAACTACTGATCAGCATCGGCACATAAGTCTCCCAGACAGAGGCTGAATTCGACCTACTCGAGCTAGTGTCGAAAATCTTACCAAATCAGGACTCGACTTAGACCTCCGGTGAGTTCGCTGCAGTGACATCAGTGACGCGCGACTACGCTCCGTTCTACTTAAGAACAATTCAAATTTCAAAAATCAGAACAAATGGACGTATCTCGAACTTCATATGCCTTCGCCTGATTCAAATGAACTACAATCTATGGTAAAATAAATTTGGTGGAAACTTACGCCACATGACTTTTCAATGAAGTTTTGATTCTTTCTCCCATTCAACTTCTCCTAAAATCTTTATAAACCGCTGTCAAAGAATAAATGTTCCTGTCGGGATTACGTGGCCAGAAATTTTTGACCATGAACACTATGAACCTATTAGGTGGAATGGAAAAGTTCCTAAGGGGACTGAACGCTAACACGTTATCGGTTTAAACTAGACTGCACAGCCACACGACTGAAACTGTCTCCGGTTTGGGCACTCAGGCAGACAAATCTTCATTAGTCCCTATCTTCATCACCGGGACGTATCGTCATCAATATTTCTTCACGGAGGTAAAGGTTCAAGTCTGAACAAGATTGTGACACGCTTTCAGCTAGGAACATATTCTCTGTTTTCTGAAATTTCTTGGAAATTTATTTTGGAACAACGTCTTTCCATATTCAGTTTCTCATCAACTGTAAATTGTCGAGCATTCCTAACAAACACATGGACCTCTTGTCCTTCCTCTCCAAACGCTTTCTTAAAACCCTTCACCATAACCACTATTCCGAAAATACATAAAAACTAATTATTTACTTTAAATACGGACAATTCCCGTAACCAACATATTCCAACCACGGCTATCCAGGAGGACACGGCCTTCACGGGAGTATCAGTTAAACTCTAGAAAAGTAATGGGAATAAGGATTGCAACATTGATCCACACGAAAATCATCAACAATCTACTAAATTTTAATTTTGAAGGGAAAACAAACTCTTATTTGTAAAATCTTAAAATAATAATTTTAAATTTTGATTTTGTAGGAAAAAATATAAAAAATCCATTATAGAATATATTATTCAGTATATATAACAATATTTTTGATTGTTCTTAATGGACAACTGAAAATTTGAAATTTATTTATTGAATTTTAGAAAACTTAAGTAGAAATCTAACTTTGAAATCAGAAGTTAATAGGCCCATCCTGAATTTCTCGTGTTTAGGAAATATGTAAAACGATCGAAAAGTTGGTTCATTTATTTGTTTAGTTCTGAAATTCATACTAGTTGATTTATACATTTAGTTCATAATTTACAAAATGATTTTAATTTTGGAAATTAATTCTTTTCTTCTCTAATATTTAATTGTATAAAATTACATTGAGAAAATTATGTCACTAGGATAAACTTTTATGGATTTAATCGTTTAATGTCATCTGGAAAGTGTTGTTAATAAGTTACTGTATTTGTAGAATTTTGTGATGAACTGTTCCTGTACTTAAATATGAGTTTCACGACTGAAGTTTTGAATAACTTAGGCATTTTCGAAAATTTTAGGCTTTAGAACATGCCATTTTAAAGACTGATTGTCAAAATAATCTTTTAGATTGATTCCGAATGATAAGCCAGATACATAAATCAGGTAGAAATTGTATTATCATCGTCAATTCTTTTGAATTTAAAAGTTTTGCCTGCTTAGTTTGAATTTTTCAAAATTTTCAATTCTAGCAATGAATATTCAAATTACAACGATACGTATAAGGCTAGACTGATTTGAATTCTGACGCTTAGCTAGATGATATTTGATTCAGTATTAAATGGACGTTCCATTTAGTTTGACTGAATTAGAGACTAAAATTTTGGACTTTAGCACTTTAAATTCATGTATTTATTTTTCGAATTGTTTTTATGGAAAACTGCATTACCTTTTCCGGTTGATTTTTATATATTGATTTCAACCATTTGAGCATCTGATTGCACCTATTTCGGTTTTGAGGATCTATCGTATCTCGCAACAGTCTTCCGTTTCGATCGTCGCGGCATATCGTTTACGTCCAGTAGGACAGATAGGCTAATCGATCGTGGGAACTCCGACATGTCGGGGCAAGGGTCGGAAAGTTCGACGGAAGTCCATCATTCCAGTAAGGGTCTTGCCCTTTGGAGAGTTGTCGGATTCTGGTGTAGATCCGAGCAATACCACGAATTCCATAGAGGTAGTTTGAAAGTAAATTCAGATCAATGCGTCAAAAGCTTGCAATCTAAGTAAAATCTTGCCTCGTTTGATCTCGAACTAGGACCTCCGTTAGAAAGAAATGATCGTGAATCACTGGTTTGCATTTCTAAATCAGAACAATCGAAAGCCAGTGTATTAGTAAAATGATTCATTAGTATTAATTCTCTATATTTTCAAAACTGATAGAACAAATGCGATAATTCTTGATTCATTTTGTGCCTTTGAAAGCGCTTAATTTACGCTGCTTTAAAATATCTTTCTCATCTTAAGATTCATAATATGCTATTAACGTGTATAAGGATACAAATGGTCTTTAGACAAAACTCGGGAATCAGCTACCGAACATTTTATTATTTACGAGTTATGAAAATTTTCCTTAGGAAAGTTTCGGAAGACGAATCATTACTAAATTTTGTGGTCTTAAACTGTATGAATTTTTACCGAACGACCCTTAATGAGATTTTAAAATTTTCGAAAGTATTGTTAAGTTACCATTCTCGGATCTTCATTTTAATCCAATTAAATTCTAAGGATAAACATATTGAAAAAATTTCTAGTTGATTTGAGTATTTTTATATTCATTCTTTTTTTTATATTTGGTTAAATATTTTCGATTTTCGATTGATTTTACATCCTATGACTTTTTTAACAATGTTTACTTTTTAAAGTAGATGAAATCTAGATACTTACTTTAAAATAACACAAACAGCTTTTTAAAAACTTCCTAATCCATTCTGAATCAAAAATTTTTCAAATAATTATTTAATTTCTTTTGAAAAGAACACAATTAAAATAACAATCATTGAAAAAGATGACTTTCTGAGAAGTTGTTCTCAAGGGTAGAGTCTTCAAGGTAAGCGAAGAGGTTTCCTGGGGTCCTAGGCCGTAAATGCGAAGAGTGGAGCAAAAACGAAATGTTAGACGGAACTCAAAAGAAAAAGGAAGATAACTAATACGAGAATGTCTCTACCATTTTGTAATACAGCTAGTTTGAGTAAACGTTTTGTGCTATTTGATATACTTATATTAATATATAATATTAAGTAACATAATAAGTATGCATAAATATTATATAAGCTATATCTTTACTTCGTATTCCTACATTCACGGCCCCGGACTGAATGGACAGTGCTTGTTACGCCGAGTAAACCTTTAATATGCGTCGTTTTGGTATGTGCTCAGGCGACACTCAATGCATCGGATTATTGCCGCTTGAAATTCACCAGCGGAAACCCAGAAAACGACTAATTAGAGGCTCTACCATAGAAGCAGTGATCGGTCTCGATTTATCTACCAGGGTTCCGAAAATAAACAACCAATGGGAAACGAACCTAGGATATTCTAGGCCACGAAGCGCCAGATTTCAACTCGTTCACTGGGAGCGGTGGCTCAGTGCATCTACTGATGTCACTGCTTAGTAGATGGACAATTTTCATTTGTGCTATGTCACGCTTGTAGCAATAAAAAGAGCACCGTTAGTACCTGCAAATATAAATCCCTCCGGAAACTTCTCATCCTATCGATAAGTTAGGTTTTGCGTTACGGTTACGCTTTTGTAATCAGTTCAAATATAGTCACCTTCTGACGATGAAAATTAAAATCACATCCAGGCGTTGCTAGGGATGCCCACGGGACGCACCTGCTCGAAATCCTGGACGTGTGCCGGGAGTAGCTTCTCCGTTGGAGAATACGGAATACGGACGCTTTCCTGCAAACTACTCCATACAATAAATCAATTCTATATTGCTGGGACCTTTGAAATATGTCTACTTACAGCCAAGGATCCTATTTCCATTCTTAGGATGTATCCCGGGGTAGATTTTGGAAGTCCTAACAAAAATTTGAAGAAGCTCGTTTGTAACTTATCTGCAGTATCTTTATGCCGCAGTCACCATATTGCTGATGCGTACAAAAAAGTAGAACTCACAACGGCGTTAAATAGTTTCAATCTCGAGTGCCAACTGGTAACTTTACCTGACATCAGGATCTGCCAGATGGAGTTAGCTTGTGTGGCTTTGCTCAGGAAGTTATCTGCAGCTTTGCCAAAAAGCCCGGACCTTGTGAATGGTACTCCCAAGTACGTATAGGTTGAGACAAATTCAGTAAGTTGGATACTTGATACTTCGGGTTCTTTTGGGATGTCCTATGCAGAATTGGGGAAACTTTGTTTTATTCACATTCATCTCCAGATAATTTATTTGGCACTATTCAGGTAAGATATAAACTTTTCTGGCAGATCTATACCATGTTTGATCAGGTATCATTGGATCATTGTATTATCAGGTTAGACAGTTACGTACCTTTGTTCTTTCAGTATAGCATTTCCTTCAGAATAACCTGAGTTTGAGTACATTGATTAGACTTGTTGCAACATAGAAGACTAGAGTATTTTGTTGGATTGCGACAAATATGAATATTATATTTAAATTATTTTCTAACTTCTAATTCAGCATTGTTAATGTAACTTCTGAACGTGTAATTTTTCTAATTCTACCAACCAGAAATAATTGTAAGAATTACTCTAAAAATGGTCGCACCTACTGTCGGCAACTGTAATAGCGCCTACTATACAGTTTCAATAAATTATAATTATTTTATTTTGCGGTTCGCCCAGGAATCCGCGTGTAGAACACTCTGGCCTTCACCAAATGCTGATGGAAGGTCAGCCATCATTTTGAGTCAAAATCTATGCCATGTAATCAGGGCGACCCGCAGATTTCATATGTCGTTCAGCTATCGCGCATTCAACCTCTGGGACCAGGGATCAATTCCCAGCTACAGTTTTAAATGGAATTAGTAGTGGACCACACGAGTTTACGACAGATATTCTCGGACTTCTCCTTTTCCTCTACCATTTATTCCATTGCTTTATCATTATTAATGCTTCGACATGTAACCTTGTTATCTGTAGGTTGTGGGAGAGGCGTGATAAGTCATCACAATTTAATCACTCAACAGCTGATTCTTCCTAGATTATCTTCCCAGAGTGATTACTTTTCTGAAACAACTTTTCTGCCTTTTGTAGGTGTACTTTAAGTTTTTGCTCACAATATTATAGATTATTTCTCATTATTAATGGATAATATTACAATTCTTCTTGAAAAGGTTACCATGCTATTCCTCAAATCGTCTTGTTTTGTGAGGAGAAATGTTAGAACTATGATTCATGGTGAAGTGGAAGCATTGTGTGCCGCAGTTCTACTTTTCATGCAATAACATGTTTTCTGACCCTCGTTTCCGGTAGATATCTCACATATTATCTTTGAAATATATTTCACACATACAAGACATGTAATAGGTAACTGTTCATCAATGCCTTAATTGGCTTTAAAGTCATTCCTGACTATGTCACGAAAAATATAAAGAAGAAATGTTTGACGACAATCTCTCTGCCGTTGGCGCAAGGATATGCAATTATCATTTTCCGTTTTTATTTTGCAACTTTTCCATCTTCATCGTAGTGTCTACATTGCAAGTTCCGAATTACTTGGCTAGGCTAATCAGTGTATTTATTTTTCATTTTTAGGGTACAACATCCAGAGCAAACAGGATGAAATGAATTCACAATCTCTTGGAGCAATCCCTTTCAGTATCATTAAATATCGCGTTCCAACTATATTACATTCAAAAATGCTTAGGACTTGGCGAAATGCAGATCATATAGAAACAACTGGATGCCTACATAGAGGAAACAGTCCCAGCATTTGCTTGAATAACCGAGAGAAACCACGAAAACCCCGATCAGGATGGCTAGCTCAGGGATTGAACTCAGAATGCTAAGTCAGCGCACTATGCCCTGAGCCACTTCGCTCGGTTCCTAATAATTATGTACTGTCAAATTGACTTTTAATGTAGGGTTTTGATGAGGACAAAGAGGAAGGAAGAGACACGTACGACACGTAAGCCTTTCTTTAAGGCACAGATCCTTCGCCGCCTGGAATTGATCCAAGGAAACCACAGACACGACAGATCGGGGCGACCATTCTCTACCATTCTCACCCAGACAGAGACTATTAGCGGTTTCGACAATCCGTCACAGTTGCAACTCAAACCTAGTTCTGGCGTGGAGAGACGATAGCGAATGAAAATACCTCCAGCAGAGATTCCATCCACATGTGGCGTACAATCAACTCACAATATCGCAAGGCCATTGTGCTGCTTTGGTGCTATTTTTTGAAAAATCCTCCTCGTGTGATTTTGTGAACATAAGTGCACTTTACTGTTAAGACTTACACTTCCTCGGCACATTGTTCTACATAACAAGCAAACGATGCTGTTTCAATTAATACGAACAAAAACTTCCAGAACAGAATTTAAAAAATTGATCGACTAAGTGACGACTGTGATAGATGTGTCTGAAGCATTGTCACCTCGCCGTGGCAGGAGAAAACTACTAGGGCGCTTTCGCAATCCTACGCAGGAAGCAAAGATCTGTACTTTTAGTCTACGACCCCATAATTGCAAATTTCGTTTTCCTGAAAAAAGACGTTTTTGACCGCTTTTCCCTCGATCCGGGCCACAGTGCGCAAGTGCGCGTAGGCCTCGGCGGCTGACACGTGATAAGTACGTAGACCACCTAGGCTTCTGCCGAAGCTCTTGGCGCAGCTTGAGCTCAACATTGGGGTTTGTACTATCCGCCTCGAGGACGCACTCCGATGTCCCCTGGAGCTAGTGCCACGACATCACCGTCTGAGATCCCTCGCTGAGTATTTTATCACTTTAAACCCACGAACCAATAATATGAAATTTTGGAAAGCACATACAGACGCAGTTTCTCAGGAGAGGGAAATCCTCGAGTTTTTTATTCTTTTGCATGTCTGACCAAATAAAATATTTGTTTTGATGTTTGATGAAGAATAAACAAGCATTTTTAGTTAATAAATATGAGGAATATGACTTAAAGAGTTAAACTATGCATTCTTTAAATCGAAATAAAAACGATCGAAATTTTTCTGAGGAGGAACTCTCAGTGTTTCCTCCTCTCCGAACTAATCTCCCATATTTCACAGGGCTCCTCGCGGTCAGAAGAAAAAAATTTAAAAGAGCCCTGCGGCGAAGGAGAAGGAGCTGCTCTCTTGAAGGGCCATCTAGTGATGTCTCTTCCAACTAGACCAACGCACAACTAGACGCCTCATCGCCCAGCTGTGAGCCACGTCAAACTCACGACACGACTCACACAGGACGAAGGCAAAGATTGGCTCGCGGTGCAAATGTACTCTGATAATTGACACAGCAGGCTGGAGAAGTTTGGGTGAAGGAGAAATCCGAACTCATAGATCTCGCCCCCTCTCTCTGTCTCTCTCTCCCGCCTTCTCTCTCTCTCTCTCTCTCTGCCTCTTTCCCTCCCTCTCTTCTTATCCCATTGACAATTGTTGATGGATGTAATCTGATTTGTTTCATGCCAATGACTTCTTTCCTCCCCTTTAAGAAAAACGCTCCAGCCACTGGATTTGAAAAAGTCATGAAATAAATTTCTTTGTATGAACATAAAATTACTTCCCGGAATAAGTAGTTCTAAAGAGAAGAAATAATGAAATACTGGCGCAAACTTTGGGCAGTCCCAGGCAACGTAACAGACATTTCTTTAAATGGCGTCATGGATTAAAACAGTTACGGATGAAGATTTCAAAATAACATCGGAGGTGCTAAAGAAGCGCGTCAAGATGGAGAATTCATTGCATGTAAAGGCAGTCAATATTCGGACTGAAAAGAACTAGTTCCTAACGCAACCTCACACTCACACACACTCGCTCGCGTTTGATTAAGGTTTGATCATCTTGAAGAACGTCTTGACGCAATCAACCTACATAATGAACAAATGACGGCAGATAAGCGTCCGTCGTATTAATTTTACGATATGATTAAAATTTAATGTTTGTGTTGTATAAAACCGGTTAATAACAGCAAGCAATCAGGGGCCTATTACCTTTCATAGAAGACGAAAATCGAGAAATCTGATTCAGAAGAAAGCTCAAACTTCTTTTAAAATGAAAACTATTAGATTTTAAATACAAGGACGATAATATATGATAGTAGATGATGAGTGATACATACATATATTAAAATAATACATAAGCGTAGATCATAATCTGGGAATCAGACTAGATAATAATAATACCAATAATGACGATCCGGATAGCCGAGATCTCCAAGGCAGTAGTGCCATAGCGGTCTTGAAGTGAAGGATCGTGGGTTCCAATCCCGCCTCGGGCATGGTTGCGTGTTTGTGTCTGTATGAAATGAAAAGGTCACGAGCACATCCCCCGGGAGAATATGACTGGGCCTCGGTCGGTAGAAGTGGCGCATTCGCCTAGTTCATAGATGGCCAATTCGCGACCAAAATATAAAGTAACTAGTTAAATGTGGCGTTCGCCGAACCTATAAACTATTTTAAAAGTATTTTCATGGGTTGAAAATTTCTGTCATACTTCATTTCTTTCCTGCGTAGCTTTATTCAAATATGTTCTTACAGTAAAGTCTATATCAATAATATGTATATTTTCACTTAGGATCTTTCGAAAATTAATTACAAAAGTATCCATAAACAAACTGGATCGTTTGCACTTGCAGCTTTTGGGCCGAAAACGAAGTTCCAAGGCAATACTGTTCGTAGGATTTTGCAAATTTATGTTTTAAATATGGTAATAGGCCTTATGAATAAAACTTAAAATGAAATATGCCGCCAATTGTTCATATTAACTTCACTTGTTCACTTAAAAATGTCAACATCGGAGTGGCCAACGTCGTGAAAGAAAAGTATGGTCTTTTGGGACAAAAATGCCTTTGGGTACTGGAGCTGAATCAACGCCACCTACATACTAGATCCATTTAGGTGGCGTTGGTTTAATTCCCAGCTCACAGAGTAAGATCGCAGTGTCAAAACAGGCTAGAAAACGTTTTTGGAAATTTCTTTGAATTTTCTGACCGGATCCGAAAACAAATAATCAGTTCCCCGTCAGGAGACCGAGACGCGTCGAATGATATCTCATATATCTCGTTTGGTGCATGGGAAACGGTCTAGCCATGAGTGACGCAACGACACATCCTAATAAAAAATACCCAGTTCACAACCGTTAGAGTTATAGTATAATATATGCTCAATAATATAACAATTGATATAAAATAATTAATAATAATAATAATAATAATATTAATAATAATAATAATAATAATAATAATAATAATAATTTCATCTCCGTTTTGCACCTTTGAGAGCACCGTGCAGCGGCTGCATCCCCCGCGCTTCCGTCACGGCCCGACCGCCGTGGGCTGGACGGCCGGGGGCGGGGGCGGGGGCGGCGGCGGGCCGGGGAAAGCCAGGAGCGGGGCCGGGGCCGGGGCAGCGCCACGCGGAAGAGAGCGGCCCCGGGCAGTCAGCAGCCACCCGCCGCGCCGACAGGTCTCCCGAGCCCGCCCCGCGACGCCCTCTGCTACCCGCAGGTAAGCGCCGCGCCACATTCTTTCAACCTCTCATTCATGGATTCCGGCTTTGTAAACATTATTCCGTCATTTTTTGTTGTTCCTAGCAACGGTTAATGGCTTTATTCACTAGTGGATTAATTGTTATGTATCTAATTCGGGATGAAAAGAGGCCATTCTGTGAAAGATACTAGATTATTCACAAGCGTTGTAGCGTGAGGTAACTATTCCTAACGAACACATAAGGAGCTCGTTCATTTCGTTCAGGTGTAATAATCTTTTTTACTTATCCGATTGCCTATTACTTTTTTGACATTTTCTAACACGATGCCTACATGATTAATGGTTTTATATTGACTCCCGCAGTATTCTTTATTACATCAGATATAATAACGGTCCATTTTAACTACTCCGAACATGTAAACAAATAGCATAATAAGGCAATCGTTAAAATATTAAAAAATAAAGAAAATATTAAATAACCATTAGAAATCACATATGAAATATGGAATAAAATTAGGGCTCTTACGATTAGATAATACTCATACACCGTTAGTGAGTTTTCAGCACAGACAATCGAAACTTCAAAGCAGTCTTTAAATTACTGAAATGTATTGCATTCATTACTTCTTCGCCAATGGCTTGTCAATCTCGACCAAAACAGAAGATAAATATCTCAATTTTTTTGTTGAGTGGCTTATCACTGTGCAATACCAAGCACCTCTATTTTATTTTTAAATATTATAGTTTTCAAGATGTCGCTATTCTGTACATTGAACGGTTGAAAATAATCTTTCGCTTTTGAGTTGTCGAAAGAACGCAAATATTTTAGCTAACCATTTTTTTAAATTTTATTTCGAACACTCCTCAATTTATTATTAATCTATCTGGCAACATTCGTGACACTATTGATTGCTCTTCGTTCTGAGTGATAAACATAAAGAAAGACTGTTTGACGAACATGACTCCATTGTGTACGTGATTCATTTCTAATTTTTCTGTTTTTTAATTATTTTTGTTTATTTTTATCTGTGTTATTAAAATATATTAACCTATGACTCATTCTCGTTTTGATGTTTTAATTAATATTGGCATCGTGCACATTTTGTGAAGAAACGAATAGAGTTCGGGTTTTTACAGGTAAGCTCGATGGCTTTCAAACTTATGTTTGTGAATCTATTTATTCCTCAAAGACAGAGATTAAAATGCCAGAACCTATACGGAATTTTAGTTTCATCCGTAAGTTCATAACGTTCGATTGATTTATAAAAGTTAGCAAGGTGTATGCGTTAACTTCAAAATGATGATTTGGCGCGGGTATTCATGAATTCACTGTGTGGCAGATATTATGCAATCGTTTCTTTGTCATGTTGATTTTTAAGTACATTTTATGACTTTGAAGGAAGCTAGAGCTTTTTTCAGGTTCGCATGAAGAAGCAGGAAACACAATAAAAGGCACGCCAAGTTTTCAACGCTCTCTAACATAATCCGAACTTATGGCGATACATTTTTCATAATATATTGTCAACGTCATTGACTCAATTTTGAAGGTAATTAACATGTTTCTGACCATCCAATCTTGATAACAATCTTGTTGTCGAAATAGCTAAATTCAGAAGATCCACAATGCCAATTATTTTCTTTTCTAGTAATAGACTCAATAGGGTTCTGCCGCTTTCAAAGTGGACCAAAATATCAGGAGCACTTATATGCTGCTTTTGTGTTTCAGATATAGTTTGTAAGGTTTCTAATTCGAAATCATTTTCATTTACAATTTCTCGAAACTGGTCACTTCTGTTCAACCATATTTGAGATAAACAATGTTAAGTAGTCATTTACATTGGAAGCATAAATGAATGAACGACACTGCAGCATGGAGTATTTCCGACGAGAATAAATTACAAAAGCGTATTAATTTCATGAATCTGAATTTTAATTTCAAATAAATTCCGTGGTAGTAGCTGAGATCTTGTCGTAATCCATCACAGAAATAGGGATAATCATCCACAACAATAACAATATATAATATATATTTCTTTCATGCCGCAAGTTAACTTTCAGGAACAACAATTCTATCATCAGTGGGTCTCTAACAAAAAAGGAAAAAAATTGAGAGATTAACATAAAGAATTATTGCATAAAAATAAAATTGACAAATGGAGTACAATAAATAATACAATGATAAAATTAAAAAATTAAAACAACTTACTGCCCAAGCAGCGTGGATTACACCTAAACATTTACCACAAAACAGGATAAAACATCCTTTTTTCTTTTGTGGATTTCTACTTAATTACGCACTTAGCGTTGACTGATAATTGGAACAGCAAATGTAGAGCACATTAGAAAGTGAAATCAATATCCTTGCAATAGTAAATACAATGATACTTCCAATTATTGGGACTTATCTTCAAGGAACATCTGTTAAATCGTAATGCAAAGGCAATAGAAATGATATATAGGAGCGTTATTTTGACGAAAACAAAAAATTACTAATAATACATCCTTGTCCGTTGAGTTAAGCAATTGCAGTTAAGTTCACTTGCAGTTAGTGCATGCTGTACAACGTACTGTAGGTCGTGTGCTTTTTCTGCTACATTAATCTTAAATAGATCACGCCCAATAGAAATGTCCGCTATATGCACCAAAAAAATTTGAAGCAATGTGTACGGAAAATTAGACAAAGTTAGGTGTGGAGACTTTCTCTGCCCTAGTAACGACGACTCCACGTGAGCCTGTAGTAGGTCGTTCACTTCAAACGCATCATGTAATCCTCAGTGCGTGCTTCTTATACTTCCGTCCTCGTTTGTCGCTGTAGTAAACGCAAATGACATGGCAGAGCGACGAGTCCAGCCAGCTGCTTTCGTGAGTTTAGAAAAGGTCCAGAAAAAGAAAAAAATTACATTAATAATGCCTGCGGGCATATAGAGCCGTTTTTTCGAAAGGATATTTCCATGGAGTCCGGCGGAATCAATTCCACTCGTTTGGTAAGAGATGCCTCAGAGTCAAAACCAGTGGTGCGAAAATTTCACGCAAAATGACGCGAAAAGTACTCAAATTTTCGAAAACTTTTACATGGCCATATTTCAAAATCTATCTTTAAGGAACAGATTTCATTAAGGTAAAAAATATTTATCTTCATAGTTGTAATTGTAGGAAGACGCCAAAACAATTTGAATTTTTGCAATTTTCGAAAAATCAGATTTCAACGAAAATGAGACCTGCATCATTCTCTTAAACGACCTTCACATCCAACAACAAATTTAATCAAAAACATTGGAGTAAGTTTTTTGAAAATTTTGATAATATCCTAATGCCGGCTTTATGAAAAGTACCCGGCAAAATTAAAATATCGGTTTCAAATTCAAGGGGCCGCGACATCTGTCATATCGATTGCGTAATATCACGTTTGGACAAAATCGAGTGAACGGTTTAGCCGCTAGCGTTTTTCACAGACGGACAGACAGACGGACGGACGGACGGAGGGGGGGACAGACAGACCGAGGGAGGGACAGACAGACAGACCTGAGAGAGTGACAGACAGACTCGAGATTGAACGAAGATCAGATTCGTTAGGAGACAGAATAGACTGAGGAGGCGACGACAGACTCGAGGAATGGAAGATACTTCGAAGAACAGACGGACAAACGCACAGACGGACAGACAGATAGATAGACGTATTGCTGTCATTCGGTTGTTCAGTAGTCAGTACCCACAAAACTTGGACTCTGGCTACACCACGTGTTGGAGAATTTTTTTGCCGAAATTCAGCAAATGGATTTATCCAATTTTTCGTTACCAGGGCCTCTATAGTAAGGTTTTTTTGTCGATAACTCGTTTTCTGCAGCATCATAATTCCGTTCCACTGCGTAGTGAGCAAGGATAAAATACTTTAGATACTTCATCCTGACTTATTGTAATTTTAGTTTTTCATTTTATGATCAACAATTCTTCGACAATTAATTTCATAAAGCTGAATATTAATATTTTTATTAAAGAGTAATTTATATTAGTTTTTGAATGATGTCGTCGTATGCTGCTGGAAGCTTCAGCAAATTGAATCTTTCATAAAATTTGTTAACATCGTGAAGTTAAAAAACAAGATATTGACTACATGCATCAGCATTCTCACAATGCTTTCATACGTTTACTATATTCCTGATTTTCTCATGAAATAAGTAATTTAGTTATTTAACTGTTCAGGTACTAAAGAGTTACTGAAACGTCCGATATTAATATCACTTAATGATATAATACAGTGGATAGTCAGAAATATTCCAATAAAATCCACTTGTGTATTTGACTTTTCTTGTGGAACTTCAATCATTCATTAAATACTGGTCAATCATTCATTAATCGTCATCAAATCATAGGCAATCTATTTAACACCCAATATGTTATCAAAATTAATAAATTGGCACAATAAGCAAAGAATTAGTACAATTTATAATACACTCGAAGTCATTCAGTTTCAGCAACGAATACGCGCTTCCTGTAGATTAACAGAAAAGGTTTTATGTCGAACAAGCGCCGGTTGTCAATTTTATTTTAAAAGATTTACCTTCAGTATTCGAGAACAAATGTTCAGTATCATTTAAGAATGTATCTCAGTTCAACAGGTATTGCACAAAAAAGAAATTGAAGTCAGATCTATTTTTTATCATTTGAATTATCCAAAGTAAATTTCATTTGTTTGATTTCAATAAATTTAATTCCTAAAGATCATTAGAAATAGTCTTGAAAGAGATAATCCAATACTCTGTTGTACGGTAAATGCTACTGAATATGATGATTCAAATGTTCTTGACTATGCTGAAATTTTATCGTACTCTGTCACAATAATACCATTCGTTAAACAGATGCATTACAGTCATGGACAACTCAAGCCCATGCCTATTACGGGCTACGCATGAGAGAATATTATCAATAAAGAGTTAAGGCTTCATGCCTCTCAATTTTCATTCCTCATTGTATTCTCTCTATTTATAGCCGATATTCTGCAAAGAATCCTGTCTATAAATTTCGGATGATTACGCTTTTAGTCAAGCAAATTGTGGAAGAAAGGAAAAGAGAAGAAAACTTCCATTATCACAACTCACGTGTCCTGTTTCGAGATTTCGTATCTCCGAAAAGGATTGGCACATCTATAGCATGCATAAGTACTGAAGTCATAAGGACATACGTTAAAGTTTTCCAAAAATTCTCATTAACTGAAGTTATTCATGCAGTAATGGGTAGAAAATTTTATGTGGTTTGAAAATTGTATCACTTAAAAATAAAAGAAAATATCACACACAGGCGGCACGTGAGACAATTACAGACTTCGTGCATTTCCGCATAATAGTATTAATATGGAAAGCCAATAGTTCTGATTTCAGAATACACTCACATTCATTAAGATCGATCAAATATTAACACATGTTACAGTATTGATAACGTATATTATCAATTAAACGAAGCCTTAACTGTGGCAAAACTTTAAAATGCGTTTCTATTATTGCTTTCAGTGTTGGCTATAATTCATCGACATGCCAACTTCATTACCATAGCAAGCGAGACGTATGTAGTTCAACTAACTATAGAATACGAAGGCGGTCAAAATGGTTTACTTAGCGGTTTTCCAGGAAACACACTTTCTCCAATTTGTGACCCTTTCCTTTCCTGAAAATGACTGACTCGAAAGTAGAGGAGAACGGCAAAGTAAAATGTTTTTGATTTTATCAGTATCTCTTTCACTCGAGTTAGTGAATTTGTGTTACCAAGGTCACACAAGAACATGGGAATTTGTATGGGATATTTCAAGCGAATATTGAAGATTTAGAAATTCCCATGCACTGAAATGATAGCATGGTATTTCTCCTGTCGAATTTAGCATTTTAGCTAGGTATTTTTAAAATATGCGGGCACAACCCAAAGAACGTCGTTCACTTATTTTTGGGTGAAAGTAACTAGTCATGTTTAGGGAGAGTTACTCATCCACTCTCGATTTAGAGACATTGCATAATGCATTAAAGTGTATAATTATATATTTTACATTTTCGATCAAAAATGGCGGGAATTTGAAAGGTTACATTGGAACAGTCACTCTCTTCAAACGCTATCATATTGACTGTACATTGTTATCTCTACTCTTGATTAGTATTTTCCGCATACTTTCTTTCAAAATGGGGTTTCCTTCCTAAAACGATTAAATTGACGGAAAACAATTTCAAAGGAGAAGACTCTAAATTTCACTGCTCTAAATGGTGATCTGTTTTATAACAAAATGTTCGTTCTAAAGTTTATTATCCTACTAACGATGTATCATGAAAAACAGACCATGACCAAGTAGGATTAACGTTACTTCCGATGAGTATAGGGTTTATAAAGTCTAGTACAAAGTAGGCTGTTATAATAGACTATCATAATAAATCCAATACAAAATAGAGTTCTGTTCGGTTACTACACACTTGAGTTCACTGAACCTGTATTCTTGTCTCTCCAAAGTGTAATGCGCTCGTCTACCGCCTGTTGCGGAGAACGGTCATCAAGAACCACAAGGAAGCGATTGTTCCCGCAAAGATGCAAGAAGTCAAACACATGCTACCCAGTTTCCTTGCTTGAATGACGAGCCATTAACGGACCCTTCTCACCTCATTGACTATGACTCATAGGCTTCGGCGACCTGAGCGAAAGCAACGTTACCTGGGTTGAATACGCATTCTAATAGGACAAAATGGCATTCATTGTTCACAAGTAAGCGAAATGTCTCAAATATAATTCTCGCATCGTATTCAAAGTACAATTTTCTCATCCCTTCAAGAAGTCTCCAAAAACAAGCTTAGCCTTATTTCCGCACTAATTTTATCGGTGAATGAAGCATCTATATTTTCTGTAAGCCAATCGTTCGTTGACAATAATTATTTATTATTTAATCGTTAAAATGTATTCAAAGTATTTATGTTGAATAATGTAAAAACGTATGTTGACCAAATGAGCTTGTGACTCGAATATTCGTATCTCCCAAACGAAGATCTAAAGAAGTTTGGAATCTTCTATAAAGTCCCATTCGGGCCTATGAAATGGTTCCCTATTCATTCTTAAGCAAAGCACAAAGCAGGACACGCGCCAAACGTCTGTTGAAACTGGAATAATTTTTGTACCGCGAGAAACGCGACAGAGATTTATGCACGCCTCCGTTAGTAAAGAAATTTTATACCTCTAACTCACAACAGAGTTTATACCACGAGTGCTTTGGAAATTGTCGATAAATTCCCGATGGCGAAGGAGAAGAGGATTTATCTGAGAATTTCCACAGCACGAGTGCTATTTAATAGGACTATTCCACGAATGAAATTATGTCCAACAGAGTTCCAAATTGCGCCAAATTTTGAAAATAACTGAAAACTATGTTAAAATCAAAGAGGTTATATTATAGTACATACGCGGTTCATTGGAAATCTACATAGTCATCGATAAAAGAGTCGCATTTTATGATTGGCCTGTAGGGAAAAGCGGAAAGAAAAATCGGATAGTAAATGCAATAAATTTTTTGAGATACATTGCCCTGATTGGGGCATTGTGTGTGTACTATAGTTAAACACTATTGGTTTTAATTTCACGAGTGGAATAGTCATTCTTAAACGACACCAATCCTTTGAATAAACCTTCACGAAGCGCGGAGAACGTCACCTCGTCGTCGGTTGTACCCGGAAGAACTTTTGCGCAGCAACAATGGCGACAGAGACCACTGTGTCCCAGTATCCAGTTCATGCAAAAAAGAAGTTGCGGTGCCGGTGACAGGGGTTCGATTCCCGGTGGCCGCAACGTGGCGAGGCGTGGCGGTGCGTTTCACCGACTCGGGCACCTCGTGGGCGTAGAAACGATGACCCTGCAGCGACCGAAAGGCGTTCCCGCTCGGCCGTCACCTTGCTTCGAGTCACGAGACAAGCGCCAAGATCATTTATTTATTTATTTATTTTACGTCAAAAACAGTTAAAAACTGCGTATGACGTGCTATGGGGAAAAGTGAATTGTGTGCACATTTTCAAAATTCTGTGATCCCTACACTAAGTCATATAATACTTAAATTTTGAATTTTGAAAGGGAGAAAAAAAAACAAACAAAAAACTCCCATGTAATAAAATCTATTTTCAAGGATAAATAAGCAATAAATTTTGAATTTTGAAAGGGAGAAAAAAAACTCCCATGTAATAAAATTTATTTTCAAAGATAAATAAGCAATACATTTTGGCTCTTATTACTTCCTGCCGCGACAACATGGAAACGATAATTTGAATAATTGTATTTCCCACTGAATTCTAGAAGACGTGCACAGAAAATGAAGTTACATTTATGTCCAGAAGGAAAACAAGGGGCCATCTCAGCATTTGCTCAATGGATCAGGGAAACTGGACGAAAAACCTGATCGAGATGGAGGTCATTGACCCGGAAGCTGTAGTACAATAGTTGTTACAGGTTGTTTATACTCATTTATACAGTCCAAATGGAAAATAATGCATTAAGTATCATCCTCTTGTCATTCCTAAATTAAGAGTTACACGACACGCAGTACGAATCTTGTCAGTTGAGCTCTAAAGGACTAATTATAACATTTATCTCGTCAAAGCGAAGCACTGTTTTCTCTGTTTTTGAAAACAATGGCTCAATAGATGAACAAACACTTGCCCCGCGCGGCACTGACACTGTGCTTGGCGGCGGACAGTTCGCAAGAACCGCTGCGACGCCGGCGACCGAGTTCGATGACCGGGACCGCAACGTGGTGCGGCGTGGCTTGGGACGACGTTTCACAGATGCAGGGGAACGCCTTTGGTGCTGGATGCGGCCTCCCGTGGCGGAAAAGGCTGTTCCTGCGACGTCTAAAGGAATCCTGGAGAAGTTTGGAATCTCATGCAGTATTCCGTTACAACCTCAAATTTTGGCCCTCTGAATTTTTAAGTAGAGGATGCAGAACTCACGGCAAGTACCGTGTCTGTTGACTCAATATGACTTTTCTCCCATTACACGGTGCACTGATTAAACTAATGAATGAATAAACACAAACGTTGACCATGCAACTGTGATGGATTAGCGATTCCGGGCGCGTCAACAGCTAAGGTCATTAGTCCCGTAAATGCAGTGCACGTTTTAACAGGCTTCAGTGGCGGTGATCTTACCGCTGGATGTGAGACCGGCACTGACATACTTCAGTTTGGGTTATTCTTCAACCGGTATCTCAGTACCATCGCAACCGACAGCTTAATCTTCCGACCGGTCTCTCGGCATATCTGCTACATGTAAATGTACGAGAGTACGTGTGTTATGTGAGTGAAGGATGAGGTCAGGACAAGGAAGAGATAAGAAAGACCGCGCGCGGTCCGTGATCCGTTTGATAGAGCACAGCTCCGCATTCGCGTGTATGACCGTAAACAGAAAACTACAATTCAGAGGGCCGGCCGCCAAATTCTCTTCAGACATGGCTGAATCGTCATAGCTACTAGCCGTGTCGAAAATCCGCATCCGTCGGGGAAACGAACCTCCTGATCGCCGTGACACAATTTGATGTCAGCGCCGTGCTGATTTTAACTTGCAGGAACGACAGGCACCGTGGTTCGCTGCTGACAGCCCACAAAATCAGCTGCGATGCCCGTGTTCCGACTTCGATCCCCGGGGTGCGGCGTGGCGTTTCACCGACCTCGGCAAGCGCCTTCTGTCCCGGATACAGCCACTCGTGGCAGGAGAAAGGGAGTCCTGGGAGTCCACGGGAAGTTCCGCTCGACCGGCACCTCGTCGCAGGTTTTAGAACCTTGTACACGTCGTCGGAAGGCGAAGTCGCCTTGTAACGGAAGCGAAGAGACCTCCCTCAAAGTCAACGTACACGCCCCTGCAATCCCCTCAGCGCAAGGTCAACAAACTCGTAAAGGCCTCGTGACAAAGCAAATCGCTGCAGATGATGGATGGCAGCGTGATTTGTGGAATCGAGGGGAAGAGAAAGAATAAGTACTGTAACGTGCAATGTAATTGAATGGTTGGATCCTAGTTGCCCATGTTCGACAGCGGAAGAGTTTTGTATTGTCACTGCCGATTCGACAAATACATTTGGAACATTTTTGAAACTAACAACAGTTAATGAAATTGTATAATGTTTCGTGGATATATCACAAATCATCATCTAAATCGATTCAGGTTGATTTTTTAAAATTAAGTTCGGATATATCACAAATCAGTGCATCTAAGATCGATTCAGGTTGATTTTTTAAAATTAAGTTCCAATCATATACAAAGAGAGACTAGCAGTTATGATTTGAAAGTCCATTTTTTATTCATGTTTAGTCATTCTGACACCTCATTTTCCTCTCCTTGCTCTAAATATTACACATATTTCTTCGTAAAATAAGTTCATCAAAACCTATTATACCATGGAAGATTGTTTGACTGACTAACCTAATGTATAATGAAGTGCTTCAAATGGTTGTATGTGTGTGTGTGTAATATATATATATAATTAAATGCTTTTGAAAAGGCACATGCTAAATGTGCGAAACGTTAAGCACCAATAAATTGATATAAAATATACGTCTTAATTCCTGGTATCATCGTGGATTAATCCTGTTTGGTCCAATAAATTTGCCAATCATGTTATAACCAACCATATTCTACCTTAAAAATAAATACAATGGATATTATTCTATTTAGAATTACCTTTCCTTAGTGAGTGAATTCACGTTGAAGATTACACACCCTTCATACCATACCAATCACTGCAATAGATACACTTACTGCATCGTACCTAACCACTTTTATAAGCTGTTAGTTGTCCTTTAAGAGAATGTAGTGCTTTGTATAACCGTGACACATCAAATCTGTGTCTACAGAAAATACAGAATGGTAATTCTCCACTCTTGAAAATATCCATGTCGGTACTTAATTATGTTAAGATTAAGCTAACGCCAGTTGGCGGAGATTTCGTGATTTAAGCACTGTTAATATTATTAATATTACAATAAATAAACAAATGTCAGCCGGACACCTACAAGTATGTCAACAGCCTGAAAACAGGTGTAGTTTAAGGGGGATCGACCGTGTACAATGGATTAATAGTTGTTTGAGGGATTAATCATAATTCAAACAGTACTTGAAATAGATTTTATTGAATATTATTTAATGGCCCCTCTCTAATTGCCGATGGGCAAACTCCAATATTCCATTTAATTGCTCATTTATTACAAAAATTAAATATTTTTTCATGTTAGTATGTATAATAACGAAAGGCCTTGAAGTCTAGGGTTTGAATAATAATTTTCTACGATATAAATTAATAATTAATCATCCCTGAAATTCACCCCAGAGGCTCTAATCAACGCATCAAAGTCCAGAAAAAACTATATCGAATTGAGAGCTGCCTACCTTCGTAGGCAAAGGAAGATCCTCGGATATAACTTGCCGTTACAATACCAACAGATTAGAGTTTAAACGCAGCTGTCCACAATTAAGATTGGTGCGATCGCATCTAAAACGCACACAAATACACACACGGGAAATTGCCCTGAAGAAACATTCGGTCATGGGTTAACACGATCACTATCCCCAACCATACCATTTTTTATCCTCGCCTTTCCCCGTTTCTACAGGGTCAGCGCTAATGTGGGCGGGCTCATTTTTATTAATTTTCCGCACACTATTTTTATATCGTTTTGGTGATGATTTTACAAACGGATGCCCTTCCTGATGCGAACCACAGGGGACACACAAGCACATTCCGTACCAATACACATAGGCAACACACACAATCACGAAACATTCATAACCATGCTCGAGGTGGGATTCGAACCCACGATCCTTCGGTCCGAGATCGCCTCGGCACTATAGAGTGATTTTCCTAAGGATGAGCCAAAGTGACAGTTACTGCTGGCAACATAACTGAGGGTTCTCTGGTCGTTGAGCCTATTAGACTCCCTTCCCGCATTCGTTCGTTTGCAGTTGGCTAACTTGTAAATGGCTTCGACACTTCCTTTTGTGGTGTCGTCGTCCGACAAAAATATAGTGCGCTGCGAGAAATAATTGATGTTAGGAAGAGCTGTGTAATGTGCTCCTCTGTAAAAATTCTTTTTTTGTTATATATTACATTGAATTTACTTTTTGTGTGATTAATATTCTGTTTATTTTAAAACCAAGACTTGAATGCGAGATGCAACCGGTGCACGTGTTTCCGGCTTAAAATCATCTTTCTTTCTATTTACAATCGTGGTAGTATTCTTTTACTGATTGTGAGAGCATGTTAAGAGATTTTCCACATACGTAATTAAATTTAAATACTTCCCGGACTCGCGGACATGCATATTCCTCAGCGAAACTCTTAGACTTCTGCATAGGGGTGTTTTCACTGGAGCCATTAGCACTTTACGAAGGGGCGTGACTGAACAGCTGTCGCGGCGGAGGGATACTTCTCTAAAATACATGTGATGTTACCTTGTTTTCTCGAACTGTCACTTTGGCTCATCCTTAGGAAAATCGTTCTATACCGTGCTAGTGATCTCGCTATGCGGATCGGCGTCCCACAACATACCGTATTTTCCGTTATTTTTCCTTTAAATGAACGCTATCGTCTGTAGCGGGAGATGGACGACGGAGGCAGTGTCGCGTCACTGGGCTCTCCCAAATGCAGGTCAGAATACGTCACAGTCCGTCGGGTGGGGGCATAGACTTCCGAGCGCCGATCCGCCGAAGGAAAGCGCCGCTGACGCAATCCTCGGTGCGTGGCCCCAGTGGCCGGCGAGCGGTTTCCCCGCTGCGCCTGCGTCGTCGGCGGCGGTTTCTCCAAGTTTTTTTTTTTTCGCAAGGCGCACGTTGCTAACGTAATTGCCAAAGGGCTGCGAAATTGCTCGGTGCTCTTTTCCAAAATGTCGAAGTTGTTTAGGCGTAACTGAACGCGTAGCTAAACCGATCTTGTACTTAAACCAGGAGCGACCGTTCGATCTTCTGTTGCAGGAATTGTTACGAGAGTCTCAGGGAAGCTTTCTAATGTCGGCGTCACTTTCGGTTACTTGTCTGTCATCGCGAGGCTAATTCCAAGGTTTTCAACCGAATGAAACGCCACCTAGGTGTGAAAACAAACATTTTTTAAGGCGTGGATGTACTATTTGTATTTCCATTCACAGCGTATAACACGTTAAGTATGAGTAATTTTTAAATTTATGTTTGCGTGACCCTACCCTTACCCATTGCATGAGTAATTCTTCCGACAGCTCAGGCAGTCGCTAACTCACGGTCTTCTCCTGTACCGAGGCCCTAGGCGATTCAAATATTGAAGGAAAGGGACAAAGGAAGGGATTTGAACCAAAGAAACTTTTTGATAGATGCTCTGAGTTGGCAACAGAAGTGCTAACTGTAACAGCTTGGGTTATCCGCACCACAAATAAAAGGTTCATTTTTTCGCTCCAAAATTTAACAGCAACTCGGAAGCTCTGGTCAGACGGTCGAATGGTTGCTGTCACGTTAATTTGAGAAGTCAATTTACAAGATTGCTCTATCAAAGTAAATAATTCTTCCACTTCCGACAATAGCTTTATGTAAGTTTGTCCTGTGAAATTGCCCTTGCCTTGCTGGCATTGAAAGATGGACTGGAGGAGTCTTAGAACGTGTCAGAAGTTTCCTCCTCTCCGAAGATGTAACATTGAAAAAAATTAACAGAATTTTTACTAATTTACACAAATTTGTAATTTGAAAGCAATCAATGTTCATGTAATATAGTGTAATAAATATCCGTGAATTAATGTAAATATTCAACGTTAAAGAAGTCAGAGTTGTAATTATAAGCTTCAGTTATCACATTTCTGAAAATCATTACTGCTTACTGCCCTCTCCCTCAAGTCCTCTCTGAATCACACTCAGACATAATGTATGGTTGCTTTTGTTGTAGCTCTGAAGTTTTCGTCGCCTGTAAGTCCGACGCCTGAAGTTTTCGTCGCCTCCAGAATGCTGTCGAGATACGCTTTCGCCGCTCTGTGTATCGCTGTGATCGCAACTCAAGGATTTGCGTTTCCACAGGACGATAAGAAAAACGAACTGGACAATGTGATTTCGGAGGTGAGTTGTGCGTTCTGATGTAAGCCAAGAAACAAAACAGCAGTTTTTGTTTCTTATCATTGCTTAATTAATTATTAATTACGTACTATATAGAAAGTAACTAATATCTCAATGATTCATAATGTACTTGATCATTTTAATTTAATGAACACAATTCATTCCAAGAGTATCACAACTGGAGACAAGTTCATAATTTTGATACAAAACCACTGCACAGAACTGTATGTCTGCATGTAGACCTAACGGTACGACACGCAGTTGGATGGTAAGAGTTGGTGCAGTAGTCGAGGCGAATCTCATATTTTAACATTAATTTTTTTATTTGTAGACACAAACGTTTTAGTAATTTATTTCTGTACGATACAAATTCACAATGCACTTGAATGGGTCTTTTATTGTGTGACTATTTTATTATATTAAGTTATACTTGCGTTAAACACTTGAGCTAACATCCCAACAAGAAAAATAATATCACTGAAGAGCAAAGGAATCTAAATTGGTATTTTAGGACGTAGCGTCGTGATTATCATAAACTAGTATTTTAACCTTAAATAATATAATGTAAGAATAATCAAAAAATTGCAGAAGAAGAGTAGCAACCCCCATTTTACACTGTATTTGCACAGTGACATCCAACTTTTAAAGCAACACGAGAGTTCTCTTTTAATGCTATTTACAGTTATTTTTTATTATTTATTTTCTTTGAGATAGTATGACAAAGATTAGTCCCCATTAGTCCCCAGAAAACACTCCCCATTTGATATAATTGCTTAAATCTACTCACAATTTACATAAAACAATCTTACTGACTGCTCGGATGGTGAAGGTATCTTAACCTCCACCACCCTGGATACCTCTCTTTTGAATCGGGAACTGGGAATTTGCTCGTAATACCTATTTTGTATGTTGGAACTAAAGTCTTAAAGGGATTAAATTGGGTGTTTGAAATATTTTTGTACAAGTGTATGAATGAAAAATTGTGGTTGGTTAAAGGGTCGAACTGAAATTCATTGTGAAGTTGTGTATTGAAGATAAAGTAGCGTTCGTGATGGTACGGAGAAGCCGATTTATGTACTTTTGATAGTAATATAAATGAAGTATACTTGAAGCTTGTTGGATCCGTATGAGCATGCACAAAAAGAAGTGGTCTTATTCAGTTTTATAAAGTATTAAAAGGGGTATAGTATGATAATATCACAGATCAGTTGATTATTGATTTCAGCTGATGTAGTTTAATTTTTGCATACATAACTTTATTATTTATGTGATGTTTCCAGTTGAGGCGGGTGTCTAAGTCAAGGACAAAGTATTTATGAGTTTCTTGAGAGGGTTCCAGTGTACAAGTTCTTGGTTAAGGGAGATGGGCAGGGCAAAAGTATCAACTTACGTTGACAATTTTAGGTTTTAATCCGAGAAGTTTAAAAAATTTAATTAAAATAAGTATGCAACTTATTATTTTTTTAAAAATTATGTAAGTGGAAGCATGGTCAGGATATTAGATGAATATTTCCAAATTTCACAATTATAGCCATGTCAATATTGACAAATTTCAAGGTAATGAATAAAGTTAAATAACCATCGCCCCAGACAAGTGATATGAGACGCGTGACATCTTAAAAGATTTCAGGAGTCATTCTACGTTGCATATGGCTCATTAACTCTTCGGTAAAGAGTCCTACAAATTTACGCAATATGTGTCAATGTTACGTTTAAGAAACGTGACATTCAAGTTGAAAAGAGAAATCTTCAATGTAAATATCTCGTTAGTAGTGTATGATGACACATGGAAGCAATATGCATAAATCTGTCATTAATATTATACGTTAATGGCACAATACAAGATATTTCTGGTGCATTTGTTACATTATATTTGCATTACTGTTCCTTTTCTATACTAAATTTTATTTGTAGTTGATGAAATATTCTAAGTTCAGTTATTCGTTGTTTTGTCAATCACTTGTTTACATTCACGAACATTATGTAAAAGTTTGGATTCATCAGATAAGTCCATATTTCTTCTATTACAATGAAATAATGTAATGGGCGAAATTATTTGTAACAAAAGGACGTGGCTTACCACAGGTCAATGTGACGGTTTTGTTAGTAACTCGCTTTAGATCATAGTTAAGTCGCATTACAAGCATTTGAAGAATTTCACCAGTTTGTGTTTTTCCTAAAACCATTACCATTCCCAACTTTCCATTCAAAACAAACTAGTTAAAGAAAAAAATAACATCCTATTGAATAATTTATTAGATAGAAAACATACTTAAGTGTTTCACACTCAAGAAAAAAAGGAGTGAGTTTCACCATTCTTTCTAGGTAATTCCCAAAAAATGAATTCAAAGTGATTTAAACGTTCAATCTCAATGCTTCCGCCACTACGTTTGCACACATGTGATATCAGACTTCAAAGAAGCACTGAGAATGTTTTTTATCAACGAGCTTACGTTGCCAGTTTTAGTTTGTTTTCAATGAAAGAAGTTGAATGATATGGTTTTTAATTATGTAGAAGGAAGAGTGTTCTGAATATTGGATGACTAATTTGATAATTTATAATTAAAAACTTTAAAAATAATTTTAACAAGTGGAATAAAAAACGAATTCCTAAATGCTTTTGGTTTTACCCAACGATGTAAATAAAAATTCGAATCAATTCACAATCATAACATTCATTGCTACCTTATTGTAGAATCCTCTTCATACCCCTACAACAACTCTAACATTAAAATAACGTTTTCTTCAAGATGACTCATTGGTTTGTTAAATAAAATTAAACACATGCATCCCCAAAAGAAACAAATACTTTTTCCCTTTTTAAGAATAAAACCTATTACATGTTACAATTGGGGAGATGTACTACCATGTATGTAAAACTTGCTGTGACCCAAAAGTTATTCTAGGAACTGTTTGGTTCTATTGACAACTTAATTCTGTTTTATCCAAACCGATTATTTCAGTCCTTTGAAAGGTTTTCTCTATCTTTTAATTTGAATGAAAATCTTTCAATGACACGGTACATTGATTTTGATACATAACAATCATTCTTAATCCTAGTTTTTTGTCCATAACTGTAAGTTTAACTCTTCTTATCTGCTTACTAATTTTTAATTAGATTTCACTAATCATTAATTTCACAGATTATTTATTTTCCTAACAAATTTTTTCTCGATTCATAAAGCACTGTTCACTTTCCCTTTTTCATATTTCTAATTTACTCAGTCTTGCGGGACCTGAACAAGATATCGGACTTGAAAACACGTCTGCGTATGGTCTCTTACTCTTATAGATAGATAGATAGAAATTTATTCTACAATTGGGCAGATGATGCCCGGTGGCAGAATGCAAAATTACAATCACAAATAAAATAATAATATATAAAAATATATATAAACAAACAAATTGACTTTGTCATTTCCTATATATGCAGATGGCATTTACATTCCTATACTAAACATTAAAATGCATATACACTAACATATAAATGAATAAACCTACATATTACTATATAAACATTAAAATGCATATACACTAACATATAAATGAATAAAATTACATATTACTATAGTAAACATTAAAATGCATATACACTAACATATGAATGTAAATGAATGTAAATGAATAAAATTACATATTACTATACTAACCATTAAAATGCATATACACTAACATATAAATGAACAAACTTACATATTACTATACTAAACATTAAAATGCATATACACTAACATACGAGGGTCACTCCAAAAGAAATGCTCACCTTCCCATGAGAAACAAAAGCCCTCTTTCCCTGCACGTGGTCTCTCGCTTGCGCAGACGGACGACGCGGAGGCGGCCGTGGTGAGCAAGGCGAGCGAGGTGAGCGAGGAGGGCGGAGTGAGCGAGGTGACGTCGCCGCCCGCGCCCACCACCCTCACCGTGGGCGTCACGTCCGAGGCGGCGCCCTCCAGCAGCGCGGCGTCGCCCGCCAAGGACCACGAGCCCCCCTCCTCCACCACGCACCGGCCCAGCGCCGCCAACAACTTCTCCCGCCTCATCGACGACATCTTCCAGGTACTGCGCAGAGCACCAACAGCCGCCAGACGGATAGAGGGATCGGTTGAAGTCTAGAACACGGTACAACTTAAGGAAGTCGTTTAAACCGGCACTTGCGCTGCTCTGGCGAGGGGGAAATCCACGGTGGAGGGGACGAGGGGTGGTTAGGTGATTATAATTGGTCACCTACGTCATACGTTAGGGGAGGCAATTTTACCCTAGGGTCCAGTCGGAGCTCCATTAAAAGTCTGTGGTGTGTCTGTGATAAACAAAGCTTTCATCATTCGAATTCGTTGCAGCAGTTTGATTTCGAGGTTTTCTTACAAAGTGCTTTTGTATAAAAGTGAATTGGTAATTATGCGGTGGATAGACTCAAGGAAGTATGTAGTAAACGCGAGTGCACGAGCCTTGCTGTGAATTGGATCTGGGCGAGCGAAGCGAGAAAACTTGCCTTTTAAAGTAATCTGGGCATTAAAATACGGCGGAACAAAGTATATGAAGGGCGAGCCATGAAAATCGCCTACGGGTAATTTTTTTTCTATCAGAGCGGTTAGCGTAATTTGAGGGAGGGCTTAAGGAGATGCCCCTCCTCTACCCCCTCCCCTTCCCTGTCATCGCGCTTCTCTACAGGTGTACCGTGTACCGAACTTTAACCTTTAACATATATATATATATATATATATATATATATCCATCTATATATATATATCTACATTTACATATATTGTGACGTACCGGGTAGCCCGGCTTGTTCGCAGTAAATTTATTTGTAAGGGACAGGTGTTCTTTTTCGTGAATGGACTCGGGGTTATTAATCAAACACCACTGTTCCGTGAACAAAATAAACATGAATTATTTATTATTCTACACAAATCACTATTGATTACAAATACCGATGGTGGTCTTTATCCTTTTCTTTACCTCACCCAGAATCACTGTTAGTTCTTTCGATCTTACATCGATCGAGGAAATATTTACTGTTTAATCCTCCCTCGAGCGTCGGCAGCTTCGGGGACTCTGGTTGCCTCGTGCTCCTTCGCTGTCTGCCTGTTCCGCTCCACTGGGGACCAGCCGATGCGATGCGCTGCGTTTCCGAAGTACGTTCTCCAGCGTAATCTTCCCACGGTGCCTCTGCGCCTCCTCGCTGAACTCCTTTCCAGTTCACCCAGATTTCTCGATGTCACCTTCCGCGAGCTGATAAACGCCACTAATTATTCAAAGTACAGTTGCGAGCACGTGTCTCACCATTTCACCAGGCTACTAGTCTCGTGGTGTACTCCTCTGCACACAAGTTCTCTCGATCAGTACCACCCCGGATAATAGCTGTCACTCTGTCACTACGTCCGAGATACTAATGATGGTTATCTAGCACAAATTGTCCGTCAATCACTTTTTCAGCGCTCATTCGTTCGCGACACTATTCTACTTGTTCGAACGCGGAGCAGCCCCAGGTACGTCCTTCCTTACCGGTGGTGCACTCTGGCACTACGTCCACTTCGCCGCCCGTAACCGTTTTTCGTGGCTAGCGAGCGCCTCTGGCAACCGTTCTGCCGCGTGCTTGTTGTTGTATCGCCGTTTCTTTAGGCAGAAACGCGATGCGTTTCAATATCTATATCTATATATCTATATATATATATATATATATATATATATATATATATATATATATACACACACACACACACACACACACACACACACACACTAGCCAATTATGGTGGAATATCGTTTTCCGCTGTCACTTCAGCGTAAGGCAGAAGTTTGCGCATGCGCAGAGTCTCAGAAGTGGGGTAAGAGCCTAAGCGCTAAGGTGCTTCACGCTGGGCAAAAATTCTCTAATAATTCAGGTTCGCTGCGCTCACATGATAGTTGCATTAGTGATGAATTCATTGAAGTGGCGTATATATTTGCGAAGACATTCTTAATTAACTGTTTTCAGTTTATCAAATGCACAATGTATAGAAAGTTATGTAATGCTGCAAAAAAATCGATGTAATTTTCACGGAAATGCATGTTTTGGGGGCCACATGTATGGAAAAAGTTTGTGGAATGGAAAAAATTGGAGAAAAAGAAGAATCTATACAATGCTTACTGAACAAATGGGCTATCCAAAAACTTAGTAAGCCTAAAATACACGTACACTCGTTATGAGTAAAACTAAGTTAGTAAATTGCGTAGCACCGATACAAAATACATTTCCCTATACCCGGAACTCCAACTGACAATAACGACTTCCGCCTATATATCACAATACTAGTTTTAATAATCCGAATCACGAAATCTCTTTCAGTATCACACCCTTATTGTGTTTGTGTGTGTGTGAGGTTTTAAAATATCTCTTTTTGTAAGTTTATAAAGTAAATTCCATCACAAAGCCAATTTAATTTTTTTTCAATTTTTGTTCGTCCATCTGAGTTAAACCCAGGATCGGGTCGTAAATGGGATTTCACTAAAAAAGGTGGAATATTCAAGTGTAATTTAGGATACTTTAAGTAATTTTTTATTTTATACAGTATAATATTTTTGCTAGTGTTTTATCCGTAACTTCATAAAATTCTGGAATGCCTTTTCTTGTATATCTCATAAATAGTGGAAACATTCGCCGAAGTGCATCCGAATGTTCTTAATAGCATTATGATTCATTCCTATTGCGCAATTAGTCTGCGCGATTGAAGGTCAAAACTGAAACTTGGTCCTTTGGGAAGGGGGAAGGGAGGCGAGGCGGGCGAGGCGGGGCGAGGCGGGGCGAGGCGGGGCGAGGCGGGGCGAGGCGGGGCGAGGCGGGGCGAGGTGGGGCGAGGCGGGGCGAGGCGGGGCGGGGCGGGAAAGGAGCGCGGCGGAGCGGGGGCAGCTGTGGAAGGATCAGGGGGGAGCGGGGAGGTGAGGGTGGAGCGGTGAGGAGAGGGGGAGCGGGGAGGAAAGGGTGGGAGCGGGGCGGAGTGGGACGTCGAGGGGTAATACTTATTTAAGACATAAGGACGGTCTTATTACGAAACGAGTTTGATAACGACGAGTTTGATAATCGAGTATTGAAATTAGAAGTTACGATATGAATATCAAACGTTTCATCCACTTGTAAAAAATTTAATGAACTATAATTTTCGTTTAAATTTGACTATTTGTCCTGCGAAAGGGATAGGCTCATGTAGAAAGTAGTTAATAGTTGGCCACGTATTAGGTCTAATATTACACAACGAAAATGACCGTAATGGTCCTAGAACACTTGTTTCGTAATAACTCTTAATACACTGAGCTCAGTTTCGACAAATTTGACTTTAGATATCAACGTAGATAAATGAAATTACTTCCATTTTACACAATATAAATAATTTATTCTTTTCACTCCGAGTCTCATAAATGAACAAGCAACGACGGGGTAGTTCCTCTAAATTTGAATACATTTCTAGGATTCTAAGAATCCCACATCCCTTACAGCAACACGTTTACAAAATAAAAAAAAACTCACTCTTTCATTTTTTTGGCAGTGTGTAATAAAATATTGCCAAATTACCAAACAGAATATTACAATAATTTATATTTGTGCTATTCTGCACGAAAGAAATAATATTATTGCTTTTTACAATATAGCCATGGAATTTTATAATAATTGAACTCTCAATTTTTAATATTGTTCAATGGTATAAATAACCTTATATGATCACAGAAGTAGTACTAATTAATTTTAATGTTAACGATAATTTAACGATATATAATTTATAATAAAATGCATGATTATTGTGCATTCTTATGATTTTTTTTCTGATTACAGATCCCCATCAGCGTGCTAAAGGCTGTAAACACACTACTCTCGAATCCTTTCAGGTCGAAACACGGCTCTCACGAGTAATTACACGGAATGTCAAAATTTTCCATGTGTAATATGTTAAGGTCTTCCTTATATTATACCTTCACGCAATCAGCAGTGTCATTTTAGAAGTGGATGGAAATTTCCGGTTGTTCAGGAACCACTCACCGTAAGTCATCTCATTTCACGGTGGGCGCTCGTCGACTAAATGCGATTAGCGCACTGCACCATTCATCATAACCCGTAGACGTGTGTACACGCTTCTGCGTTCGTACAAAGCCGTACACATCAGCTGCTGGAAAGTTTGTGCCTACGTATGTAATCATTCGATTGCAATTTCATTATTCAACAAGGTTCAAAAACGTAAAGCACCAAACTTGTAATCTCACTACTTTTGTTACAAAACATCTGTTGTAATACCTAAAATATTTTAATAAAGATTTTGTAACAAACATTTTTATCCAATCTTTTCAAGAATGGTCGATGTACAAGAAAAAAAACACATCCAAAAATTGCCTTAGAGCAGGAGAGCGTATTTATCTTACCGGAGGAGGTTATTTCAAAGCCAAGCTAGCAGAAAATAACTGTCAGTGTACGAAATGTTTTATTCTATACACCGGGTAAATCGTGAAATGTTCTCATAAAATTTTCACTAATATAAGTAAATAATTTTCTAAACACATTATATATGAAATTTTCTTCTTTTCACTAAACAATGACTATTTTTGAGATGTGTCATTTTTCTTGTTCTTCGACGGTATTTGAGTTTTTAATATCTTAAAATTTCAGACTTCAGAATAATGAGAATTAAATAATGTGTAATTTCTAATAATATTTATTTTATTTATTTATTTACGCCAAAAACAATTAAAAACTGTGAGAGACGTGCTTCAGGATGAAATGTATATATCTAAATTTACTCTCTATATAATAGATTGAATTTGTGACATTTGTCCAGATCTCGCCAGTTGTACCCCTGTAGATAATTTAGATTTTACATCTCTCCGCAAATTAAAGAAACTAATGAGTCACTACTTGCAATGAAGTTCGAAGAATTAAGACTATACATGACGTGTATACTACACGAAGAAGTAAGACTAGACAGATTATCAGGTCAAGGCATAAAACAATTAAATATTAATACTCTGCCTGGTGGTCTATGGGGTTTGGGGCTGGTGGCGCATGTACACATTACACCTCAGACTGTGGTTTGAATCCCACGAGAAGCATCGGTGTTTTCAGTTGCGATTGTGGCATGGAGCCATACACAGTCCCCCATAAATCATCCTTCCACCTCTTCTGTCCTTTCCCTTAGCCTTTACCGGTAAGAGAAATACGACGCTAAGAGTCTACGCACTTCCTGCCGTGTGAACGGTCTACAAATTCCCATAGAAAGATGCAAGCATCCAGAGGGCTTATTGAAATGTTCTAGCCGAGGAGGAAAGGGTTCGAGGGTAATGCATGAGCGAGAGCTTGACCCAGCCGAGCGGCGTGGTCGCAGCAGCGTTTCCCTATACACTTACGGCAACGGGGCGTGCGACTAAAGATCGATCAAACAATAAAGATGGCCCCAACATAAAAATTACACAGATAGTCGAAAACAGTATGACCATACTAGCGCCCATAGCCATTAACATTTGGCATTAGGAAGAGAGCGAGGGTTGGTAACTGGAGGGTTTAATTCCAAGCGGTTACAGCCAATTTCCTTGACTTGAAATAATGTACCAGCGCCCATTCATTCTTTATATTCGGTTATACGTCTTACTGCCCGCCAATAGAAACAAATGAGGTCATTTTTTTTTTGCGAATCCATCCACACAATTCTAAGAAATTTCTCTCAAAACCTTGTTTTTTGGGTTAAACAATTGAAACGTTTTTGGGTGACTTGCAGCAGCTACAGAAGTGATCAATATCTCATTCCATTCCTCTCAACTAGACAAATCGATTTGACAATTGTTAATAGATTCCTTCAAGGATATTCTGGAAGAATTCTAGAAAAGCAGTTTTTGGGTGGTTTCAACCTACCTGTAACTGTGAAACGCTGTGAATTACTCTACTCTCTTTCGGGCATTTACATGAACCTTTACGACTTGATTCATCAGACTGACGACAATCAAAACTAATTTTGTAATGAAACAAACATTTAAAAAATTATTTTAATCCGTACTTCTTATGTCAGAAGTGGACGACTCAGGCAACTTCAATACGTTTAAAATTTATTTTGAGCTTGGGGCACAAATAAAACGTTTAAAACCAAAATACTCGCAGGAGGTCCCACGGTTAAACATATTGTGGTCCTGCAGGGATAGGGTTCGTAAGTCTCCTTCTCTGAGCAGTGGTTTCCTAGCTCTCCCTGATCACTTGCAGAGGAATGTCGAGGCGGCATTCTGTACAATGAGACGGTCCGCGCGCGATACTTCATCTCACCTATTCTCACCTTCTTAGATTGAGGCCAGAGGGATGCGTGTTCCAATCCACTTTGCTAATTTCGGGCGCATCGAACCACTGATCATTCGCAACTGCGATGGTTACTCGGCATTCGACCGGACCAGACATTTGTATTAAAATTATCGTATAATGGTTTATCATCATCTTCGTCATCTCCTACAGGAGATATGAAATGAAAGCATAATATTCAATCTGTTCGCTGAGAACTAAACTTGAGGAATGTTTGATAGAGCATGAGAAATATAAATATATGCATCCCCAGTGACCTATTTGCAACTATTCAAAATTTAGAAACGCGCTCGTTTGAATGCCATGCGATTCGTTTCAAGAAGTTACTCGAGAAATGAAAATAGTGCTTCGAAATAGGTTCATTCTTTTTTTAATATCCCATATTTTTAAAAGAAGGAACACATTTACATTGCTTTTGTGAAATTGCATTAATATTTTGCAGAAGCCATTATACACTTTTCCAAAAAGGGTAGAGTCCAATAAGGCTGTGAAAAGTGCTCCCAAACCAAATCAATAATCGTGATGCTCACATGAAAGAGAATAAAAATTGCCGTAGGTAAAAAAAAAAAAAAAAAATCAGCCTCCTAGGGCAATCTGTTGCAGAGATACGAGAAACGGGTTTTTCATGTTTTATTTTTTCCTGAACTTCTCTTGCAAGTATTAGGCAGTAAAAATTGCAGAGGGGGGGAAATAGTTGAATTTGAAGGTATTTTCGCCAACCAATTTTGACGCCAAGTGCATATAGAAAACAATTAATTAATTTTTGAAATTGATTTTCGACGTGATAACGCTGAAGAACGGTCTCAGTTTTTCTCCAAGAATGTGTCTTATAACATTCTGTAACATATTTTTTTCAGATATTTAAGCAATGTGGACGATAGTGAAAAAAATGGAAAACCAATTTCATCAGTTTAAAAATTGGCGCCAAAATGTGATTGTAATTTTCTTTCACCAATGTTTAAACAATTTTTTTTTGAAAGGTCTCACTTACCAGCATGATTTGCAACTTTCTGCTGACAAATGTTTGTTTCATGTGAAAGTATTTATATTATCGAAATAAAATCATCAAACCCTTTTGTTTTTAGATTTGTGTATTTTTTATAATATAAATTAAATTACTCGGTTTTAGGTACAATCATTATGTTTAGAATATAAATCAAATTACTCAGTTGTAGATTTATTAATCATGGACAACTAGACAATTAAACAGTACTAGTGAGAACCCGTCAAAATTTGACGGTGAGATCTGAGATAAATGTAAAATACTGTACCCAGACTAATGTTCACAATATATTGCATTGTTTCGATCTCGAGCGTATAACGAAGATATTCTGTGAGGAGGAGTTCCCAAAATTTTGAACGCGTATGGTCCATGGCCAGGTGGCAATGCAATATCGGCACAAAAGATATAGCACTATTATACTGAAGGATATTATTTCTAACGTTTTTTGATGTGTCATCATCTCCTACAAACAACTGTTTGATTTCTTCTGGCATATTGCTCGAAGGTATACTTATTTTACCATTTAAGCAACACAGAGTAAATCGTTTGCAGAATTTCTCACATGGAAAGTACAAAGCAGAACAAAACTGACATTTCATAGACAATGACCCAATAGAAAACGAAATGACCTCACTATCACGACACCTACGCTGACTTTCTCTTTCCCTGCGTTCAGTTAATGTACGTTTGCGTCTTTTGGGGCGCGTGGACAACGATTCGGAATTCGACATAACCTGTAAACAACTTCACTAAAGTATTACAACCGAGCAAAACCCACTGTCCGAATGTTCTCTACAAAATACACCACAGAAGCAAGTACATGCAAACTGTCAACACCACAATGCAATTATTACACTGAAACAAAACCTTGACGAATTGTAAACAAATCTCAACAATCAAAACAAAACATCAAGCAGCGTGGACTCACATCTATGGACTCATGTATATCGATTTTGAAACTGCCACCCTTTGAAAGAAAACAATTGACTATTGATAAGCGTACTATTAAAGAATGATTTAATTAATTAATTTACACTGTAAATGTTGGTAATAACAAAATAAAAAAAAAAAAAATATAAAAAAATATATCAATTTTCGACAAGTTCCGAGCGTGTGACAAATAATAAATGATCGCAGCTATGTAGGAGCAGCATGCTAGGGTTCGTACGTTCGTACGTTGACAATAATATCGTTTCACTCCCGACATTCCCATGGAGGAAAGAGATGAGTGGGCTCCAGCAGTGGACCGATTTGTGCTCGTTCTGCGCAGCACCAGTTTCCGTCATGAACCATGTGACCACTTCGTTTGAAAAGCGAGACCAGGCGACAGACGCCACGTTGCATGGAGAGCACGAAGTGTTGAGAACATTTTGAAATTGGCATAAAGTGACAACTTTCAACGGTGACGAACCAAAAATAACACGATAAGGAGTAATTGCAAGAGCAGATGTAATATTTTAAAAAGCTTATCATATTTTAAAAAGCGCTTATCAGTTTGTTTCAATGACGTGATAATTTTCACATTTAAAATTTCCGCTAATATTATGACGCAAACGGGTGCCTGAAGTTCATTGGCTGAAGTCGGATGTACAAGAGGCCACCTATCTCTTTCCACCAAGTGTAGCGTCGCGTGGTTCGGCGCCGCGGCGTCGGGCCGCGCCGGGCCGCGCCGGACGCGCCGGACGCTTCGGGAAACCCGCTCTAGCCGGATGCTAAGTGGGGTGTGAAGGCGACGGCGCCTCGCCGCGCCGGCTGGAAAACCCGTAGGAATCCAGGCTGGAAATTCCCTGAAAGGGACGCGCGCGGATGCGAGGCTAAGAGATGTCGGTTGCAGCCCTGGAAGGGCTGGCCAGCGAGCCGTATGACGCCCGCTGCTTGTAGGGTGGGGGCGAGCCAACGGATATATAAGGCCGCACCGACAGGCGCCTCGTGGGATACGCTGGGTGTCGAAAGACGAGAGGTATCTCCAGTGCATTCATTGCACGTGATCTTCGGGTCGAAGATCGGTTTGGCGACAGGCCATGTAACTGGTATAGTTACGGGACTCTATGTCCGACAGCTTCGCACCTCGCGTTGCTTTTTGCTGCTTTCGAAGCAGTGGTTCTGGGCGAGGCCTAGGGACGGTCGCGGGGTTTCGCGGCTAAGAGAACTGAAAGGTTGCCAAGGGGTTAGTTTTTTGTATTGTAATCTTTGTACATTAACTGTAAATATACTGTAAATATATTGTAAATATCAATCAGAGCAGTCGTCTGTGTTTTTTCATCCTAGTACGTCACACAAGGATATTCCGATTGAGTTTGGTACATTAACGATATAACACCTATAAGATTTCGAGTTCATATATAGTGAATAATATGTTTAATGCTCTGTTTAAATATCGGTTAAAACGTTTTTTCCAATCACAATTTGCGCGAATTTCTCATTTTTAAACTGATAAAATTATTTTTTTAACTTTCGTCCACATTGCTTAAAAATCTGAAAAAATATGTTACGGTATGTTATAAGACACATTCTAGGGGGAAAACTGATACAGTACTTCAGCGTTATCACGTCGAAAATCAATTTAAAAAATTAATTTATTTTTTTCTTTATGAATTTGGCGTAAAAAATGGTAGGCAAAAATACCATCAAAATCAACTATTTTTCCTCTCTCGGCAATTTTTTCAGCCTGATACACACAATTGAAGCTAAGTAAAAAATAAAACATGAAAAACACGTTTCTTGTCGTATCTCTGCAACATTTTGTCCTAGAAGGCTGATTATTTGTGAATCTGCGGCATTTTTAATTCTCTTTCATATTAGAATCGCGATTATCGATTTGGTTTGGGGGCATTTTACTCCGCTTTATTTGGCTATACACTTTCCTGACATAATTTCTTGATATATCTATGTTTTATTGCGATGTCTTGATTCGGTTCGTTCATAAACTAACGAAACAAGTTTGCGAAGTTCACTGCTAAATGAATCAGTTCAGTCAAATAATTTAAGTTAATGCGACTCCGTTCTGTGAATTGTGAGCGCGATTGTGTTCGTCTGAAGGCATCAGATCCCGTGGGACCGAGCCGGGTAAAAGTTTGAAATATACAGTCGTAAACGCTAGTGTTCGCCCGAACGCGAATTCGGCCGAGTACAAATCCGTTCTGACCGTAGTCATAAGGCCTAAGTTACTTGTAATCCCTTCCCCATTTCATCTCCGATGATCTGTTAATAATGAGAGGTCAAGAAGGCAGATGAACAAACTACTGTGCCCCAAAACTCGTGCTTGGAAACTATTACTTCTGTTTATTCTTAATTGATTCTGAAGTGTTTGTTGTGTCACTTTGCCGTTTGCAAAATAGACATATCCGTGTAAATTGGGGCGACATAAATCAGTGCGGCTGCTGCCTGGCTCAAAGCATATTGTGAATGATGCCAACAGTACACACTTGTCCTGGCAAAGGTAGATCAGTGACTGATATCACTGCAGTGCCTCTGATGGAGAGTTCCTTAACAAATGGGACACGGACCACGCGCGATCTTTCTTTTTCTATCCTCACCCCTTTCCTACACACACTTACATTTACATGCAGTATACTATGCCTCTCACGAGCCGGGAGTCCAATCGGAGGCTTAGAGCTTGTCCCGACTGAGGCGCGGTGGTGGGAGATGTCTGGTTGGAGAAAAACCGCAATCCTACGTGTAGGTCGGCACCGTATCACACTATTGAGCGAGGGAAGATCACCGACATTCGTGATAAACATGAACTACACTTACAGTACTAACGACCCGAGCTGTTGATGCGACCGGAAACAATATAATCAATCACTGAAGTTCACACTTGTACTTTCCATTACTTTGTTCTAAAAAATAATGTACGCAACTCTTACGCAAGTGTCTTTAGCATACGGATTTTAAAATTTCAATATATTCTCAAGTTGCCTCATCTGGAAATATTACGTACTTTTGTATAACAATTGCACGCCAAACACTACCATTCATTACAACTTACGTCCCTTTTTTACGTAGTGTCAATAGGTACTTAATACCAACTAGGTAAGTATTCTTTATTTCTGTACTTTTTACATTTCGATGCCTACAGACGCCCATTGTTGGCTAAGATAAGTTTCCTCCACTAGCTTCCGTGATACATATGTCTCCCTATCCAACGCGTCCATGAGTGCAATATTCCTAAAGGCATTCCTCGCGCCTCGAAAATCGTAAAACTCTTCGGAATTTTTAAAAGAGATAATGGGTACAAAAACGAATTGCATCTTGTCAACGGCGCGGGAACATCACCATCAAACAACGAGAACTGAGATTTTCTCCTATTCTCGATGCTTCTCGGAGTGAGTCTTACAGTTTCAAGCCCAGGAGCTAGCGACATCTGGTGTCAGATGGGAGGAACTAAGAACTCAGACAACGAGCTTCGGTTCCAGCAAGTCTCATGCGTGTCCCTCACCAATGAGCGAAACATATACATCGATTTCAGACTTTTCTGTATACGTTAGGGAGTGTATAAAATATGGATAATAATTATCTATGAATAGTAATTTTTGATTATATTTGAAATGTGTTAATATCCAAAAACCTTGTCTTCGAAGTTTACAGGCAACATTTCTGAAAAGAAAAGGACGGTTTAAATGAAAACTATTACTCTGAGAAAATAATTATTCACTTATTAAACCAATGTATGGAATTTAACATGCAATATATTAAGTAAACATCATCCCATGTGAATGTGGAAAGCTTCTTACAATTTCGAACATTTGCGATCTATGGACCTCAAGAAAAATTAATTGGTGTGGGCACCGTTATAATGTACCCAATCTACATCCTTCTGTAACGCAATACTTCGTCTAGAGAATAAATTCATTTCAAAATACAAATCAATAATTTCTTTAAAATGAATAATTTTTACTTCTAATTAATAAATTCTTTTAAAATTTAAATAATAGGTTGAGAGCAACTTCGAAATGTTCCATCTGAAAGAACCCTGGTCCATTTCTTTGTCCTGTACTTACCATGAGAGAAAGTATGAAGTTCATGGTGTTTTAGTTTTCAAATAATTTCGACTTACCAAGATTAAAAGGGTCTCACTATCTATAATATCGCAACATCTAAACGAAATAGCATATGCATAGAATTTTTTTAAAATTTATTTAATAGAGTGAGCTGATTATACGACGCTCAGCCATATGGCTTTTCAGTTGTTCGGAGCGAGCATTTTCAGACGAAAATATGCGAAGGGGGTGGCTACAGCCACCTCCCATTAAACATATATTGAAGTAGTGCGAATGATAAAGTGGAGGAATACATATTGTTGACTTTTTATGGGAGAACTATTTATTTCATTATCTTATATCAGCCAGTTTCCGGAGGAAGATGTGGAAGGGGAGTCGGTTGCGGAGACGAGTTTCTACAGGATGCTCTTTACCTATGTTGTAGTGGGAAGCACCGGTACCTGAGGGTAGATTTAGGAAGAATGCACAGAATACATCTAGTTGGGACAGTCTCTTTTAATAATAGAGCAGATGAGGTAATTAACAGACGAATAACGCTAGCGTGGAAGAACTTCTGGTCCCTATCGTTCTTACTTCTGGACAAAAGACAAAAATGGAGACGAAGAAGGAAATAATGGACTGCTCAGTGCTGCCAATAATGCTGTATGGATCACAACGAGGACCGCTACACAGAAACGTATGCAAAAACTAGCGGTGACAAAAAAGAAAAGAGAGAAAAGTACTCCACGTCTCTATCCACGACAAAATAGGGAATGATGATATCAGAAAAACTATCCGAAATTGAAATGGAATTGGGGGTGATCATGTTGCCAGAATGAATCCCGGGAAGTGGGCATATCAGCAGACAACAGGGGACCTGAGAGATGGAAAGAGAAACACAGGAAGACAGAAGATGGGATGGTGCAACAAACTACAGGAAAAGGGAAAAAAGAAAAAAGTGAGAACTTAACGGTGAGACAATAGTGTGTAAGTTTTGCCCGAAAGGGATTACGAGTAGTATAGGCATATAATAATAAGTTATTATTATTTAAAGTAATTAAAAATTACCAATGCGCGAAGAAAAATATCTTCTAATTGCAACACGTGTAAGATATCTCCTTTAAATAACAATTAAAACTTTTATAGTCATAAATAAGTAACAAATTTTCCTCTTTTTGACAATTCAATCCATTTTCAATTGATTGTATATTAATTATACAAGCAGAGTTAAGGGAAGGAATGATAGGTGTAAAACATTTCACAATTTCAACAATCCTCTGGGAGAGGTATATAATCAAGAGTGACTACTAACAATAATAAGAAGGCAAACACGAAACAGTCCAGCCAGAGAAGAGCACTGATCTCGACACGCGAATGCAAGATGAAGGAAGGTGTTCTGGCTGAACGTTACGGAGGAAGGCGTGCGAAGAGGGTAAGCGGCGTAAACGAATGGATTTTGTGAAGCGGCCAAGAATCCAGTACTATCTGTGAATATAAAGAACACACAAGTTCGTAAATCGAGCTTTAATGAATTATAAGACCTTCATGGTCTTTAAATTTTAATTTAACATTTTTTTATCGTTAAGAGGATAGAGGAGGGGAAGAGAAGAAGATTTTAATGCTTTAATCGTTTTATCGGATATTATTCGTAATTACCAAGTACTGAGATCCTAATTTATTTATTAGCGTTTTCAGGCACGTCAACTGCTAAGGTCATTAGTACCGGAAGTGTAGTGAATGTTTTATCGCGAAAGGTGGCGGTTATCCGCGGTTGAAAAGCGAGAACCGGCGCCGACCTACACGTCTGCTACCGGGGTTTCTCCAACTAGGTATCTCCCACCAGTAGGTCACCGCCTCAGCCGAGACAAGCTCTAAGATCCCGGCTGGGCTTCCGACATTTGTTGTAGTGTATTGCATGAAAGTATTAGTGTGTAGAAAGAAGAGGTGAGGATAGAACAAAGGAAGTAAGATCGCGCGCCAGTGGCCCGTTTTTTAGGATACTGCCCCGGGATTCACCTGGTGTTGATCGGAGAAAGCACGGAAAACTACCGATCAAAGCATTTGGCTGCCAGAATTCTCCAGATTGCTGCTGAATTCGACCTAGCTATGTAGCTAATGACGAATATCATACCAACGTCGGGACCCCAACTCTTGGCCCGGCCAGAGGCACAGCAGTGACATTAACTGATAAGCCACCAAAGCCGGTCATGATTCTTTACATATTTTACCGAGTTGAAGGAAAAAATACAAGTAGAATGTTGTACGAGATCGGAGGTGAGATCAACGGTGTATCATTTTCGGGGAAAGATTGACTTGTTTCCGAACACGTCAAATATAGTCATTAGTTCTGTAACTGTAGATCATGAATTATCGCAAGAGGTGGCGGTGTTCCTCTCTCGCTGGAAAGTGAGATCTGGCGCAGACCTACGCCGGCTTGCGCAGCTTCCACCTCTAGGTATCTCCAACAAGGCACCCAATCCAGACAAGCTCCAAACTCCCGACTGGTCTCCTGGTAGTGCAATGCATGAAAGTGTACCTATTTGTGTGAATACGTATGTGTGTAAGTAATGGGAAAGGAGGGGACAAAGTGAGGAAGAAAACATCGCGCATGGTTCTTGGCACATTTGTCAAGGTACTGCTTCAGCATTCGCCTGTTATTAATCGGAGATTGTTATTGACGAAAAACTAACGAACAGAGCAGCGAGCCGCTGAATGGTAGGAAATGACAATTAGTGGAAGGCGCCACGTGTGGAAGATAAAAGGAAGAAAAAATCCGTTCTTCGAACCATCCAGCAACTGATATCCACCTGCTTTGAAACCACGAGAAGATAACAGTAACAGGTCGATGTTCTCATAAACTGTTCTCACTTGTTTAGTAAAATAATTCAAGCTTTAATTTGTAGCATGTTGTGACATTTGTGATGGTGAGTAAATAATCGCTTTAATGTGTAGATGTTGACCTTGTAGCATTGTGAGTAAAATAATCAAGCTTTAATTGTAGCATGTTGTGACATTTGTAACATGGTGAGTAAAATAATCAGCTTTAATTCGCATGTTGTGACATTTGTAACATAGGTGAGTAAAATAATTCAAGCTTTAATTCGTAGCATGTTGTGACATTTGTAACATAGGTGAGTAAAATAATTCAAGCTTTAATTTGTAGCATGTTGTGACATTTGTAGCATAGGTGAGTAAAATAATTCAAGCTTTAATTTGTAGCATGTTGTGACCTTTGTAGCATTGCTGAGTAAAATAATTCAAGCTTTAATTTGTAGCATGTTGACATTTGTAACATAGCTGATAAATAATTAAGCTTTAATTCAGCATGTGACATTTAACATAGTGAGTAAATAATTAAGCTTAATTGTAGCGTGTTGTGACATTTGTAACATAGTATAAAATAATCAGCTTTAATTTGGGTGTTGTGACATTTGTAGCATAGCTGAGTAAATAATTGCTTAATTTGCATGTTGTGACATTTGTAATAGCTGAGTAAAATAATAAGCTTTAATTTGTAGCATGTTGTGACATTTGTAACATAGCTGAGTAAAATAATTCAAGCTTTAATTTGTAGCATGTTGTGACATTTGTAGCATAGCTGAGTAAAATAATTCAAGCTTTAATTTGTAGCATGTTGTGACATTTGTAGCATAGCTGAGTAAGAGAGTGAAGCGAACTGGAATGCTTCGAATGGCGAAGCAGGGGAAGGGAAATTCATTATACAAGGATATCAAGCGTGCCAGGAAGAGCTTGCAGAACATAATGAGTAGAGGCATCGAAGCTGTTCGGCCGTGTGCAGCATCCTCAGTTTTGGACGAAAAGGATATACAATACAAGAGTACATACCAAATGTTGGACAGTATAGTAAAGATAGTTATCACGTACGTACGTACGTATTCAAGGGAAAGGAATTGTACGATGTAAATATTAGATTTAGTATAAACTTTGTAACTTAGTAACAGCAGAATAGGAATTTGTAATTGTGTTATATATTTATTATATTAAGTAAATAATGTAGGGTAGTTAGTACACATTGTAAATATTTTTTATACTCTGACTGAGACCAATAATAAATACACTTCACCTGAACGATCTTTCATTTTAACATGAATGAAACGGAAAATTCATGTAACATAACTTAGCAGGTAAATTGCACTCCAATTTCGCAAGAATTATAATTTGAAACTTTGAGGGTTTCAAAGCTGAATCTATTTTGATAATTTAAAGCAAATTATTATTTTTCTGTTTATGGACTTAATTTCAGAACTTGTTGAAAATTATAATGTTGTTAAGTATTTATTGTGTGTTTAATCAGTTTTTAAGACGCTTTTTTTTTTCAATTTGATTCAGAATTCTTTATTAATTTTATTCCATCCAAATAATCCTATTTATCAAACCCCAAGATTAGATATTAAATTCTTTTTAGATTTTTGAAACCATAAAATCTACCCAACAGGAGAATACTTTCTGTACTTGTAGTAAACGTTTGAGAGGTGGATTAGATAGAGGCTAATATTTAAGAGATGTGACGCTTGTTAAACTGGTTAGCAATATGAGGGAAAGGGGTGAGAAAGTCATTTAATTAATGTATAATCCTAAAGTACAAGAGAAACAGAATTCTTATTTTTATGTTACCGTCGTAAAGGTGAAATTTATGAACAGTTATGGAGTATTCTCTCCCCCTTCGCAAAAAAGCAGTGTTTTATTTGCTTTTTACAGATTTATTTTCCTCTACGGTCGAGTCAGAACCATGAATGTAAATTGACTTTGATTGTGACTGAATTACACGTTTTTCTAAGATACAGTATAGTGATGAAGCAATCAACCAGCACCCATGTACCGTTCTTTTATTAGCAACTCTATTAACAACGCGACTAAAGATTATCCCTCCAAGGTCTTTCGACGAATGAAAACGAAGAAACAATTATGAACATTAAGAGTGAAAAAGTTGCTAAACGACTTGGGTGAAAGGACTCAAAGCACTCAAGAACTTTCGAAGATTCAGGGTTTAGCTCTCCCCGTTTATTTCTTCAATTAACACTTTTGCAGGGTTGCCACATGTTAGCCATTGGCAATTTTTTGTGTTTAACGAGTGAATCTCGAGAGATAAACTATTTCATTTGAATTTTGAAGAATTATTTTTAGAACTACTAGTTTTTGATAACAGGATTATTTCAGACGAAAATAAAATTAAAATCTTTACCTTTTCAATTCCATAATACAATTTTTATGATATAAAATTGACATAAATACATTATTACCTCTTCATTAAGCACAAAATATAAAATTAAAGCGCAGACAACACAATAAGGAATAAATAAAATAAAAGCATAGGATTTCTTGAATAAAAAACACAAAGATTCAAGGATCACTTTTCGTTTTTTTTAAAATTTCGATTTACTCCTGGATTCGAATGCCCCTTTTCATGTGTTTAATGTGAATAAATAGTAACTAGTGAGCGACAAAATCATAATAAAGAAAATTATCCATGTCAGAGTTCCGTCTACCCTACGAAAGAAAAAAACACCTTCATAGGTAATACAGCTGAAATTACTCTCTTACAAATATTCCCATTATCATAAATTTTGAAAAACGGATTAAAGACATTCTATGAAAACAAATCATTACACATATCCTAATAAACTCCTAATCGCCATTCAAATATATTTAAGTATGCAAAGAACACATATACTTTCTAGGATGCAGGGCAAAGTGCCTTTCCTCATGATCATCCAAGTAATTAGCGCTTTTTGTCACGTCGCATCGCGTCACTCTCCAACACTCAAACGGCCGGAAGAGGCGCGTTCGCATCGCTTAAAGGAGCGGAGAAAGCCTTTCAGTTCTCGCTTGCTAACGGCCGCTTCGAATCATCACATGGACGTATCAATTTCTCCACACTGATGGGTTGCAAAATGATATCAAATGTACTGATTTGATTGATTGTTAGAGATTCCGGGCGCGTCAATTACCGAAGTCATTAGTTCCGGTATGTTTTTCCATCGTAAGGTGGTTGTGATGTTCCCACGCTGAATGGCGAGATCCGGCGCCGCAGAAGAAGAAGAATACAATTCACAATGCAATCCGCAATGTTATTTTGCATTCTGCCACCGGGCATCATCTGCCCAATTGTAGAATAAATTTCTTTCTATCTATCTATCTATCTATCTATCTATCTATCTATCTGTCTATCTGTCTATCTGTCTATCTGTCTATCTGTCTATCTGTCTATCTGTCTATCTGTCTATCTGTCTATCTGTCTATCTGTCTATCTGTCTATCTGTCTATCTGTCTATCTGTCTATCTGTCTATCTGTCTATCTGTCTATCTGTCTATCTGTCTATCTGTCTATCTGTCTATCTGTCTATCTGTCTATCTGTCTATCTGTCTATCTGTCTATCTGTCTATCTGTCTATCTGTCTATCTGTCTATCTGTCTATCTGTCTATCTGTCTATCTGTCTATCTGTCTATCTGTCTATCTGTCTATCTGTCTATCTGTCTATCTGTCACTCATCTGTCTATCTGTCTATCTGTCTATCTGTCTATCTGTCTATCTGTCTATCTGTCTATCTGTCTATCTGTCTATCTGTCTATCTGTCTATGTCATCTGTCTATCTGTCTATCTGTCTATCTGTCTATCTGTCTATCTGTCTATCTGTCTATCTGTCTATCTGTCTATCTCTATCTGTCTATCTGTCTATCTGTCTATCTGTCTATCTGTCTATCTGTCTATCTGTCTATCCTGTCTACCTGTCTACCTGTCTACCTGTCTACCTGTCTACCTGTCTACCTGTCTACTATCTGTCTATCTGTCTACCTGTCTACCTGTCTACCTGTCTACCTGTCTACCTGTCTACCTGTCTACCTGTCTACCTGTCTACCTGTCTACCTGTCTACCTGTCTACCTGTCTACCTGTCTACCTGTCTACCTGTCACCGTCTACCTGTCTACCTGTCTACCTGTCTACCTGTCTACCTGTCACTGTCTACCTGTCTACCTGTCTACCTGTCTACCTGTCTACGTCTGTCTGCCTGTCTGTCTGTCTGTCTGTCTGTCTGTCTGTCTGTCTCGTCTGTCTGTCTGTCTGTCTGTCTGTCTGTCTGTCTGTCTGTCTGTCTGTCTGTCTGTCTGTCTGTCTGTCTGTCTGTCTGTCTGTCTGTCTGTCTGTCTGTCTGTCTGTCTGTCTGTCTGTCTGTCTGTCTATCTATCTATCTATCTATCTATCTATCTATCTATCTATCTATCTATCTATCTATCTATCTATCTATCTATCTATCTATCTATCTATCTATCTATCTATCTATCTATCTAGACATTATGGACCGTCGCACAGGGGTGCGGGCGGGGCTGATGGGATGGCTTTACAGGGCGGCGAACCTGTTACCAATCCACGGCATACCATCACGCTCCAATGCACATTGACGCACTTCACTGACTAGCACAACGTTATTTGGATTGCTTAAATTTTAAACATTTCCGTGTGCGGTCGTTAAGTTAAAATACCTCTTATTACTAGCTTAATTCTAATTTATTTCTAAAACTAAGAGTATTGTGAGGAAGGCTTTCGAAAATTGTTACAATGAAACTGCTCAAATTTCTTATAATTTTATTAACGGACGAGAATTTCCCCACATATGTCTTTTGCTTCTTTGTACGAATTTTGTGAAAGTGATTCCCTCCACCGAAATTCTTGGGCATTTTAAATGTATTGCAAATGTTCTGCCAAAAGAGTTGAAAAACAATGGAGGTGAAGGGTTTTAGCGATGAATAAATGGTTGGAAAGCACTTCTGGGAAGTGCCACTTATATCGCCACCCGAACAAATTCCTTTGGTACGATCTCCCAGATTCTGAACATCTAATAAAAGATTGAATATTCAAATCGACATTAACGAAGCGTTCACAATTTTCACTAAGCCCTTGTCAAGATATGCAAAACAAGCGGAAAAAAATTTAGTACTGTTTACAGGAGCCTGGTGAGAAGGTGGTGCGATAGCAATGTTTATTTTTCCGTCTATTACACGCTTCAATGGAACCTCATTTGCAATAGGGAGGTCGGTGATTATTTCCGAATAGTACCTTGAGCTTACATTACTTTCACTTGTCCATACATAGTGCGGAGGTAGGTGACCAAGTGACAGAAACCTGATACTTGATTTTCCTGGACAAAAAATTAATTGATGAAGCTTGAAATATATTACAAATTGCGTGCGTGTGTGCCTTAGCATTCTACATCTTATCAGGTGAAAATGCTCCTTCCTTAAATGAGTTTTGAGCCAACAAAATACAGTTATGCCGCATCTGTCTTCGTTTCCTCGGTTGGCAAAACTATTAAATATAGTGAATAGTAAAAGTATTAAATTCTAGTTAAAAATCCCACTAAATTCGAGACAATGTAGTCAAGACGCGCGCACACTCTCACACAAACACACACACATTTGCTTTTAACGCGACACTTGTATCACCTTCATTTATAACTCTCATTTACAAAATAAGTTTTTTTTTCCTTCCAGAAGACATGTATTTATCTTTTAAGTTACCAGATCACCAGGAATAAACAAAATTAATATTTGTCATCGAAGACAGATTTGGCAGATAATAATTATTCCGACATTCTGGAATTCACATATTAATACAATTTGCTAAATCAAGCAATATTACCCCTCACCTAAAGAGCTTTCAATTAAACCACACCCACGGAATTCCTCGCATACTCCCGAAGGTTCCCGCGCAACGTCCAACACGTGTATGTCGCTGGCACGTGCAATCGGCGAGTCGCCGGGCGGACGATTGGTCACTTGGACGGGGCGTTGTGAGGCGGATAGTGGCGGGTGGGGCGAGATGGGGCAGGGCGGGGCGGAGCGGGGCGGGACGGGCGGACGGGCGGGACGGACGGAAGGGACGGGCGCGCGGGCGGACGGGCAGGAAGGGGCGGACGGGGACGGGACGGGGGACAGGACGGACGGACGGTGCGGGACGGGCGGGCGGGGCGAGGCGGGCCGGGCGGGGCGGGGCGGACGGGACAGGACGGGCGCGCGGGCAGGACGGCGGCGGACGGGGCGGACGGGGCGGACGGGGCGGACGGGGGCAGGACAGGGGCAGGACGGGGCGGACAGGGGCGGACGGGGGCGGACAGGGGCGGACAGGGGCGGGACGGGGCGGGACGGGGGCGGACGGACGGGGCGGGACGGGACGGGGCGGGACGGGGCGGGACGGGGTGGGGCGGGACGGGGTGGGACGGGACGGGGCGTGGCGGGACGGGGCGGGACGGGACGGGACGGGACGGGGCGGGACGGGACGGGATGGGACGGGACGGGACGGGACGGGACGGGACGGGGCGGGGCGGGGCGGGGCGGGGCGGGGCGGGGCGGGGCGACAGGAAGCGGGTGCGCGTGCAACGCGACCAAAAAGGCTGCGGAGAAAGCACGCGGCGCGCGATGCAGCGCTGGCGCACGGTGGCGCCGGGGGCAGCCCGGGCCGCTCCAGCACGGCGCTTCGCTTTTCACTGGCCACCACTCTGGCGCCGGCGCCGGCGCCGCGCCGCCCACTATGCGTCAACAGTGGTCCGGGATTCATCATTCAGTTTATGCTATTTATTCATCTTATTTGATTTTTACTTTCGCACTACGGAATACAGAGGAAGTTATGTAATGCTGCGCGAAACAGCGAGACGGGCCTGGTAACGAAAAAGTGGATAAATCCAGTTGATGAATAAGGAAAAAAACTCCTCTAACACATGGTGTAGCCAGAATCCGAGTTTTGTGGGTCCTTGATAGCGAAAAATCTAATGACAAGAAAACGTCTGTCTGTCCGTCTGTCAAAAACTCCAGTGGCTAAACCGTTCAGCTGATGTCCAAAATTGATATTCCGCAATCGATCTGGCTGATGACGCGGTCCTTTGAATTTCAAACCGATATTTTAATGTTTTGGGGTACTTTACATGAAACCCTCGGGACCTTTTCCAAATTTTCAAAAGAAAGGCCTCCATCGTTTTTAAATACATTTTTTTGTTGGATAGCATCAAGGACGTTTAAGAGAATGGTACAGGTCTCATTTTCATTGAAAACCGGGATTTTTCGAAAAGTTTTCGGCGTCTTCCTACAAGAACAATTACGAAGATACCGATTTTTTCCCTTAATGAAATCTGTTACTGAAAGATAGATTTTGAAATAAGGTCATGTACAATTTCTCAAATATTTGAGTACATTTCGCGTAATTTTGCATCAACGTACGTTCTATTTAGCACCACTAGTTTATTCGAGGCAAAGGGACTTATAACTGCTGAGGTCATTGTGGCCTGTGTATGAGTAGATTACAGCTAAAATGATGAAAGGAACGATGGAGAAATAATGAAATGGGAGACCGGGGATTTGGGAGAACTTCATGAATATCTGCGGAGAGCTCGTGCACACAAATTCTGAATGGATCGGCCGAGGGGCGGTTCATAAGCATCGGCCACCGCCGAGCAATGTCCCTGTCGTTTAACGTGATGTCACGTGGCATACGTTATCGGTGACATCTGAGCAATTGACCATTCGAGACGTCACACACCGAGTATGACAGTTCACTCTTACACAATCCTCCAAAAGTGAGTCCATCACCTTCCACGCTTAGATAACACAGAGTAACATGTTATCACATGGCTCCAAAGCAACCCATGATCTAAATGTCGCGTTCTGCGAGTCTGCAACTGAAACATTATATCGAGAAGGATACCGGTTAAATCTCCAACCGTGTAGCGTTTGCCTCGCTATGTGTCTCGGTCGGACGAAGCTACTTTCAAGATGACCATTCTAGGGCAGGTCTGACTCTGGGGGTCTCATTCTCTGGCCCTGACAGGTCAGTTTCGTGGTTTTCCCTCATTAGCTCCGGGTGAATGTAGGACCACTAAAATAATAATGTATCAAGTATCGCACGTAATTCTCTTTTCCCCATTCTTTCCTCATTCCTACCCTTAATATTGATGTCTTTACTGATCATCCTCCATCATTAAGGAAAAAATTGAAAGGCGATTTATAGAGTGTGAAGTGTTTGCAATGTACTTCTCTCCAAGTACGCGTTCTGTAATCTTCGAAGCCAACTGCAATTGATAGCTTGTTTGTAAACTTCTTCCTTTCGTACCAAAGTCCAATTGCTCGGATTTAATAAGGTCCAAAACTGATCCTTCTGACTCATCCTTCACCTGGGAAAATATTGTTAAAACTTGCTTCCCTAGCTCTGGCACCTGGCTATAATTAACAGAATGTGGAGAACGTGCGACGTGCTTCTTTCCACTACACGTTCTGTAATCTTCGTATCCAAGGCCAAGTCGTCGGGAGAAAGCCTTTCATCTCAGCGGAGGGGACGGGGTTCGAGGAGATCTGGCACCTCGGGGCGATGCAAACTCACTCCCCCATCCAAGTGTAACTTTTTGTAGACCTCGCGTGTACCGTACACGCAAAAATAACCATAAAAATAACAAAACTTAGATGAAGTAGCCAAATGTCAGTTTTCAAAAGCAATATAATAATTACGACGAATCTAAATATTTGTCGAAATAATTTTCTTTAACAACAATAACTTCTGCTCCATAACCAAAGACGTCTTGTTCTCCACAAGGATTGATTCACGCAAACATAAGATCCAGAGAAAAGTTTGCAGCAGATGGTTGGGGGAATGCTACAAAGAGTGGAACAATATGTTAGTGGATTCCAAGCCCGTTGATTATTTTCCTATGATTATCCTTATGATTATTTTCATAATGTGATGTGGCCTGAGAAACCATGGAAAATCAATACTCCATACCATGTGTAATTAATACAGTGACCTGTGATAACAATCAGAGAAATTTTATTAGGCTTGGAATAACAAGATAAGATTACAAGATACACCAAATATTGTGGGTTTTCCTCGATTTTTATACAGCTACAGAGTATTTTATTTTTCTTGTTTCAAGCACCTCAATTCACGTTTGTTTGGAGGTCACATTCAGAGATGCTGAAACTTGATGACTTACTTTCTGACAGAGTTACAAGAGGTGGAAGCAGATAAATGATCATAAAGGGATGCTGCGTGCCAGCTGCAAGTGTATCCCTTGCTACAAGGGGCAGCCAATCCGGAGAAAGCCTTTCAAAACAGCGGCCGGACATTTGAAGGCTATGACATCCCCTGACGGCGCAATTTTCGTCCTTATGACAACACATTCTTTGAAAGATAGTTCAGCTGACCGGAAGCTGCAAAAGGAGCCTTTTGCTGGAATGCAAAACTCAGCATCTAATACTCGGTGTAGTAAAAACAAATTTTCATATCCAATAATTTCCAAATTCTTTATTCCCCATCCAATGCTAAATTTTCACTGCAAATGTTTAAAATTAAATTACAATTCACATCCTTTTAAATCGCGCAATAGAGTGCGCGGGACCAAATACAGTGAAAATAAATCCGCAAGAGCATTTTGTCACTTACAGGAATGTGTGTCACAGATGGGGTGTGGAAAGCAAAATAATAATTTTGTCTTGCGCTTCACTTAGATCATGTCCAAAACAAAGGTTCTAGAATCACTGCGTATGGCAGGCTCAGGCACACAGCTTCTTCCTGGGGCCACGCGCAAACCTTCCTCACATCTGGAAAAGCTAGGTTTGTTGAGGGGTGTCGCCGTCGACTCTACAACACGACGTTCTCGTCTCAAATAATTATCTCGGTCTTCAAGGTAAAGAACACTCATTCCTTGCCGACCTGGTAAATCGAGATCGTCAAAGTGGTCTCATCTTAACAGTGTCGGTTGGAAAGGTCACTGGTTCGTATCCCGCCACGGTCATGGATGTTTGATTTGTTTAGCGTAGAAGAGGTGGGGCTTATTCGAACCAACAACCAACCAACTTTTCCTTCCGTTTCCTCCCCTTGCCCATACGAAAGTGCGAGGGGGTGAATATGTGACGTCCAGCAAACAGGCAGAGGATCATCAGCCAATGAAACTAAAGTCTGCGAAGTGGGCGTTATCCGATTTGATTTATTTTCACCAAAGAACATTGAAAACAGAAAGTCATTTGTTCGCCACCATATCGCATCCGCCACGCGGATTACAATTGTACTCCATTTTCATAAAATTCATATACACAATATTTTATGAAGAAATTCGGCTATTAGTTCAAATATACAAGAGTAAAGATATTTAAATTAAAACTACCAAAAATGCATGAATATGCCTTTAAACAAATATACTCAATAAATGCGAGTAGATGTTTGTTTTTGAAAAGTCTTGTGCTCTATATGTTTTGTCACTTCATATCATTGCATTACGATTACTAAAGATTTTGTTAATGTGTCCTGGATACACCCATTAGACATAATTTACGCAGTACTGTCACTTCATTGACGTCTACAAAGGTAACAACGTCGCACGTTGCCCTTTGGTGATTCCCTTGACCACTAGATCCCTTTCTCCGACTGCCAGTAGAATTCTCCCGTGTGTTCTTATTCCTGTCGGCACAGATTTTCTCTCGACCTTTAATTTCTGGTTTTATAGGCGACAAAGCGAGATCCTTTAGAAATCCCCTTCTTGTCAACCTTTCTCCACCGTTGTTCTTTGTACAAACATTCACAGCATCGATTGCAGCGATATTAACGATGTCAGCTTATGTCAAAAAATGAGCCGCGAGTGGTCGCGTGGATTACTATTGTAATCCAAGCTGTTTCCGGCGCTTATCGCTAGTCAAGCACTTCTCACTTGAGTCATATTTCGCTATAATTCAATAGCTGAGGCATCCTACGAAAGGTACTTAAGAGTCCATGCGAAAAGTTTCAAATGTCCAATTCATGAATAAGACTGGATTACAATAGTAATCCACGCGACCACTGAGGGGTTAAAAATCGACTCCAAACGACGCTATGAGCCTATGGTCTGCAACCATAAGCGACTGCGGGTCACGAATAGCCAAAGGGCCACTTCGGCATGAAAATATGGGAGGCTGCGGTAAGTGCCCCAGGATGTTAAACTGACTGATAGCGAATAGTGACGGCAGAGGCGTCGATGTAAGTCTTAGCTGGTAAACCTACGTAACGATCGAAAACCCAATAAACTATCACGGGCATGGGATCGATGGTGAAATTAAATTACTCATAAAAATTAGGCGAGCAAACTTATTTCGAAAGCATGTCAGATACGCACGTCTGGTGGAAAAGTTCCGCGACATAGGCTCCGCACTATACTTTGATTTTTTAATGTGGCATCTCAAGATCGCGTGCGAAAAAGGGAGAGGGGGCAAACTCCAATAGGGAGCCGTAAAAGTCGGAGCTGTAGTGACGTTGCAGCTCCCCATTGGAGTCTGTCTTGCCTCTCCCTCTTTTACGCGTGACCTTTAGATGCTATGTTAAAAAAACAAAACAAGTATAACTCAGCGCGCGCTTCGGGCCCCGCCACAGCTCGGTCGCGAACATCCCAAGGAAGGAGCGCGTCAGCGAAGGCGTGAGGAAGGGCGAAGCGCTGAGCACGGAAGGGTGAGAGGGGCAGGCGAGGCGATGGTCGGGCATGCAGAGGACGGGGACTAGGACGAGAGCGGGCAGACACCCAGATTGGTTTGGTTTGTTTTTTTCGTGTTTCCGAGCGCGTCAACTGCTTTGGTCATTAGTCCCGTTAGTGTAGTGCATGCTTATTTCTCGGGAGATGGTGGTGGTCTTCCCCCGCTGGATGGCGGGATCCGGCGCCGGCGTCGGCTAGTGGTGTTTCCCCCTAACCAGGACTCTCCCACCAGCGGGGCACCGCCCCAGCCGGGACAAGCTCTAAGCTCCCGACCGGTCTCCCGGGACATGTGGTAGTGTAGTGTATGTTAGTGTAAGTTTGTGTGTAAGGGGAGAGGATAGGACAAGGAAGATGAAGGACAGATCGCGCGCGGTCCGTGGCCCGTTTGGTAGGGTACTGCTCCGGCATTCGGCAGACACCCGGACGTTTAGCGAGGAGAGACCTACGTAGGGAAACCATAATGAGAGCTGTCGGTATGGTGAGTTAGCGCGAAGGCGTGTAACACTAGTACCCCCCTCCATGCAAGTCTAAGATGCAATATTAGAATCTTGTTCTGAAAGGAATTAAAGTCACGCAAAATTTATTGTAAAGATCCAGAGTTAATAAACCAGCATAGAGAAAAGCTATCGGCTTTCATTTAACCATACACCCCTTGAGACGTTCCTTTGGGTGTTTCACGACCCTCTCACAGCCAAGCGAGCCGGGCGCTGGGAGCGAAGAGGAGGTAAGTAAAGAAGAAATAGTGGCCTGAAAGCGAAAGCCCCAAAGAGTTCCAGATGATGCAGACAGTGAAACTGTAACAAAACCAAAATAAAACAAAAACCTCTGGCCCGAAATATTTTTCGGCGCAACGCTCACTAAAACCAAGCCAGGCCCTCGCACGCGTTCCGTCGGCCACGCCTCCAAGGGCCGTAGCCCGGAGAAAGCCTTTCGAAGTGGTGCTACGCAGTAAGCGACCGCGGAGGGGGGAGAGGGGGCTGGGCGTCGCGGCGCTTCCCGCGGGCCCCCTGGGGCGCCGCCCGAGTCTCGCCCCCCGTTTCTCTCGCGCGCGGCCGCGGAGGTCGCGTTTCGTTTTCACGCCGGCTGACGAGCGGCCACAGCCGGCCGCTGCACTAGTCCGTGGCTTCTTTTTCTGCTGCCGCGCGAGCGGCGGAAGAAACCGCACCGCGAAATTTGCCTCGTGAGAGGGGAGAAACCCAATTTACTACTCATGGCTTTTAATAATAACTTAACAGACACCGGTAGCTACGTGTGTTAAGGCAACAAAAAGAGGTACAGAGTCTTAAAAGCACGCTGTGTGCTATCTCCTAAGAGAACGTGTTCAGAGAAAGCCTTTCGTTGAGGCAGACACATCGAGTCCACAGGTGGAGCGTGCCGGTGATTCAGAGATAGATCACAGTCAGATGACAGATGTTTGTTGATGTTTCAACATACGATTTTTTGGCGATTGCCGGAATTCACGAAGAAACGCTCTGATATTTCCGTGTTTTTTTTTCTTTTTCTCTCACTTAGAGGCAACGGGAGAGCACAATGGACACATTCCGTGCGCGCGACAATGGCTCATGCACTACTTGTGCATTGTGTAGACACACACTTGAGATATGGGCGACATCACATCATATGGGAGAAATCTGGTGGTAACCATGGTGACTGCAATTGCAGACAAGTCGGCCATGAGCAGCACTGGGCGAAGTTAGCCGGCGTGGGAATGTGCGAAGTGGGGCTGAGGGAATGAGGGGGCGAGACGAAGGGTGGGACTGGGGGGCGGGATTGAAGGAAGCAGGGCTCAGAGGGGAGGGACTGAGAGTGGGAGGCACTGAGACTGGGAGGCACTGAGGGTGGGAGGCACTGAGGGGTGACTTGGGCGGTTAAGGGGGCGGGGCTGAGGGGGCGGACCTAAAGGGCGGCCGAGGGAGGCGGGGGCTCACAAGGCGAGTTTGCATTTGGAACAGGGATGGCACAGCATGCCAAGGTGAAGAATGGCAAAACACGTGGGGATGGGGGTGATGCAATGCGGATGGGACGGGGTGGATCGGGGCGGGCGAAGCGCATTAACAGGGACCTCCGAAAGAAATGAAGCCTGGAAGCTGCCCGTCCAGTCGAGACGGCCTTCTGTTGTCCGAGGGCCGGCGCGGCGTCCGCGCGGTCGGTCACTGACGCCTCTCTCCTCCGCTGATGAGTTGGTTCCACCGCGTGGCGACCACAGAGTGGTTCCGCCCACCGAGGAGTGATCCTGAAGTACGCGATTGTTATCTGGGTTTCTAATGCGAGGCGCCAAAAGTTCGGATGCCTAAGAAATTCGTTTGCTGAGTTGGCGCACAGAAAGCGGTTTAAATACACCGCATGAAAAAAGCAACGATTTAAGTAAAACAAAAAGCAATCTGAGTAAGTTTTACAGTTCCTTCTGTGGTTTCTGCCAACACAATTCATTGCTATCTCAACAGTAATAAAATAAAACTATTTATATTGAGTAAAAATACTAGAAAAATAATAAAATATTACAAAAATACAAAATTTATGTTCGTCGTGATCGTAAATAATTATCTTAGATAAAGAATTTGGCATTTGAATTTTGAAGTATGTGACAGTGTAACTATTTCATTATAAGAATTCCAGTCAGTAATGAATTGTATTTATCAAAAGTGATCAAAGTCATTTAAAACTTAACATCAATTAACCAGATGAAGCGAATCTAAAGAAATAAATAATCGAAACAGCATTATTTCTGACGAACTCCAATAAAACAAATTTTATTTTAACAATATTACCATCAAGAAAGCATCGAAAACTTCGCGAAGTTATTATGAAATTATGAAGACGTTTAAAACTCTCGCCGAAGAAACACTATACCTCACTTTTTGCTAGTGATGTTTGTATTGATCAATTAGAGAGCGTGTGCACAAACCACAAAATTGTTTGTATTGTCAAGAACGTCCGACGAACTCAGATGAAAGCGATGTGAAAGGCGAAAGGAACCTTGTCACGCACATGTCTTGTCGATAGCATCACACGCACCGCGAAAAGCTTCTTTGTGTACTGCTCCCACCACACGCACGAACGTCTCGCGTGAGCGACACCGCGGAGAATTTGTTTACCGAATTTATCTCGAACGTTCTGCCAGTTTCTCTTAGTAATGCAAATTGCGTACGAGTGCAAGTGCAGGAGAGAATAAGGTGAATGGCTGGTAATAACATCAATATGCAAAGGCTAATTCTGTCAGTCGCATTCACTCTCAACTCCTTTGACATGCGAGCCGCTCCAGGTGAATGTGACCTCGTTCTTCAGCAATGAAAGTTGCGCACTGTTAATGGCCAAAGAAATGTCAAGTACAGTTACTTAGTAATATATTTTGTTCCAATTGGTACTACATTCGTGGATTTATATACGTGTCCACAAATTATATAACTAGTTATTTCGGATTATTCTTGCAGCCATGTCGGAATGGAATGAAAGGGTAAAGATACGTAATCATTACGTGTAAGATCCACGCACAGTATAAAAGATGTGTGTATGTATGTTTGAATGCATTGCGTGTAATTTTGTGGGTGTGCGTGTGCATACATTTTTGCTGTCAGAAAGTCCACAAAGCCAAACGAGTATTTTTAGTGGATTGTTGGGACGCCTTTATTTTACTTTACGACACCCGTGTAGTTTCATAGCTGCATTTTGATACTACAAATTCAAATAGCTCGCGTATGCGGTACGAGGATAAATCATACACGACACACCATTTTGGAAATCAAATGTAGGTTCAGTTGTTGTTTTTTTACTATTGGAGTGATTTTAATAGAAAGTTCACAACTTTTAGAGGACTTCTAATATTGGGTTTTGAGCTCTTTTATGATTTCCATGGTTTGTGAACGAATTATTAAATAATTGTTTTATAAATATTACACAACTCTTGAACTTTTCTTAGTTTCTTATTTTCTATTCACATTTCAAGAATTTTATGTTATTACTTTATATGTTTTGTCTGAGCACTGTTTCAACTGCATTTCTCTACGGTAATATTTTTAAAGGACCACTACTATGACCATGTTGTATCATAAAAATGTATTTTGCAATAAGTTTCCGCAATGACAAGCTATAAATGAGTACACTATAAAATGAGGAACCGAAGTTCCTGTTTCGAAAGCGTGGGCTATTGCAGATATGCAACTGCAGTTCTTTAGACAGAGTGGTCCCCGTAGAGTCTTGGTTGTCGCAGGATTTTCGTTCTCAGCTAAATGCCCGGGACAAAGCTGATCCCAAGGGCAAGTGCCGCATCAAAGTGTGCTTAGCCTACCGCGTGAGATCCTTAATTCCCCTTCTTGTTCTCATGTAAGGTCGGAGTGATGGGTGCCAGGCCTCTTTCACCTAGACATTTTTCGACGGGTTGACAATCTTGATGCTGTGAGGGTTTAAAATATACGGTGGTGAAATCCCCATAAAGACAGAAACAAGTGGAGCTACGAGAGCACGTACTTTCTCCCATTATTTATAACTATTAACGGCCGGAGCGATGGGTTAACCTGTGACAAGCGTCTCCAAAATTGTACTGTTAAGTTTGAGCAACTGAAACAAGATAGAAAGTTGAAAGTTTTGTTTATTATTATTTTATTATTATTATTATTATTATTATTATTATTATTATTATTTGTGATTTACGAATATTCTACCAAAAATATTTTTCGGGTAGTATGTCTTCATAAGTAATACAAAATTAAACCTGACAGGGTCGCTATAAATTATGACAGGTGATACTATCAGGCGATACTATTCGGTAGTTTTCGTGGCGTGCAATCCGGTTTCGCAGTTTGAGAGACTGGAAGGGTGGCAAACACTCTTGCACGTTTCTACAGGTCGGAGGCGGGGGCAGATCTAGACGATCGCAGGCCTCATATCTCAAGATCTGCAAAGGCAGGAGGATTAAATATCTCCAACCGCAGCAGGCGCTAGGATGTTCAACTTTAGTGATTAGAGATAAGCTTTAGGAGTTCAATTTATAGACCACTGACATGTTCAAATAAATCCACTATCAATTAGTATAGCAGGGTGACCAGCGATCGGGCTTTTTGAAATTCAAGGTTCTTTTCCCCGGTTTTCAGGTCTGAGAATAAAAATTTTCGAAAATTTGAGTACTTTTTGCATATTTTTTGTGAATTATAGGAATTCTTTAATTATAAATGTTTGTCTCAAAGACGGCATAAACAATTTTTATTCAATTTTCACCTCGGACAGCGTGTAGAACGTTTACGAGTGCAGGTCTCATGTCCGTTAAAAAATTTTTGATTTTAGAAAATTGCAAAAATTCAAATTTTTTTCGCCGTCTTCCTACAACTACAATTATGAAGATATTTTTTCTTAGTGAAATGTGTTAATCAAAAACAGATGTTTAAATACTGTCATGTTGAATTTTTCGAAAATGAGTATTTTTTGCGAAATTTTGTGTCAAACATTGACATTTTTAAACAATTTTTCTTAAAAACAGCACAATTTGTTTTGATTAAATTTGGACCTTAAGGGCCGAATTCATAGTCGACACTTAAACTGAATGTTCCCTTAAGTAAACGAATCATATTCATAAACAGCCCTTGAGTGAAGTCTTACGTGCGCACTCATTCGTATAAGCGAGGCAGCTTGCTCCCTTAAGTGGCCCTTATGGTTGTCTCGTCTCGTCAGTCGTTACCAGTTTAGGTTATATTTTTAAGTAGCGTTCACCTGCTATTGAATTCGTTTTGTTGGTTTTATAGCTAGAAATGTGTGTTATTAGTAGTCAATTAAAACGATCCATTTGCCAAGCGTGTTATGGACAACGACTTAACGAATATTTTGAGTTTTATACTCAACACATCTGCGAAATACAAATAGATATATTAGAGATGGGAGCAATCCATTGGAAATGTATAATGATGAACAGTTCCGAAAGCGGTTTCGTTTTAATAAAACCACAGAAGTGGATTTACTTGTGCCGATGATCGAGAAAGTCCCAATGACGTAAAGAGGACTGCCGATTTCATCTTTATTAAAAGTTGTTGCATTAAGATTGTATGCAACTTCATCCTTTCAGCTATGTTTCCAAAATTTTTAATTTTGCTGCGCGCGTCAACTCAACGTTGGAATGTCCGCTCTCCTGTCAAATTGGACGCTCTTTGTACAAAAAGGAGTGTGTGTGTGTGTGTGTGTGTGTGTAAACTCGGTCACCAAGAACTTCGAATCAGCTGCCGCCAATGCCATGTTGCCACATTTCCCTTTCGCTTAAGGGAAACAGTCATTCCGCGGTCGTAAGGAAAGTCTATGAAATACAAACGCCTATAAGTGAACACTTATTTTGAGAAAGCACTTACCACTTAAGGATTCTCTTATTCCTTAAGTGTCGACTATGAATTCGGTCCTAAATAGCGTAAAGGACACTTAAGAGGGTGCAGGTCTCATGTTGGTTGATACGCCCATTTTTTCAAAAAATGAAACACACTTTAGTCTTCTTACAACTTCAACTGAGAAGATACAGTTTTTTAAAACTGAAAATGTTCATCAAATACAGATTTCAAAAAAGGTGATGTTGAATTTTTCAAAAATATGAGTACTTTTATGTAATTTGGCGACAAACATACTCGAGTAGATTGATGGAGTTACTTCGAACTAATGAATTACTTAAAGAAATTTTGATCGCTGATTATTGTTTCATTTGTACAAGTTTGAAATGACTACTGTTCATGGCTATCGAAATAAACGCTGCTATGCACTTGTTTGAACTGGTTGCGTTTGGATTATATTAGCATTATTTCTAATACTTTACATTAAAGAAAAATTTAAAAAATTAAGTACCATAACTTTGTACCAACATTTTTACTTTAATTTCATATTATTACCTACGCTGCCTTGGGGAACAATGCAGCGACGAAGTAGGTCTATCGTATTTCCTAGCACGTAATCCCTCAAGATCTCCGCATGTTCATTTCCTTCGTGCTCCCTGTCAATTCGGACCCCGTCACTTTTAATCTCCGTGTAGGCTATAAGCAAAGATAGCTTCGACCGCGCTCTTCTACAAAAGAAGTTGAAATTCCGTTAAATATGATGGACGAATAACATGGTCGTCTCGATAAAAAAATAGCAAAGTGGTACCGCCGATGTCATCAAAGAATAGGCATGAGACCAATCGGAACTCAAACAAACTTACATATATTGTAGAAGTGATAATAAATAATAAACTTAGAGGTGCTACAGAATGGCACAGACTTTCTCGTAGAAATCTTTTCTAATTTCCTTGGTGTGGATTGGCTTTACAGTCTTGCCTCTTCTTCTTGCCAGCTGCTATCGCCGCCCAAAATACATTTTTTTGACATTTTCACAACTTTTCGATTTCCAAATAGTAGAACCGAAATATTATTTTAAGAATATTAAAGAAGGCTAAAACCTTGTCCTAAATAGCAATTTTCATTCAAAAATTTGGAGCCGTTTTTAAGAAAATGGCGTTAAGCGTTACTAAAATGGAAAATAAAAGCTTTCTTTCACAGGAATCTATTGCGTTTTCGAAAAATAACATATGAAGTTATTTGAAGAACTTCCACTCACAAATTAAATAATGTATACAAATCCATTGAAATGTGCATATTAACGGCGTGAGAAAAAAAAAAAAAACCAAAAAATTTGGAAATTAAAAGTGAAATACCAATCCGAAAAATTTGAAAAAAACATTGGGGCCATTTTTGAGAAACACGTTTGAGCGTTTTTGAAAATGCGGAATTTTAAGCTCATTTTAACAAAAATTTTTTAGAAACTTTACATGACATTATTTAAAGTAGATGAACTCACAAATACAATTACGAGAAGAAATCCCCTTTAATGTAAATATTACCGTCGTGAGAGACAAGTCAATTTTCTTTTGTAATTTTTGAAAAGCAAAAGAATGGAGCAATATGGCGTCTATGTCACCGTATAGGATTCGTTTGTCACTAACCATACCAAAAATTGCAAATCTTGCAACCACTATTGCGCGAAAACTACTAAAATTTTCAAAAAAATGTACATGACCTTAATGAAAGAACTATTTATGTACAGCAAATTTCGTTTGAAGGGAAAAATCACTGTCTGGAATTTTATAGTTGTAGGAAGACGCCGAAAAATATTCAAACGTTTGCAATTTTCGAAAATTTAGAGTTAACCATGAAAATGTGACCTATGCCACCTATATAATTATATTTTACACAATTCTTACGAGAAATTTAAAGAAAAATTTGGAGCCGATTTTGAGAAAATTTGGAAAATGTCCAGGAGGTTTCATGTAAAGTATCCCCAAATTTTAAAGAATGTTTTTCAAAATTTCAAAGCTTCTACTAGATCTAAATAGACACGGGATTCTTCAATTTGGAGAAGATCGTACGAATTTTCCGGTTTAGGCCCTAGGAGTGTTCACAGACGGACAGACGTTTTGCTTTCAATTTGTTTTTCAGCATCATGGACCCACAAAACCGGGATTCTGACTGCACCACGAGCTAGAAGATTTTTCTCTCTTAATTTAGCAATTGGTTTAATGCACATTTTCGTCAGCAGAGCCCGGCAATGAATTTTTTTCCGCCGAAAATCCGCCGTTTTTTCGCGCAGAATTACATAACTTTCTCTATATTACGTATATTCGTATATACGTACGTATACGTATATACTCCGTATACATGTACGAAGACGAGAAAGTAAAAACTAATCGAAACTCTGCGATTGAGTTTCCGGTGAAACGTTTGTTCCGCAAATATCTCGTCCGTGTACGTACAACTCACAAGCAACCATATAGGTGCTCTGAGATGCTAGGTACTCTACCCATGTTGCACTTACATAAGCGGCAGTGTTTGAAATTGTTTGGTCATACAGACTTCGACACTCGCCTTTATCATGTACTGAGTTGCATTCTGAACTTTCCTAATACGATGTCGTATGTGAATTCAGCTAAATGTTGGGGGAAAATCTGAAAATAACGAAAAATCCCAGTTTTCAAATAAAAACCCTCTTTTTCGGTTCTTCCAAGCTTTTTCAAATTCCCGTTTTTTTTCGGTTTCAAGTCTTCCAGGTTCTCTGGCTTCCCAGTAAAGTTAACAAAGTACTGATTTATTTCGAAGAATATATGCCATGCATAAAATTAAATTGTAAAATCAAGTAAATGAGGATACGATACGAAAAAAAAAAAAAAAAAAGAAAAGAAAAAAGAAAAAAAAGACGATTGTCAAGGGGGACAATCCTGAAAAGTCAATACCGAGCACCCTGTACTCATGGCAGAGAAGTGGAGGATGCCCGCATTGGCGGTCTGCGCACACGTATGTGCGATTTCAGGGGAATACAATGAACCTGATCTTCGATTCACACGCAATTCGATTCCGTAAACGCAGAGCGCCTAAATGTCTCGGCTATAAGTAATACCACAAGAACTAAATTCGTTTCGTCCTTGGCACGTGGCACACAGTTGCAAAAATCTCAAATAGCCCAAACTTTTACATGGAGGTCCCTCCAGACTCCCTAAAATAATTGCTTAGTCCCCAAGAGGATCGCGCTTAGATCCAATTCTTAATACTAAAATAATGTTTGAAATGCTAAAGAAAGTGAATTTTGTTCAAGGTTTCACTATAATTAATTATTAATGTAGGATATTGAATTCGTCTCGTCATTTTGACGGGTTACCCCGACTACTATAATATTACTTGAACCCGAAATAGAATTTTCAACCGCAATTTTTTCGCCCATACTGGGATTTGAATTCACCACTTAGATTTAGCACGTTATGAGTATAAACACTACAGAAATCGTTCAAACTTCCCGACGCTTTAAAAAGGAAGTTGAATAGATGCAATTCGTATTTTAAAAAAAGGGTACGTGATATTATTTCAAGAGCTAAATTTGAAGGGCAAATTTCATTAAGAAAAAAAATTTTTTTCAATATTACAGTTGAAGGAGCATGCCGACGATCTCAATTTTTTACTAACTCAGAGTTCAACGAAAGTTGAACTTGCGCCATTTTTGTAAACATTCTTTGCTCTATCCGAGAAAATAATTTAAAGAAGAAAATAGGGACCGTTTTTTGAGAAAAACCTTTTTTACTTTTTTTAAAAAATGCTTAATTAAAAAAAAATTGCACATGACATTAAAGATTCAATTTTGAAGGACATATTTTATTTTAAAAAAATTGCCTTCAATATTGAAGTTGTAGGAAAATTCCAAAAAAAGGTACATTTTCAATTCTCGAGAATTTAGAGAAGAAAGAAAAAGAAACTTGCCCCATTTTTTAATCCTAATTTGTTTTCGCCGAGAAAAAATCAAAACTTATTGGAGTCGAAAACGAAAATGATGAAAATGTCATTGAAGCTTCATGCATAGTACCCTCCTCCCCAATCAAAATTTCCGTTTGACATTTATAGGCCCTCGAGTTTGGTCAGATCTATCCGGAAATATTAATTTTGGAGACAAGTAGTGTGATCTATCGATGGACAGACAGATTTACAACGCTTTTACCTTTACTACATAAGTACGCAGTATACGAGATATTATATTATCATACGTAGATATTATTATATTATACGCAGTATTATATAAAACAATGTCTGCAAGTAACGAAGAAAACTAGAAAACATGAAATACATCAGTTAATTAATACTCGTGATTCGAACACAGGAAGGCCCTTCAAACAACCATTAACTAATCTGTTTTATGCTTCTACTACAAAATTTTTTTATATGTTAAATGGCTTCAGAAAGCACAAAACAAATATAGTTTAAGATTACTATTTCTTTAGAGTCCCTTAGAGCTTTGTTGGCTAAAATAATTTTACTAAAGAACCATTTTAGAACGCTACTTCTTTTCAATTCCTCAGAGGATCCTTGGCGTTTGGTTGAATGTGTCGAAAGGAAGCAGCGTTTGCAGAAGACTTTACACGGCAAACAACTTCTTACGCTCCACCTTCTTTCGGGTAGCTGTTACGAAACGCGTCGAGTTCCCTCTGAAAAAACGCGCGAGTCGTTAACGCATTTCTCCGCAGCGCGTAGTTCCTGAGTCGTTATCTGCGCGGAAGGGGTCGAGGTCGCCGCCCGATCCCCACGACGCTCTGCGGCGGCAAGAAAAAAGCACACGATAACGGTGCGCATAGCACAAATACTAAGATTATCCTTAAAAAAACGAAAGCAGCAGAAATAATGATTAATATTTAAATCTATCATTAGACCATCACTCACATATGCCTGTCCGGTCTGGAATAACACAACTAAAACCAACATTGAGAAACTCCAAATAGTACAAAACAAATTTTTACGAAAATGCGCAAAGGCCCCTTGGTTCATATCAAATACACATATTCAAAGGGAACTTCAAATAGAACCCCTAATTGAACATATAAGAAAAAACTGTAACAATTTTTTGACTCTTCTTTCATCCTCTCCTTGCAGTACAAAATTCACAATGGGAAAAACTTTAAACAATCCCAAAAGAATTCACTCTCGATATCCCAAAGGCATGTTTAAACCCCCATAAAAATTAAATATGTAAATCTTCATCCCAATGTATGTATAGAGTGTATCTAGATTTAAGAAAGTATAGTGTATGTAAAATTGTGTATTTGTGTAGTATTAGAAATATAAGTATCAATCTTGTAAATTAGCTAGTAGTAAGATACAAGAGTGAGAAGTTGTATGTTCAAACGTGAATGCCCAAACGTTATGTATTACAAATAAAAATGTACAAACCCCTGAAAGGCAAAACTGCTGAACAGGAAGAAAATAAATTAAAAAAAAAGAAATAATGAAAATGCCGACCTTGGAATGCGATGTGATGTAACGTAACGGCGTGATACACCGTGACGCGTGGACGTTCTGTGACGTGCTGCGACAGGATGAGACGAGGCGTGACAGTGCTGTACGCTCGACGACGGGTGTTGTGTGACATTACGTGACACGTGGATGTAGTGACAAGGTGTGGTGGGGGGGGTGGGAGTGGGTAGCGTGTGACGTGACAAGGGGTGATGTGACGTGACGAGGTGTGGTTTGACGTGCCGGTATGGTTTCACGTGACTAGACACCAGTGCATATTGAGCTGCCTTGGAATAAAGAGCGAATATCTCTTGTGTAACTTCGTTATACGATCGTTCCCACTAAATGCTCATTGGCAAAATGTGATGGTTTTTGACCCCTTCACAGCCATGTAAATCTGTAACATTTATTTGAGACACACTATAAAGAAGACAGAACACGCAACGGCAACGACGGGAGACTTTAACCCTGTATACTCATTTTCCCGCCCAGACTGGAGCAGCCGTATTTCAACACGAGGCGCGACTGATTCTCCGGGAGCTTGTCTATGGTTCCCGTGGAGAGGAGACGAGAAGGGAATACAGAAGTACGGCGTATAATGTTTTTACTTTCTCACTACCAGTTACGCAATAGCGAGAAAGTTATGTAATGCAGCGGCAAAAAACGGCAAATTTTCGGCAGAAAAACTCGTATTGCTGGGCCCTAGTAACAAAAAAGTGGATAAATCCAGCTGCTAAATTTAGAACAAAAATCTTCTAACACGAGGTATCCATACCAGAATCCTATGTTTTGCCTGTCCTTGATATCTAAAAATCGATTGACGACAAAACGTCTGTCGTGAGTCTGTCTGTCTGTCCGTCCGTCCGTGAACAACCCTAGCGGCTAAACCGTACAGCGGACTTCCTCCAAAATTGATATACCCCAATCGATCTGACTGATGTCACGGTCCCTTGAATTTGAAACAGATTTTAATTTGGGGGGGATAATTTTGGACATTTAATTTTAAATTTGAAACCAATAATTTAATTACGTGAAGCCCCTGGGACATTTTCAAAATTTGAAAAAATAGCACTAATTTTTTTATTAAATTTGTTGTTGAATAGCGTATTAATGCTTAACAGAAATATGTAGGTCTCATTTTCGATGAAATCCCTGATATTCCGAAAATTGCAAAAACCCAATTTTTTCGGAGTCTTCCTACAAATTAAATAATAAAGATGGAAATATTTTCTTTGAATGAAATCTGTTCCTTTAAGGGTATGTTTTGAATTTAGAACATATATATTTTTTCGAAAATTTGAGTACTTTTCCCGTAATTTTGCGTGAAATCTAGGCATTTTTTTACTTTTGTTTACACAATTTTCTTCTCCGAAACAGCACCAATTTTTTAAATAAATTTTGACCTCGGATAGCGAATAAAAAAATTATTTGTCAAAATTCAAATTTTCTGAAAATTCACAAATCAAAATTTTCCTTCAACAACAATTTTGAAATAATTTTTTCAAATGAATGGGTTCATCAAAAACGGGTGTTCAATTAATGTCATGTTCAATTTTTCGAAAATGTTAGTATTTTTTGCGTCATTTCGTGTCAAATACGGACAATTTTATTGTTTTAAACCTTGCAACCGTGCAAAAATTTAAAAATTTCCGGCGTCTTGCTACAACTACCATTGCGAATATACGTTTTTTCTCAATAAAAAGTGTTCATCAAGAGCAGATCTTCAAATACGGTCACGTTCAATTTTTCGATAATATAAGTATTTTTTGTGTAATTTGAGCGTCAAACAGAGTCTCCCGCTTTGAATTTCCCTCGCTTCGTGAACGTAATGGAGAAGTGCTTGGAGACAGTTGGATGTTATGTAAATGGTAATTTTACAAATTGACATTTTAGAAACGATTTAAAATCTAGATGATAATCCCCCTTTTTTTTGCTGTGTTTCGAGGAATGAATTTGTATTCTTAATTTATTGATGTATTTTCTGTCAAACCTTAATTGAAATAAGCTTAATTACGTTTTATCTCTTAAAAATACGATTTAAATGTAACATGAAAGAAAAGTTGAAAAAATCGTGTACCATAAATTTGTACGAACTTTTATTTAACATTAATTTTATATTACCACCGTAAGCTGCTTTGGGCAACAGCACAGCGACGGAGATTTGAGAAGTTCATTGTTGACGACAAAATACGGTGTGTTTTATTTACTTCGGTGAATTCCGTCTCATTGTTGGGACATGATTTAGCTGCACGAAACGCAGTTTTAATTGTCGAATTTGTGTTGATATTGGCTTAAAAATATTTAGTTTTCGCAACTAATTTCTAAGATTTGTAATGAGTTTTACATAAAATGATGACCGAGATGTGTGAATTCAGACAGAAATTTGCCGTAAAAATAGTATTGCGTTACCTTTAGTAAGGACGAGAAAGTATGTACTGTTTTAGCACCACAAGTCTAGAATGCAATAAATCAGGGACTTGGCGTAGTAACAAGATAAGTATTAGCCACACGCAAGCCTTCCACTATTTGGGCGCGATAATATCTCGATTTTGGTCGATTGTATCTCATCTTGTTTTGGTCCAGTCTTCTAAATATGAAAAGATATGTATATAACAGGAAGATAAGCTAGATTTGCACGAAAATCTGGATATTTACATTTACAAATGACGGGAAGCTTGATGTGGCTATTGTGACTTATCTTGTTACTGTTCCAAGCCCTTCAAATATAAATATTGTACAACAAATTCGCTTCTGAAAACATAATTTACCTATACATTACACCAACAAGGATGCAACAAACTCGACGACAAAGTATGCGATGACAGTTTCAACTATTGAGGAATAAATGACGGCTGAAACAAACCTAAACAAGACGGCGATGCCAATTTCCATGAGTTTTAACGACTGCAAAAGTCACAGTAGGAGTGGAGACATCAACGCTGGTGAAGACGACGAAAGCAGCAAGAAGAATGGCAAGTCGGACAAGATCGAGGATGACATTGAGCGACAGCGAAGTGGAGAGTAGTGGCAATGGCAATTTTGACCATAGTATAAGGGAGCGAGGAAGGATAGTCAGAATTTACGGTAAGAACGAAGCAGAAGCAGCTGTAATAATGTAAGACGGTGGCACGTGTGGCACTTAATCCGACCGCAACGAAGGCAAGGACGTCAACTAAAACTACTAGGAGCGGCAGTGACGATGAGGACGACCAAGTCAATGACCGAGGCGACCGGTGGGAGACAGCGTCAACGGTGTTGGTGGTGACAAGTCGATCTTGACGATGGCAACTGTGATGACAACAACAATAGCGACTATGACTTAGTGAAGACAATAAAGCCCAAAGGCTGTGACGACGTCGGTTAGCCGTGAATTTGCCGCTGCAGCGGTGCTTTTACGGCAGGGCGGTAACTAGGGAGAGAGCCACAAGAGTTAGGCATGGAAGTTGGCAAATTCACAGAGGACAGTTCGGCCTGCGACCACGGAAGAGACGACTTCGGAAAAAAAGCTTGGGATCAAGTGTTATGATGGTGAACGTCTGCATCAAAGCCAATAACTAAAAAAACAATTAAGGGGTTGTTGGAAGAAGGGCGTAACTCGAGTTATAGCGTTTATTCCTGAAATACTTCAAAACGTTTTTTAAGTGACTTTCTACCACCCCTCCAGATAGTACTACGCTAACCAGAATAATGCATTTGAGAGGCTTTTGAAATACTGAATTGCAACGTTCTTTCGTAACAGCGTTACCTCTACGATATTTCATACAACTTCTCTTGATTATCTCAAATCTGTGTTTTCTAAATTACGCCCTTCTTCCAGCCAACCCCTCAATTGTTACCGACGAGGATCTCGACAGCTAGGTACTGTACACATATGGTAGGAAAGACGTCAGGATCATGGACGGCATTGACATAATAGCATCAACGATTACATCGGTACCAAGGGCCGATGCACCGCAACGACGTCTTTACCATCAGAACGTCTCAGATCATTACGACGACAGCGGCGTCGACGTCTACCAACAGGCGGTGGCGACGCGGCCAGCGATGCCTTCGAGCGCAGCCACGGCGGCGCCGGCGCCCGCGGTGGAGACTGTCGCTTTCACATGGGCCGCGGAAGAGTTTTGCCGGCGCGGCGCGCGCGCGCTGCGCCTCGGCGGCGCGCCGCCACTCGCTGGGGCGGATCCTCCGATCAAGGACGACGCGACGCGACGCGGCGAGCGCAGCGCAGCGCAGGGCGGACGCAGCAGCAGCCTCCTCACGAGCGGTGAGTGCGCCGCCGCAGGCGACAGCGCGTCCAACCACGCGAGTCGCTGCTCCTTTTGCTTGTAATGTAATCGATACATAATTGCTTGTTATTGCCTTCGATACGGGCTTGAATACACTGGGTAATTTAACTGGATCGAGAGGATTGTTGGGTTAAAATTAAGTGTTTTTGAAGGGTATTTGAGGGATGTATGAAACACAAACCGAGTCAAGTTTACATCTAGTTCATTAGTAAATAAATAAATCTGAATCATAAAAAAAAAATTATTGTATATACAATGGGCGTTAACTGGTTCAAATGTTTGCCGCTCGTTCATTATAACCCTTGTTACATAAATATCTCGTAATGTACTGTTGTAATATCGACTTAACGTACAAAACAGGGGAACGATAAGGCACTCTTAGCGGCCGGCGGCCGTTAGCACTTTAACAGTCCCGGTGAACAATGGAAATAAATGATATGGAGCTAGAGCTGTCATATGACTACATTTATTCCAAGATATTGAATTTCGAATAGTATTCAATGACGACGGATGACACAAATAACAGTGGGGTTTGATTGATTGATTTATTTTTTCGTGTTCCCGGACGCGTCAACTGCTTCGGTCATAATTGCCGTTAGTGTAGTGCATATTTCTTTCTCGAGAGATGGCGGTGATCTTTCCCCACTGGATGGCGAGATCCGGCGCTGACCTACCGTCGGCTAGTGGGGCTTCCCCCTAACCAGGACACTCCCACCAGCGGGACAAGCTCTAAGCTTCCAACCGGTCTCCCGGATTATGTGTCAATGTAGAGCATGTTAGTGGAAGTGTGTGTGTGTAAAGGTAGAGGATTGGACAAGGAAGAGGAAGGATAGATCGCGCGCGGTCCGTGGCCCGTTTGGTAGGGTACTGCTCCGGCATTCGCCTGGTGTTGATCGGAGAAACCACGGAAAACTACCGATCAGAGCAGCCGGCCGCTAGAATTCTCTTCCAGACAGCGACTGAATTCGACCTAGCTGGAAAGCTAGTGTCGAAAATCCTGCCGCCGTCAGGACTCGAACCTAGGACCTCCCGGTCAGAGGCGCTGCAGAACAGTTGGGCATTTGCAGTTTATCGGCCTAATTGTGCAAGAACTATACTGGAGTGTTCGGCTCATTTAATAGATCAATAAAGTCACTGTTGCCCACGAGTGATTTGTAGAGTGAGTAGGTGATAGTGGTCAGACAGTGGGTGAGTGATGATGCAGAAAGTGAGCGAGAGGCAGGGGAAAGGGGCAAACTACGAGAAACCCTACCGAGAGCTTGCTTTGTCAACCGCAAATGTTTTCATAGAATGACGGAGGACCATTTTACATCTCCAGAAACAGCAATTGTAGTACGGAAACTAAACAGTTGTCTACAATGTTCGATGTCGAGGGTGACCCGTGGTGTAGCGTTGGCGGCCACTCGCCACCTCCAGGTAGATCCACCTCCTGGTGGATCCGGAGGGAGGGGAGGTGGACCGTGGCCCTACCAAAAAGCCTAGAGTTTTCGTTTACTTTCCTTTATTTGGCAAAACAGATTTAAATATTTATGTTCGAATTAGGTAATTATTTAAAAAATAGTATTGTATAGTATCGTATCTACAGTTAAAAAATAATATACAATATAATATAAAAGATATGTTTACTATTAAACGAAACTATACGATGTTCTCCCCCCCCCCCAAATGATCGGTTGGATCCGTATCTGGTAGGATCCGGGTTGAAATACCGGTCTATCCCTGTGGAATTTGTGGGGGACAAAGAATGTGTGCGGCTGGATTCCTCGCGATTCACCCATTTTCCTGCCCCTCTTTCAACCATTGCTCCATCCTTGTTCATAATCACGTATCCATCAAATCATTCATCTATTTCAGGTAAGATCACACAGAGTAGGCACTGGAACCATAATTCGGAAGAACGTTCTGGGCAAACTTACCAACAAATAAAATTTTTGCCATTCCGTTTTCATAATATGAAATACTTTTCCAATTCAGGTCTTCAAAAAATAAATTCTCTCTCGTTCATTATTTTGGAAGGACTTAAAACTTCGTTCCATACATTTCCAAGTATTGAATACAGCATATCCACCTGTTTGCTATTGTATTTTTAATTTCAGAAAAATTATATAAAGTTTTTTACTATCTAATACGCCATATACTCTATTATATAGTGATAAGATGGCAGCTTTGTTTGCTTTAAGGCTTATCGTCCCCCGAAAACTAATGATTTCAGATTTGTTAGTACGAGTTTGTATCGAAAATGTCACTGGTAGTGATTTTACACGTAAGAGAGACATTCGAAAAATCTCCCGGGTTCAACTTTTCATCGACTTGTAAATGTTTACTATAGTCAGTAATATTCATTTTATCAATGTTATTACGATTATTAGCAGTAATTGGGAAGTAAACTGAATACGTATCTTAGAAATGCATTATTGCATTGGGATTATCAATTTTCTTCTATGTGTGAAGAAAACACTTGATGTTCGCCATTATCAGATTTTAAATATTGTTTCAAAAATATTTTTAATTTTTTTAATTACATTTCTTAAAACAATAGGTCAATAATGCTCTGATATTAATTAATGTAAACCTACTTTTCAGTAACAATCTTATATCAAATTACAAATATTTATACTTATTTCATACTCTCCAGAAGAAGTTTTGAAAGCAATACCCGAAGCTTATTGTGGATTAAAACTAATGGAAGAAATATTCGTCCGGTCGGAGATGAAGAGGTTGATGAACTGGTTGGACATCACGATCACTAATTCTGATGTGTCACTCACAGAAAAAGAAAGAGAGAGGGCGCATATTTAAAGCTTCTGTCAACGTACCACAATATCCTTCAGACTTGAAACGTGAAGATGTCAATGAGATTTACAAGGATGTTAAGATTGGACTTGGAAAACAATCATAACATGCAAAAAACTAAGCATTTAACGTTGTGAAGTCTCTAGACTCCTAACGAGGTGGTTTGAGGGCTTATTTGAAAGCGTAGGGATGAAGCCTGTCTTCAAGCCTTCCCTCCGTCCCTAGGACGAGCGGAGATGACCTGGAAGACAGACATTTGGTTGGTTGTTAATGATTCCGGGCGCGTCAACTAATGAGGTCATTAGTCCCATAAGTGTAGTGTATGCTTTTCCTCGTGACGTGGCGATGAATTCCCCCCGCTGGATGGCGAAATCCGGCGCCGACCTACAGTCGGCTAGCGAGGTTTTCCTCAACCAGGTATCTCCAACCAGCAGGGTACCGCCCAAGCCAGGATAAGCTATAAGCTACCGACCGGTCTCCCGGCATGTGTGCTAGTGTAGTGCGTGTTAGTGTGTGTTGAAAGGGAGAGGATAGGAGAAGGAAGAGGTAGGAAAGATTGCCCGCGGTCCCTTTGTTAGGGTATACTGCTCGGGCATTCGGCTAATGTTGACAGGAGAAACCACGGAAAACTTCCGATCAGAGCAGCCAATCGATAGAATTCTCTTCCAGACAGCGACTGAATTCGACCAAGCATACAAGTTAGTGTCGAAAATGTTGCCACCTGTCGGGACTCGAACCTATGTCATCCCGGTTAGAGGGACTGCAGTGACATCAGTTGCTGCCCTGAGCGATCTCTCCCGGTGGTGATTTTGGAGGTGACAACTTTCGGACGACCCGCAATGAATTGACATGCGATGGAAAGCGGTGCTGCGGAGTGGGTGGGGCGAGCAAAGTGCGCGGGCGTGCTCGGGGGCGGGGTCCTGGGCGAGGCAGGCGGTCGCTGGCGTGAGATTCAGAGGGGCAGGATGGATTCGGAAGGGTGAAACGAGTCAAGCAAGACGTGGAGGGAAGGGTAGAGTGACGCGAAGCATGTCGGAAATTTTCAAAACCAAGTTACTTCCGTTGTATACTGTAGAATGAAAACGCTTTACACTTAAAATGCATTCCTTTTCCTGCCATAGATTATTGGAATAAATATACACAGGAGATTGCCCTCTGTTACTTACAGTTATTTTTTTGTTGTTTTGTTTCGTTTCTTCACAAAATTGCTACCTTGGCGGGCTTCTTGGGCTACATTGCCCGAGGTACATTTATGAAATAGTACACCTTTGGAACCTTTCTTTTGTACATCGTGTTATATTAAATTTTGGAAAGAGTACTGCTGTCTTTTAATAATGCACAAAGGGTACTTTTCTTTCTTGAGTTTATATTTTAAGGGGTACCTCACATTTAGTTTTGAATTACTATTTAGGTTTATTTTGAAATTCCTATAAACATTTATCCTGTATTTGCCAAAATTAAATTTAAAATGTCATTCTCACATTACCTGACTATCTCCTATGCTTAAATTCATTACACAATATTTTGTTTATATTTGTCGACTACGAGAAATGTAATGCATTGTTCTCATGAACAGGCAGCTACTGTTTTTCTTAATTAACTATGTACCCTAGCATATAAGCTCTGCAAAGTTTAGAAAGGCACCACAATTAGAATATTAAGCCGCTGTCAGCATTCGTAGCCCAGGTCTCTTTTCAATGAAGCCGGCAGCGGTGAGGGACACACAGCGATGACAATGGAAGGAGGTCAGTGGGTGGATGGCGACCGGCATAAGTGCACGGGGAAACCCTCACGAGAAATCTCGTCTGCTGGCAGCGTCAGAATTTAACGGTGAAGGAAGGAAGTGTTCCATACTTTCGGCTTTTGAGTGCCTCAGTGGGCATATTCTAATTAAAAAAGCAACAGTCGGCAACAAAATGCATAAAGCTTTCTCCAAGATTGTCGAATCGTTAACAAGAAATTAAGTTTTGTTTATTCTGAAAATCGGTGATTAATTACAGGCTCCTGACACTTAAATCTTTATATTCATAAATGAATAGATTTTCATTTTTCATGCATTAACACTTCCTCTACGCAAGGTTGCAGCTGTCTCAGAAAAATCGTAATTTGTAATACAAAATTATAAAGATACTTTATCTACGAGACGAAAGTATTAACTCACGAGCGACTACATTCTAAGGTAACTTTCTCGAGTAGATACATTTTCTATACCGTTCTACGAAATATTTGATTTGATTTTTTCTGATTTTAACTAAAATACAAAATAAAAATATGATAGGTTATATCGGGACACACTGTTTGCGGTGCGTACACAATTTTTTATCTTATACATGTGATAAAGAGTACTGTACTAACGTATTATTGGCTATTAAGAAGCGACTTTAGCTCTATGATTACATTAAATAAACCAATCAATAATTCTGTTAAAATATTTTTATTTTTAAAACTTTTAAGCTTAAAACATTTGAAGCATTAAATCCCAAAGTATCGCTAAATTGGCTTATATTTTTCATACTATATTAACGTCAGAACATATGTTTTTAAAAAATGACATCACTTCAAGCGCAGACGCTGACATATAAAGCATTTGTCAAAAATCTAACACGCTTTCTTTACTACATCATAAAGACTGAACCTGGACACAAAGGTGTTACCACAGTTCGGTCGGTGACCTCTTCTACCGCCGCCGCCGCCCAGTTTAAAGCGCGGCTGCAGTGGAACGCGGAGAATGCAACCGCAGAGATACAGCACCAGCACAACGAGCCTTTGTTCACCTCTCTCGCTCAGGCGGTGACTGCGGCAGAGGTTGTAGAGCCTCCTTGTTGACGAATTCCACGTAGATGATGTAAACTTTCGCCTACAAGTTCCATGTTGATCGAGCTTTATGTCCATAAAGTTACTGCAACACTGTGCAATAAGGAACACATCGTGGGGAACATGCCGAATGACAGAGTCATGACCCGATGAAGCACCACCACTTATGTTTCTCCACAAGTGAAGAGATCCTGTAAACCGTTTACAGTTTACCGTTTCAAAACTAAAACAAATGAGACCTACTGACTCCTTTAACGGCCCTACAAACCCTATCTTTGATACGTGAATATTTCACTAATTTACATGTAACCCATGTACTACATAAACATGTGATAATTCAGAAACATGAATACGTGTGACAATTACACGAAACGTTCAAAAATAAGCTGAAAGCGTAACAAATTATTAACATTTTGTTGTATGACGTGAAGAGCTTTTGTAAGAAAAACTGGAATGATTAAATCTTCCTTTTTACGTTTTCTGTCGGTCTACTGCAACATTGAAAACAACTACACAAATGTCGGATGTTCTAAAATATTGGTTAAGGCAACTTGAAGGAAGTGATCAAAGAAGAGCCAGTGGACAAGAAAGAATATTGCTACTAGAATTCCATTGTGAGTTGTGTGTTCCATTTTGTAGTAGTTACTGATCCAAAATAACGTAAATTAGTGTCATTTGAGATATTTTGAAAATTTATTCAGGCACTTCATTCTATATCAAATTCAACTATATTGTTCTTTAAAGCAGAACTAGTAGAAGAAAGAATGAGTATGAGTGTTAGTTTTTATATTAGCTTTATGTTTGCATGTGAGGTAGGAAGTTTTGGTACATCTCTTTCTGTTCATGTCTGTACTTCAAAGGCAATTATTAAGTTACTATGCTTTTGAACATTGATGTTGTATATATTTATGAACTACCAGATTTATCTTTTAGGAGTAAGAATTTTTACGAATACATGTCTTTTCCCATGTCTGGTAAAGTAAAAGATACCATGGAATACTTATTTTTGATCTCTGTTGTGAGAATCAATAATCAGTATTAGGTGGCATATTGGTCATTTCCACGCCACAGAGTGTTCACATGAAGGAATCCAGATGACAGAAAATTCCCAATAAAACATTCCCAAGAGCAAAACAAGAAGTCATTCAAATTGTAATTCATAAGCGAAGATTTTGTATTGTTTATTTCATCTGTATTCAGAATTTAACTATTGCTTACGGTAGGTATCCCCGAATTTCAGAAAACGTGCAAAGAATACACTTCTCCCCTTAGCACGTCACACACAGATTTTAACTGTTTTTAACGATAAATAATTAAGGCTTTATTAAACACATAACTGAAACATAATACTCCAGATATATTTCTTTAATTAAAATAATCCAGACAAAACTAACGGAAAAATTGAGGGACAATTCCATTATCTCACTACTATAATGAAACTTTATTTTAGAAAATAGTTTTTGGTCACGATTTTACTCTATTTTTCAATTCTAATTTGAGATAAAATCTAAAGTTGAGGAGAAAATTTGAATGATAAATCAGAATGTATAATAATTTGCAATTTCATTTAGTGATTACCTGAAAATGAGGTAAATTTCATGGACTTGCTGTCGAGTGCACTGTCAAATTTCAAGGCGGTCAAATGACATTGCAATTCGTTCCAATTTTGCCACAAAATCAGTGAACGTAGGCAGTGCGGCGCAAGCAGGATTTCTGTATGGACTCTTTCTATTTTTCTGTAGACCAGCCGACTAGAGGATTTCTGCTTAAGAATTTTTGAAGTGTGCTGCATTTAAATTTTATTTTTATTTGTAATTAGGTTTAATCTATTCAATTGAGATATTTAACGAACTTCATTACTATGAACGATTCATTGATTCGTGATTTAGGACACGTCAACTAATAAGGTAATTAGTCCCGTAAGTGTAGTGCATGTTTTACCGCTTGATATGGCTGTGATCTCCCCCGTTGGATAGTGAGATCCGGCGCCGACCTAAGGTCGGCTTCCCGGATTTTTTTTCAGACAGGTATATCCCACCAACGGGGCACCGCCCCAGCTGGGACAAGTTCTAAGATCCCGACGTGTGTGAGAGCGTAGTTCTTGTTAGTGTGTGTGTAAGAAAGGCATGAGGATATGACACGGAAGAGGAAGGAAAGATCGCGTGCGGTCCGTGACCCATTTGTTAGGCTACTGCTCTGGGATTGTTTTAGTCTTGATCGGTGAAACCGCGAAAAACTACCGATAAGAGCAGCCGGCCGCTAGAATACTCCTTCAGACAGCGACTGAATGCGACCTAGATATCTAGCCAGTGTTGAAAAAGTTCTGTCACCGTCGAGACTCAAACGTTGGATCTCCCGGGCAATTTCGTTACTGCAGAAAAATATTAAAAACTATATAGTCTTCTGCCGAAGAAATGATGAATCCGCAAACTCTCTTGCATGTGCCACTGAACATAACACATCCTCTTTCAACAATTCTTATTTTACATAATTAACCTTCAAATATCTTTATATGAGAGTCGATGACACATCGATTTCACTGAACGCCTCATTTCTATGTCCTCATTGAGTACAACTGTGTGATGCGAATATTAAGCTAATGAAATGCGAGGCGACGGTATATTCTCGAACGGACGTCTGACATACATACACGTATCAATGACATCACTCGTAATTTACTTCCACATTGTTTAAATGCGCCAGTGTCCATCTAAGGTACAATTTATGGATTCCGAGTGGCCTCACCCTAAACAGAACTGTCATGAGAGGTATCCTCCAAAGGAGGGTCACAGAAGTGAAGAAACCATTCATACAGCTAGGGAAATTGGGAAGAATTAACCTGTTCATATTTTCCCATTTTTTAGGTAATCATCCTCATTTCGTGTCGAGACGATGCAAAATTCAAAACCTTTTGTACCTCAAACTGACAGATTAATTTCGTGACTTCAAATTGACAATAAAATGTAAATCTATATCTCAGTTTCTAACACTGGGAACACAAAACCTCCAACCAGGACCACAAGTTCAATCCCTTTCTCTTTGATTCCTCGATTCCTTTTGGATATGGCCACAGTTACGAAACACTGCCTATATACAACCGCGATGTGAAAGTACCCTATACCTCATTAAAAGGTTACTGGTAATCAGGAATTGCGAACCGTACGGAAGTAAAACATACCTACTAGAATTACCCTTTGGATAATTTCTCGTTCGTTTTACTATCTCCCAATTTTACTTCCTGGATGGAAGGTCAAGAAAGAGTGAGAACAACTCTAAACTTGTACATCTTAAAACCATTAAATTTGTTTTTACATTGTATTCTCAAACTGTATTCTTGCAAATTTACAGAATGAAAAATATTTCTCCTTCTATTGTGTGGAGTTCGCATACCGCAGGAAGGAGTGGTCATCGTCGGGGCTTAAAGAGTTTCTCCTTTCGTCAAATTCTCTTCTTTCAGAAATCGCGTACTTGAAAGGTCTGCTTTGAAAGGAAACTGCTTCCTTTTAGACTCATTTCATCAACTTTTTCTTTTTTTTCGTTTTCTCCCCTTCACCAACAGTGACAAAATAATTTCTCCATTTAAAGTGCTAACAATAATCCTTGTTAAAGCATGTTACTTCTTGTTGCGACTTTGCTTAAACATTGGGCGCTCATAAAAACAGATTTGTTTGGACGCATCTTGGAAATATAACTCCATAAATTAATAAAAATTAATTCACAATTCTGCGTTACTGTTTGAATTATTATGTTTCGTAAACATTTTCTGTGTAATGCCGTAAACACAAAAACACTGAAGGAAATATCCTACAAGGAAAATCCTCTTGCTCATATTCGGTTTTGATTTGATTTATTTCGCCAAAAAGCAGTAAAAATGTACGTGACGTGCGAGGATAAGTACAATCTGCGCACGTGGTTTGCGTTCCTTCAAAAATAAAATCGTATCTTCTCACGAGAAGTCGGCTACCACCAAACGACATTACTGTACTCACTTTCTAAACTGGAGTAATACAATCGATCATCAAAACCAAGTTACCGTAATTCTGATCTTCTTGCAGCATCTGTATTTCATCAAACTGTTTCGTTGATTTTTAGTTGTGAAGTTTCGCAGTATGAGAACGTTTAGCAAGCGGTGTTTGCCCTTTGTAATTATTCGTGTTTGACTTATCGCCCTCTCGAAATTTTCATGTCGAAATCGCATACTCGAACGAATTCTAAACTAGTACGCCATAAATAATAATGCTTTCGAGTTCTTTCCCGTAAAATACAGAAATAATTGGAATTCGTTTCCATGAATGTTTAAAAGGTATATATTTAATCAAATCTTTTTTTAAAGTTTATTCCCTTTGTTGATATTATTATAATGCTTCCTGGTTTTTCACTGCAAGGTGGCTTTGTACTATACTTTATACTTTTGCGGGCTTTATCCTAGGTGATAATGCAAAATGTGATTAATCTTTTATTATGTACTTTCTTTTAGAGCTAATAAAAATATAATACAGACAGAATATTAATGAATCAATATTTATAATGTCTAGAGCCAGACAGCGCAACAAATGTTGGAAATGGGTAGCGGAACTTCATTCAAAAATTACGCCATTCACAAATGGGAAAGTGCGAAGTGATGAATCACTACTCTTCATCCTGTTCCCAAAACATCGCTCGCACGGAACATTAGTTGGCGAATTTACGCCTGTGTCAGGTCACTTACCTAACACAAATGTCTCTTGTACGAGCATCATAATTCACAATCGTGAGGTAATGAACACGAGAAAAAGGGATTTGCAGAAAAGTCATTACCTGAATCCAGGGACATCATTACTTACTGTCAGTTCATGTGGGAGGAGACTGCCTGCAACCTTGTACGGTTCAAAATTTTAAATTCAGTCACCCTTTCATACTGCTCTTGTGTATACTTCGAATGTTCATTCCCCTGAGATATGGCATAATATTCTGGAGGAAATAAATCTTATAGATCCCAGACTTTTAGATTACAAAAATGAATTGTGAATAATAACCAAATCCCACCCATGTGATTCATTAGTCTCTCTTCATTAATCTAGGAATTCTACCATTACGTGTCTTTATTTACGAACAGTGTTTTTGTAAAACGACTTGCTTAATGGGCGGGAATATATTTTCAGAAAATACTATAACCTCGACTGAAATCATTTTCTCAGGAGATCAAAGCCATTACAAAAATTCACATACTCTACTGTAATATTATTTTACAACACTTTAAGATGACATTAAACGATAAATCTAAGAAAGTTAATCCCAAGGAAATCGTTTTTGCTCATAACTGTTTTATGATATTAGAGACTATACTGAGCATCACAAGAAAAGTAATTTAATTTTACCAATGATACATAATGCATTATTTACCATTTGACTGTATAATGAGTATAAACAACCTGTAAAACCATTGTAATTACAGTTTCCCGGTCAATGACTCATCTCGATCAGGATTTGTCGTCAGTTTCCTGATCCATTGAGCAAATGCTGAGATGGCCCTTGTTTTGCTTCTGGACATAAATGTAACTCATTTTCATGTGACGTCTCTAGAATTCATGAAACAATTCTTCAAATTATCGTTTCCATGTTGTCGCGGAGAAATAAGACAAAATTTATTGTTATTTATCCTTGAAAATAGATTTTATTACATAGAGTTTTTGTTGTTTTTCTCCTTTTCAAAATTAAATTTTGCTTATTTATCTTTGAAAATAGATTTTATTACATGGGAGTTTTTTTTTTTTCTTCTCCTTTCAAAATTCAAAATTTATGTCTTATTATCCTTGAAAAAGATTTACTACATGGGAGTTTTTGTTTTTTTTCTCTCCTTTCAAAATTCAAAATTTAAGTAGTATATGACTTAGTGTAGGATCACAGAATTTTGAAAATGTGCACAATTCACTTTCCCAAGCACGCCATACGGCATATTTTTAACTGTTTTTTGACGTAGAATAAAAAGAACCTGGTTCTGTCTCCAAATTCCAAACCAGGTTGACCTCCAAACGACCTTATTACCCGTACTTACGAGCAGAAAGTAAGCGAACTTTTTTTTAAAATTTATTTCTTCTCGTTCGACATACTTGTCTTTCGAGGAGGTTAAATTATGAAATACATGATTTTTAACTTTTTGGGAATGGCCATCCATAAGCAGTGGTTTATATTACTCGGAATAACGTAAACATTGGGCTAAAGTAAATGAAGCGAGGTTGAAGACTGTTTCAGTTTGATCTATTGACAGTTATGGGGATTACTGTGGTTTGAATCGGTCTTTGGGATACCTGATTTGATACGTGAATATGCAGCATTGCGACCGGGCTGAAGATTAAGGAGCATGGGAAGTGTGCAGGTTTTGGTAAAAGTTTTGAGCTATTTGAGTTATGTGATTGCTTAATGAAGGCACTTTCAATTCTCTGCGAATCTGGATGTTCGGAATGAACCAGGGGGCATTTAAAGTTCTTCTTAAAAATACATTTTGAATGGCTGTTAATTTATGGAGATTGCTTGACGCTGCACAACCCCAAACTGGACATGCATAAGTCATAGTTGGCAGAATTAAGGACTTAAAAAGTAGCAATCGGCATTCGACTTTCAATGAAGAATATGCATTGATTAGAGGGAAGAGTTTTGATATTTTGGCAGATGCTTTGTTAGCTATTGCATTTATGTGTGGTTTCCATGTCAATCTTTTGTCAAGCAACACTCCTAAGTAAGCGAACGTTGAAGCGAAGAGAATTTTGTAGATTTAACTATCCACTCCTTGATTTGGCGTTGCCTCCAGGAAGCTGCGTGGAAGCGTCTTGTTGCGTAATTCAATTGCCAATCGACGCACGTCCGAAGAAACGCTTGTCGAACGTAGTGGAAAAGGAAAATGAGTGAATCCTCCTTTCTCGAATCTCCGCTTGCCTCGTCTCACATCTTTTGCATTTCTTGACAGGAAGCCGAGAGTTTAGGCTCTAAATTTCAAATCAGGCCGTACACCGAGTGATGAATAACTCATGTGCTAAAGTATAAATAAAATAATAAAGTACATAAATAAATAAGGATATGTCTTTGTTCCTAGATAATTCAATCCCCATTTAATCCTCGCAAATGTGGTAGTTTTAATGTAAACCCTCATTAAATTTTCGGCTTTTAGTGACAAATTACAAATGAGAATGCATCGGAACTAATCCATTACACGAAATTGTGAGAAAACTAAGATGAGAGAAGTAGAGAGATTTTCCTTCCTTTTGCCTTAGAGGAACTTACTCCCTTCCAGAGATCCCGAACGGTAACTTCTTCCAGAAATTCCTCACGTGTTCCAGAGTTTCACCCTCAAATTGCCAACTGCCTTGCATCTGTGTCAATGCACGGAGTAAATATTTGACAGCGGAAACCAAAAATAAGATAACGGCATCTTCCTCCCGTGTGTCTATAGAAAATTTATCCCGTCATCACTCCTGTTTTTCAGTTCCGTTCAGAAACTTTGCAAAACCTCCCGGGGTTCGGCACCAAATTATGAACTTCCTAGCGTCCCGGTCATTTATTAATCGACAATGAAAACAAAAATCAGGTTTGGAGGCATCTTCCTTCCTGGTGGCCCAGAGGAATTTCTTCCCTGACGTCTCTCCCGTTTCGCAACGGAGTAACATAAGATGCATGGGTCGGACCGCTCGCCTTCTACTGCCGAGACCGGGGTTCAAACACCGGAATCTGCAGTGGGACACGGCGGGCTTACGGCAGGTTTTGTCGGGATTCTCCCGCTTCCTCTGCCCCTCATTCCACCAACGCTATATAGTATGTGCATAATCACTTCACCACCAATCTTTCACACATTCCGGTTTAGCCGTAATAAAGAAACATGGTTCCGTCAAAAATCTCTGACACTCTCAGTCTCGGGCGATGGCGAATGACCAGCCGACTGATAAAATAGAACCAAATTGAGACAAATGAGGAACGTACATTTCTTTCTTCCACTCTCCTTGACTCTCAGTATAATTCATTATTTTTGCTCATTCCCTTTTGATAGCATCTTCCAGAAGCACCTCGGAAACTCGCGGTTGTCGGTACTAAATTTCGAACTACTTCATGGATGAGAAATGTTTATGAAATCGCTGGATGAAGAGAAAAACCAACAACGAGATAAATCTGAGGGACACTTTCCACGTTCGTTGTTTCGATCCTTCCTTCCAAATTTCTTTGTCCTTTTCTTCCATCCTACCTTCCACATTCGCTTGTTCCTTTCTTCCACACTAGTTCGATTATTCATTCGTTCGTTCTTTCCGTCCTTCCATGTTCATTCATTTCCTTTCACATTCGTTTCTCCTTCCATGTTCGTTGTTCATACCTTCCTTCCTTTCACGTTCGCTGGTCGATCCTTCCGTCTTTTCACGCTAGTTACGTTCACGTTCGTTCGTACCTCCCTTTCTTTTACGTCGATTCGTCCGCTCCTTCAAGTTCATTCATTTCCTTTCACATTCGTTTGTTCCTTCTTTCCTTCCGCGTCCATTCATTCCCTTTTCTTCCTACTTTTTTCTTCTCCGACTCCGGGTGCCACCACCGAATTACGTCGCGTCCTCGGCGCCGCACGCATTAATTAATCGCCGACGAGGCGGAGCGGGAGCGCGGCGCCCGCGGGGCTTTCACCGCCGAGGGTGGGCGGCGGCGGCGAGCGCTTTGCGAAACAGAAGCTCGCGGCGAGCATGCGCGCTTTCTCCGCTCCGCCTCGCCCGCTCCGCGCCGCGCACGGCCACGCAGTCGCAGGCCGGCAGCACCCCGAGCGCCAGCCCCACGCGAGCCACGCCACGCGCTCGCCCACGCGCACGCGCACGCGGAACGAGGTGAGTCCCACTCCGCTACTGGCGGGCCAACGATTCAGTTCGTTTGGTCCGAAAGTGCAGGGCAAGGTAAACCCGGGGAGGTGGCGGTGTTCCTCGCCCGCTCAAAAACCTGACGACCTCCCGGCATGTTTGCTAGTGTAGTTCACGTGTTATGTGTGTGTGTGTGTAAGGGGTGAGGAGGCAAGAATGTGGAAGGAAGGGTACTCCTCCGGGATTCACATGGTATTGTCCTAAGAAGCCATAAGAAAAACTACCGATCATAGCAGCCGCCCGTAGAATTCTCCTGAAGACAGTGGTTGACTGGAAGACTGGGTGGAAATGGTACCAAAAATAGGAGTGTTGTGTGTAGGGGGGGGGTAAAAGTTGAAGCCTGACGTGCTTTGATATTGTAGCATCTGTAGCAAATCCCCACAGGGTGATTTGAAGCTGTTCATCAGCTAACAGGGTAAAATAACTATTTTTACCTGAAATTTATTTACAATATTTACCCTGAAAAATGGAACGGTTTATGTGCATTTCAAAATGTGTATTTCAGAAAAAAATATGTCGTGCCCATTAAGGGAAATGTACTTACGGAATACTTCAGGCAGGAACAGATTTCATTAAGGGAAAAAATCTCTATCTTTAATATTTTAGTTCTAGGAAGTCGCCAAAAAAATGTTGAACTTTTGCAATTTTCGAAAAATCAGGATTTTTAACGAACATGAGACCTGCATCATGCTGCTCATTCTCTTAAACATTCTTCATACTATTCAACAACAAAATTTAATCAAAGACGATGGGGCCTTTTTTTATTTTGAAAAAAGGCCCAGGGGCTTCATGTAAAGTACCCCCAAAATTAAAATATCAGTTTCAAATTCAAGGAGCCGTGACATCAGCCAGAACGATTGGGGAATATCAATTTTGTAGAAAATCGAATGAACGGTTTAGCCACTACCGTTGTTCACAGACGGACAGATCGACAGAATTGCCATCATTCGATTTTTCGTTGTAAAGGACTAACAAAATATGTATTCTGGCTACACCACGTTTTAGAGGAGTTATTTTTCTAAATTTAGCAACTGTACTTATCCACTTTTCCGTTACCAGAACCATATAATAGAGTTTTTCTGACGAAAATTCGCCGGTTTTTTTTTTTAAGTAGCATTACACAAGTTTCTCTCATCTCGTAGGGAGAAAGTTAAAATTAAACCCTTGTCAGAAGATCGACTCTAGATATCACTGTTCGAACAAGTCTGACAATGCCTCCGTTCGCAGGAAGGCATTGAACCAACGCTATATTTACCGCCCTGCCCCTAATTACTTTATTGCAGATAAAAATCTCTAGTGGAGATCGCTTAGTGGAGATCAATCTATAAAACGTCCTGGCCGCTGTTTGCAGGATCAGATGATCACTGAAATGAAGAGATTTTTCCATGTATCTTACTGGAAAATCAGCCAGTTCCACGAAAAATGGCTACTAGTTGAAGTGACCGTTTAATAGAGGCGGCCGTTTGAGTAGGTTTTACTGTATAGCATTTGTGCCCTGGAAACATGAGAATGGTTGAAGTGGTAAGTATATACGAGTGGGGCGACTTAGGAGTCTTGCGTTAGTTTATTCAAGAAATTAAAACGATTTCCATGTGTACCTACTTAATCATATTATCGTGATTATATTATTGTTTTATTCCCGTCATATCGTGTAACTTACCAGTTCTTCCCGGTAACTATAGAATTAATATACACTGATACCAATTATGGTTGAGGGAGAAAAGGGACTAGAGGTAGTAGGAAGGTTTTAGATAAAGAGTCAGGGAGTAAAATGACAATTACAATCAATTATTCTCAGGCCATTTTGCATATTTTCGCCTTACCATTTAATTTTTTTTTTTTTTTTTTTTTTTTTTACGTCAGAAAAACAGTTAAAAACTGCGTATGACGTGCTATGGGGAAAAGTGAATTGTGTGCACATTTTCAAAATTCTGTGATCCCTACACTTACTCATATACTACTTAAATTTTGAATTTTTGAAAGGGAGAAAAAAAACAAAAACTCCCATGTAATGAAATCTATTGTCAAAGATAAATAAGCAATAAATTTTGGCTCTTATTACTTCCTGCCCGACAACATGGAAACGATAATTTGAATAATTGTATTTCCCACTGAATTCTAGAAGACGTGCACAGAAAATGAAGTTACATTTATGTCCAGAAGCAAAACAAGGGGCCATCTCAGCATTTGCTCAATGGATCAGGGAAACTGGACGAAAACCTGATCGAGATGGGGTCATTGACCCGGAAGCTGTAGTACAATAGTTGTTACAGGTTGTTTATACTCATTTATACAGTCCAAATGGTAAATAATGCATTATCTATCATTGTTAAAATTAATGTTACTTTTCTTGTTATGCTCAGTATAGTCTCTAATTGTATAGAAACAGTTATGCAGCAGAAACGGTTTCATTGGGATTTAAACTTTTCTATTGAATTTAATCGTTTAATGTCATCTGGCAAAGTGTTGTAAAATAATGTACATGTATTGTATGTGTTTTTTGTAATGAGCTGTTGATACTGTCCCCTGATGAATATGATTTCTACGTCGAGTGTTATAGTAATAGACTTCTGCATTTTCTGAAAAAATATTCCGCCCTTGAGCAAGTCATTTTGACAAAACCACTGATTCGTAAATAAAAGACACGGTAATGGTAGAATTCCTAGATTAATGAAGAGAGGCTTACAAGAATCACGTGGGTGGTATTTGTTATTATTCGTACAATTCGTTTTTGTAATCTAACGTCTTGGAGCTATAAGATGTATTTCCCCAGAATATTATGCCATATCTCAGGCGGAATGAACATTCGTGAAGTATACACAACGAGCAGTATGAAGGCTGACTGAATTTGCAAGAATTCGGAACGCGTAGCATAAAGAACTTAATTGTGTGTTCAATTCATTTAAATGGACGTTCCATTTAAGGTTTGACTGAATTGAGAGACCTAAAAATTTTGTTGCCTTAACATCAGGCAATGGTACACTGTTCATTTTCAATGGAGCACAGAATTGTTTATTTGAAATGGAAAACTGCATTAAAACCGTTTTCTTTTCGTTTACTATTAATTTGTTATTTCGGAACCAATTTGAAACATCTGATATTGTACTATTTACGGTTTCTTTATTGCAAAGGATGTTCGTATCATCTGCAAAGAGAACCGTTCTTCCGTTTTGAATCGTCGAGGGCATATCGTTTACGTAAAGTTCGTGAATCGTTTCGGCTAAGAACAACCGAACTCGCGATACTACGTTGTCAATTCTAATGTTTTCAACAATAAAAATAATTCAGCGGTGCACCAATACGATTTACTGGCTTTTAATGTTCGTGATATTAACAATGAGAAGTGTACTTCCTCCATACACAAATGTGTAATTTGTATGTGTGTATGGGAAGGTGTTCGGCCGACATTGGATTTTCTCTTGGAGTGATATAAGCACTTCTGACTGGGAATATACCAAGTTACATTTGTTAGGTTACTATTTTACCCACATTCTAAACCCATATTCAAAAAATTGGAATTAAAGAAAAATCTGATTCACACTTTTATGAATTAGTAGGAAGTAATGAATTATTTTTATTATTATTATTATTATTATTATTATTATTATTCGAATACACCTGCTTATGAGGGTTAAGAAATATGATGTAGCTTCGTAACCATGCTTCAGTTTTAAAAATACATTTCGACAATGATTGACTGAACGACATGTCTGACGATGAGCAAGTGAATTCCCCCTCTCCCAATTTTAAAAAAGTGAGTGAGCGATAAATTAATTTGACATTGCGAAGGATGTTTGCAATAATGTTCCACAACATATTTTCTAAGCTAACCTAGTGGCAAGTTTTCAGCCAATTAAAAGCACCATCATTGTCGTGCCTGTCAGATCACCATCAGTTGGGATGTAAGCAAGTTTAAAGTGTCCTAATTGTTGGGCATTTGAAAGATTCTTCTCTGCACAAGTAGTTTCCTGCTTGCGGCGCAATCGGGAGGCCATATTGCAAACGTCTGTGAGGCAACACCCACTTTTCACTTCCGTAGAAGTAAGAGGCCATTTCGACAACGTGGAGTAAACTGCAACATCCATGTTACAAGGTCAAGGGAATAACATGTGTATCTTTCTGAAGTGCAGTCGTTACGAATTGGGACCCATATCAGGTCTTGTACACCGTAAATGAAACGGAATTTGGAAGTAGATTGATTATTAAAGTATTCTCTACAATCTAATTGTAACATTTAAGTATACTTTAAAAAGTATACTAGCTAGCTTGGCGTTGGGAAACGAGCTGGTATTTTCATGTTACAATATTGTTGTACGTTCACCATAAACAGAACGTTCGTTCACGACTAATGGTCTTGCCAAGTTTGTCCATACCGGGCACATGAAAGAATAACTAGAACAATTTTTTTAATGTTTACGTCTCATTACAAAATTAAGTTTAGTTATTGTCAATCTCATGCATCACGGGTCACGGTACATGTTATGCAGGAAAGACAGGGTAGTAAATCACAGCGTTTCACCGATGTTAGAGACATGAAATCCTACAAAACGCGTTTTAGAAGCTTTCTCCCTCCCCATAAAACACTTTTTTTCGAGAATTCTCTAAGAATATTCTGGAAGGATCCTATAAAAGAGTTCCCCTCCAGTAGATCGGGACGCATCGTGACACTTCACTCCGAATAAGGGACCGGACGAGGTCTGACCATTAGAAAGGGACGGGCACATAAAATGCGATTACAATATGTGGGATAGTAAATTTTATCGCCCATCATTTATTATTAAAAGGGCAGTAACACTCATGAAACTGCTTCTCCTATCGAGTTTTAATACATCAAAACTGTTACTTACATACGATGAACATTATGGTATGTTTTTCGCCTAAAATCACTCGCCTGTAGTTCTCTTACACGCTGTTTATCTACAGCATCAAGCAGCTGAGCTCGGCATTCGCGAGCGTAACCGGGATCTCTCTGCCTGGTGAAAGACCGGCGAAACGCAACAGCCGCTTGGCACTTGGACGTTACGGAATACACCGGGCTGGAGTTTGAAGAGATTGTTTGGTCAGATTCCGAAACTGTTGAGTATCGGTTGCCGTATATCGTAGCTTTGTCTCCTTGAGGCAAAGTGCGACCGGTTTCCTCGTAAGAAATAATGTCGTGACTTTCGATTTCACATATCAGTATGGACATCAATAAGTGAAGCACAGAAATGCCAATCATTGACATTCAAGATTCTATTTTCGGATTATTTAAAAAATGTAATTAGTTTATCTTCAAAGATCAACTGAAATTGATTAGCGCACTTTATGCTACACTTTTAGCCACTTTGCTCTGTGAGATTCTTGTATACGCTCCAACGTACGAGTATTACTCATAATGTAACAAGTCCTTTTTATTCCTCTTCTTTTCACTAAAAAAGTTACTTAAAAAATTAGAATTTGTTATTAATTTATCATATAGCTCTTTATTCGACGGTTACAAATACTTTTGTATGCATTTAACCTTCGTTGATTTGAGCTAATATAATTCCTTATTAGTTTTGTGATGTCTTTGGTTATGACAACAGTAACGATTTAAAATAAAATATCATACGTTACATTTTTACTGCATTAGGTTCTACACTTTCCAAATATATACAGACTGGAAACAAGGCTGTCATTTCTAATTGTTCAAGAAACAGTTCCCTAAACCGTGACAATTATTAGAAACATTTCCTGTACGCTCGCCACACATAAAATTGCCACTTTGTGGCACATAACGCCTTTTGGGTCCCTAAGTTAATTTAGTTTATAAAGGATCACATTTTTCAGAATTATCACTCAACAAAGTACACAATCAACACACTAAAAACAGAACTTGCACTCACGCAGGATCCCCCAATGCATTGGTACTCGACTTATAGTTGATGTAAAAATGTTGATGACTGACCTAAAAGGGAGCTACTATTGAAGAAGGCATTGAGAAATACAAGCCTTCAACCGTTGCAAAAATTGAGAAATCATTGAAGAGTGTTTTGTGTCTAGGCGTTTCCTTGCAACTAACCTAATGTTACACAAAAATTTGTGGAAATGTGTGTAATAATACTTGTACAGAAATATTCCTTCACCTGCATTACCTTATGGAGTATGTTTCATTACAACTGAATCAGTTAGTTAAGCAGACAAACTACAACAATGAAAGCAAACATATTACTCAGCTTGCGTTGCACAGATCAGCAAAGAGGGAAGTTCGAGTGTGCGTTCGAAAGAAAAAAGACGAGAGAAGCAACATTTTTATCTGTTTACAGCCAATGCTTGGTCTGACGCGCGTACCAACAGCGTGACTTTCGCCGTTCGAGTGCCAAAAGAGGAAAGTACGAAAGGTAGATTACGTAAATAACGCAAGCCGCGCGAAAGGGTCACAGGCAGGGCGAATCTTACCACACAGCCCTTTCTGTTTCTGATGAGTACCTTCACTACGATTTAATATGCACAATGCCACAAAAAGTACTTTTCTCTTTCAATAAATTCACTTAATTTTGAGGTGTTTGAATAGGCTCCCACTAAGCCGAAAATATGTTTGATATCTGCATTAATAAATGTATCTCAGTCACAGATACCGTCCTCCGTGACAATGAGTCACAGATACCGTCCTCCTATCGCGTTTAACGGAAAACTACTTATTTACATACTACAGGAATTACAAGTAAGTCATATAGTAATTTCAGACCCAAACTAAATGACAAAAAATGTAGTCAAACCTGTAATTTGATTGACAGGTTTTTATACGAACCACATTCCAAAGTTCATAAATACAAAAAGACTCAAGCTTAATTGGCGCCAAGTCATTAATACATATTAATTACCCCAAAATAGTTTATTTTTAGCGTGGGTCCAGATGGCAGTATATTGTGAGGTGAATCGCGTTGTATCTCGCGCACTTCTCCACTATTCACTCGAAGGCGAATGAAAGCAATATTAGAGCAGTCGGTCTACAGTATTCTCATCCAGGCTGCGGAGTTCTCCGAAACTATTACTCACCGATGGGCGGCGAAAATCTGACCCAGTCCGGACTCGAACACCGGCTTACGAAGCTTGAATGGTGGACTCGCGACTCTGTAAGAGGGAGTGTTGGTCAGTTGATTAGAGCAGACCTTCCCAGCGGTCGTACGTACAGGCGCGTTGCACCAATGGACAAACGGCAAGCGACGCATGGCCTTGGCACGAAAAGGCTGAGGGAAAGAACTAGAGATGGGCGATTTAATCGCGATTAGTATACCAATAGATTATTTTATCCGATTACTCGAAAATTTGAAATCGATTACTTTTACACGGATTAAAGGACACAACGGTTAATTTGTCCTATTTTTAGCTTATCTTAATTCAAATATTCATTTCCAATACGCAAAATATGTAAGTACATCTCTCTTTCTGAACTTAAGTTACGGAATTCCTCGTCTGTTCATCTCTCTTCAAAAGGAAAAGATAATCCAAACAAACATACACCATTAATTTCATGGAAGTAAAACTAATAAAATGAAAAGTCGCTGTGTATGATCTAATATTTTAGTGATGGGATTATATTCAGTATAAAATAAGAAAGAGTATTACCAGTTTTCCTAAAATCATCATCAACCAATTAAAACGTTAGATTACAATTATTGGTGTTACTATATCTTAATATTCTACGACTATTTTCATTTTAAACTGAGTTACAGTAGTTTCTCATGAGTAAATGTGTGGAATGAATAGCATATAAATAAAAAATAAACAAATATTACTAATTACATCGTGCAGTGCTTCTAAAAAACTACTAAACTATTAATTCATTTAAAAATTAACGATTTTAACATTTATCAGATTAATCGATTAATTTCGATAAATCTTATATAGTCTATTCATTTTTATTATATTAATTCGGAACGATTATCGATGGATGTTAATTTAAGGTTGTTAGAGCGAGATATTCCCTAGTAGAGAGTCCATATTACAGTCAAAAATATTTATTTGCGATATAAATGGGTAATGCGCCTCTATTATTGCGTGGCCAGATGAATTTTGTTTCATAGATGGAAAATGAAAATATTTTAGTACCACATAAATTCCTACTTTTGACTAGTTTCTTAACTAGTCCCAACAGATTGCGTGGCCAAGGAATGAAAAATTGAGGTATAAGATTGAGTATAAAAAAGCGATATTACACAATTATTAAGAGCAGAATTATAAAAAGTAACATTATAAACATATATCTATATTTTATTAACAGTGATTGCAAATAATGACCAGAATTTCCTCATCTGAGTAGGACAAAAAGCCTTTGGTAAATCGGACAACGCTGTAGTGTCCTACAGATTGGCATACCTGCTCAGTGCTCACGTTTCTTCTAAGTTTCGTTGTTTCGATCACTTTGAATACTGTTCATGCCTTGTCGACAAGTGGAAAATATCAGTATCCATCAGTTCACCATCTCTAGTCGAAAAATAATGTACTTATTTTTATAGTAATTAATGCGTTATTAACATTGTAAATGTATTATTGTTATGAAAGAATTAATCGTAAAAACGCATATATTATTTTCTAATAAATGGTGATGAAATTATGTATTTATTTTTCGTTAACTCCCCCCTCCCCGCGGTAATTAGTGATCTCTGGTTCATGTGATATAATACGCTGTCTACCTTATATACACAAGCCAAATTATCTTTCTTGCAAACTCATTTTAAAAATGCATACTTTTTCCGAGCACGTTTGCTTGATTTGCTACTGTTTTTATTTATGCATAATGCATGTTTGAACACTTTCCAAGTAACAGTTAAAATTTGTATGAGGAACTATGAGGTTAAGGGTATTCTGTGCATATTTTCTTAAGTTCTAGGATCGCTACCCAACCCTCTAAACAAGTTGAATTCTGCATTCAGATAGAAATGAGCGTTTTGGGCGAGAAATTATAAGAATATATTCGCCAAACGTTTGTGCCATGCGAATCGCCCATTACCAACGCCGCGCTGGCTGTAATAAAAGCAAACTTGCGTGAAATTATCCTATTTTTAAAAATAAGAAGATAACACTATAAACTTGGCGTTGCAAACGCTGTTGCAGCATAGGGAAATGCCAGCTCTTGCCAACGCTATGATTTTGTTAACGTAAGACAGTGATTAATGGTTCATTGTTCGACGTGCAGTTATTACCGGTTCTTGTGATCCATAAAGCCTGTTTAGATTCCATGAAGAGAATGTGATGTATTACTATCGGTCAATAACCTGTGTACAAAAAGTAGAATATTTGGCTTCCTTTAAATATTCTGGAACGATTTTATTTAAAAAGGGGAAACAATTTTAGAATGTAATCATGAAAACTATATTCATACGCAAGCAATATAAATCCCAGAAGAACGTAGTGTTAGAAGTGCCATTTTATTTTGGGAGTAGGAAATATAGCGACACGAGGCAGATAGACCGATTGGCGCAATCGTACGAGCAAAACAAAATCACTTTTACGACGTGCGACATACGCTATTTTTTAAACAATTAATTTTTTTTATTCAAGTATGCAAATCACTTAGTGATACTGAAATATACCCATCCATATACCCGTCTTGCTGCCCTCAAATTTCTGTAACCTGTTTCGGAATTTCTGATAAATATATGGGCGCCAGGAAATGGTTACGAGAATGAGCTCCCAAATTATATTTACTTATAACTCTCGATGGCAGGGAACTCAGTTTAATATTCTTTACATACAAATAATAATACTTCATCAATGTAACAATTCCTACGGAGAAGCGTGGAATCTGAAATGCAAAATTTAAATATTCTACTGGGTTGCACATGACGGCAAATGATAATCAGCTTTCATCAATAGAAAATAACAAATTTATTTATAAATTTCAGTATAAGATTCTCTTGGATATGACCCTTAATATAGCGCTATAGAACCTGTTATCCATGAGAATCTTTGGGCGCTGTCCTGGTAAAGGATGTCTCCCCGTAGACTTCAGCAATGAGCCTCGTCCAATCTTCTTTCTTGCTACCGACCAAATCCGTATCTTGTTTCTTCTCATAAACCACTATGTACACTGTTTATCCATTGGCTTTCCATCCCCATTCACCAGCTGGAATTTACCTGCTTAAATTTTCTATGTTCAATTAAAGTGCTATATATCTAGCACCCTGATCCGATCGCTATCGTGTCGAGAGCTCGAATGAATCTTTTTTTACCTTTTTTTTACTCTCTTTTTCAAACAAAATTATGCGATTACTTATCGTCCCTTTTGAACTAATGGCATTGTTTATATGTTGCACTCCGGTACCATGGCAACCAGCCTCTTTTTGCTAATAAAGTATTATTTTTAATGAAATTCGCTGAATTTCGTATTGGTGACAATCTGGTATGTCACAATAATTAAAGTTAGTAGCATCTGATGCTGTCAGATTAAATTATCTTGTTTCCTTTGATGCATCCATAGATTTATCTCAACACTTAGGATCGCTTACTTTTTAGTAGTAGTGCTAAAACATGAACTTTTGGCATGCTATGAATGTCTTGAAAGAATCGCATTTTACTAGTGGCAGTCTAAAAAATTACTTTTCGAAATATATTTAAAACCAATTAAATTAGAGCATTTTGAAAACACGCATCCAAAAAATGTATTTTTCCTGCTATGAAATGTGATAAGAATTGATGATTTATGCAATTATACCGCTTACATGTGATCCTTTAAAGGCCTATCGTAACTCAATACAGGTTCCATCGTAATAGACTGTGACGAAATTTACTTCTCGAATATGCTGCGAACATTCATTTGAATAGCATGTTGTAATGCCTGAAAATCTACCGCTGTCTCATCTTCTTTCCCTAAAAATGCATGTAAGGAATGCCAAACACCAGAGGTAAGCTGATCGACTTGAAATGCAAATAATCGGATGTCAAGAATTAAGTGTTGCCACAGGACGCTCAAACGGGTTTCGAGAACAATAACACAAGCTGTAGAGATCAAAAGCTGTCCAGTTATTAAGACAACTTTTTGCCTTATCTGCCTGTCACCCTTCACTTTCTGTCTCGGTTAGTCTTTGCTCATTATTGACTTCCGTGTTTCTCACAAGACAATAGAAAAACAGCTCTATCGGCTAAAAAAGCATGATCTTTCATGTGCTGCAAGTTAATATTTTATCAGGGGAACATCGTAAAGACAATTCAAACAACCTAATTGGATTACAATCTCACGATTCTTGCAATCCCTGGCATTTGCCAGATATCTTAACAATATTGATATATTTTTTTGATTTGGAAAATACCAAGCGAAAGTTATTATACAACAATCACGCAATAAATAGAATACTATCAAATTCATAATACAATACAATTAATTCAATCAGTGACATACCGCAAAGAGATCAAAACCAAAGGTCAAATAGACCTGCAGAAAAGAATAATGGGTTTATTTATTTATTTTATTTATTTTACGTCAAAAAGCAGTTAAAAACTGCGTATGACGTGCTATGGGGAAAAGTGAATTGTGTGCACATTTTCAAAATTCTGTGATACCTACACTTAGTCATATACTACTTAAATTTTGAATTTTTGAATGGGAGAAAAATTGGGTTGATATGGATTTGTTTCTGTAACTGATGTAATTTGTTTCTGTTGCGGGTAACGACAGCAAATGCTATTAATTAGTTTATTTTGACGAATCGGCGGGATTTTTCATGATATAAAGTTTTAAATTGAAAGTGCTTAAGTTTGTGCTTCACAAGTTCAAGATTTTTTTAGTCCACTTCAATTTTATTTTTGGGCAAAGAAAGTTACAAGAAAATGTATTGTAATGACTCGATGAGTAGCCGCTACCGACAGGGGGGGGTTACCGTCGCACACGGAGTGCGCCGGTAATTGGTGCACACGCTAAATTTGTACATACCCTAAACAGTGCACACGCTAAATTTGTGCATACGCTAAACAGTGCACACTCTAAATTTGTGCATACGCTTAAATAGTGCACACCTAAATTTGTGCATCGCAACAGTGACACGCTAAATTTGTGCATACGCTAACATGCAGCATTTTGCATACGCTAAACAGTGCACACGCTAAATTTGTGCATACGCTAAACAGTGCACACGCTAAATTTGTGCATACGCTAAACAGTGCACACGCTAAATTTGTGCATACGCTAAACAGTGCACACGCTAAATTTGTGCATACGCTAAACAGTGCACACGCTAAATTTGTGCATACGCTAAACAGTGCACACGCTAAATTTGTGCATACGCTAAACAGTGCACACGCTAAATTTGTGCATACGCTAAACAGTGCACACGCTAAATTTGTGCATACGCTAAACAGTGCACACGCTAAATTTGTGCATACTCTAAACAGTGCACACGCTAAATTTGTGCATACGCTAAACAGTGCACACGCTAAATTTGTGCCATACAAGCTAAACAAGTGCACACGCTAAATTTTGAATACGCTAAACAGTGCACACGCTAAATTTGTGCATACGCTAAACAGTGCACACGCTAAACAGTGCACACGCTAAATTTGTGCATACGCTAAACAGTGCACACGCTAAATTTGTGCATACGCTAAACAGTGCACACGCTAAATTTGTACATACTCTAAACAGTGCACACGCTAAATTTGATTAGTGGGCGCCAAGCGTGCATCTTACAAGTCATCCTGCTCCAGATTGAGAACCCCAGGATTTGGGTGCTCTAGATTGAAGGGGTGTGTTATGTTTAGTAGTTATTTGAATAATACACAGAGATAGAATTTTGTAAAGTGTAACCCGTATAAGTAAGGAAACTTTATTGACAAAGAGAAAAGTTTTCAGTAGAGTTTAAAATTACTACTCACTTAACATCTCCAGTCAGAACTTGTTTAATTTAAGTGGAGATGGCAAATCCAAAAAAACTGGTGGCGATGATCATGTTACCTCACTTCCGTGGGATTGCACGCCCGCGGGCCTTTACCGGACAATTCCGGCTATGGAGTCTCGACGAAGCACGGCTGAAGTGGCCTTTGCACAGAGCAGGAAGGATCTTGTGCTCCCGTCGCATGCCCGGAAAATCAGCAGCCGTCCGCGACCATGCTCGACACCTTCTTTGCGTTCGTGCAGAACGGACTGCACACGCCTTTAGGATGTCGGTTCGACTGATCAGTCACACAATTAATTCCGATTGAGTGAGTGATGGATAGTAAGATTGCTTAGGCCGGCAGGTACTGATCAGTCACACGCCAGTGGATATTTGTCTCCGCCATAACTTGCATAAGTCTCGACCTATGAAGTCTTTCTCTCTCCAATCATCCTATCCAGTCTCTCTCAATAGTTCCTCCTATAAGTGTCCTCTATCAAGTCTGTTTTTCCTAGATCCTTTTTCTCCTTCGCTTTTTTCTCCCCACCCATTTAGAAAGTGCTGTGCTCTGTCACGTGCGTTATGCTTTGCCTCTATTGGTTCGATCATCAGGTTTCTGGAACCTTCCACTAATCTTTTCCCGTCGATTGGCTCTAGGCAATCCCTCCCCTTATAGCGACTTTATTATGCTTTTAATTGGTCACATTTGTGCGACCATGGGCACGTGGCGATCTCGGAGAAAACGAGGCAGCACACGCTGTCTGCTTATTATTTTATGGCACGTCCTCAGGGTTCAACAGATGAAGTGCCACCGATTTCCTAACGTGACTGTTCCGGTACTCAATCCGACAAGGGATAAGGCGGGTTGGTGAGAGGGTACCTCCCGTATTGAAAAGCGACTCGCGGAGGTTGCCCGCGGGGTCTGTGTTTGTGCGCCTGCGAAGCCCTGTTGTGGGGGCGTAGGGTCGCGAGGCAGCGCCCGCGTGGACACATGCGCGAACGAAATGCTCGGGAGGAGTGCCTGCGCCGGGGAGCAAATGCGCGTGACCGAAGGGTTCTGGCGCGCGCTGCGATCGCCACTGCATCAATTAGAATACTTCATTAACAAATATGTTCCATATATTAAACACGCGGGAAATTAAAAAAACAGAAATTTGAAAGTGACTGACATTTATTAGTACAATATATATATATATATATATATATATATATATATATATATATATATAATGCAACGTTTCGAAAGAAATGATTGTTCTTTCATGATCAGGCTACAATCTTGGTCGAGAAAGTTACATTAACATTGATATGTAAGAAAACCAAAATACCGAGAAAAATAACATGTTATGACTATAAATATGAAAGATATAATAATTATAATTAGCTCCAAATAAGAAAATGAGATACCCAGTGTACATCGTCGATATGGAATTATGTAATAGCCAGAATAGAACCCAAGCTTGAGAAATTATGTACAAGGCATATTTATGATGTTCCTTCGGCCAAGGCCGTGATCTGTATATCTCATTGTACGGAACAAAGGTAGACGGAAATTGTCATAGTAAACCTGATCTACTACTTCCGACGGCCCGGCCGTGACGGACGAAGACCTGTTTCGTTTGGTTCTGTCGGTTCCATTCGCCCGAAATCAGCGGATAGTCAAGGCATCCGCAATGCCTAAAACCATCTTCAATACATGCATTTCTCATCAACAGTAAATCTCGCCTGAAGCAAATCAATTTGATTTATTTTTCGAATGATGCGTTAGTTACATTTAGTTTCTCCTTCAACTTTTATAATCTAAAATAAATTGTAAATTTCTTAACCTTCTACCAAAAACCTCCTAGACTAACGCATGTAAATAATCAATAAAATAAATGCACGCAGGTCGTCTTGAGCGTGCTGGCAAATGTTTCTAAAAAAGATGTGGAATTATGAAAATATTCGGTGTACTTGGTGCGACATTCGGGTGTTTTTTGGATTGTGACGTACTAGAAATGAATAACACAGACGACTGTTTCTGTTTGATATTTACAATTAATGTATAAATATTATAATACAAAATTTACCCCTTGGCAACCTTTCTATTCTCTTAGCCGCGAAACCCCGCGACCGTCCCTAGGCCTAGCCCAGAACCACTGCTCGAAGCAGCAAAAAGCAACGCGAGGTGCGAAGCTGTCGGACATAGAGTCCCGTAACTACCGAAGTTACATGGCCTGTCGCCAAACCGATCTTCGCCCTGAAGATCACGTGCAAAGATAGCACTGGAGATACCTCTCGTCTTTCGACACTCTGCGTATCCCGCGAGGTGCATGTCGGCGCAGCCTTAAGTATCCGCCAGCTCGCCCCCACTGTACAAGCGGCGGGCGTCATTCGGCTCGCTGGCCAGCCCTTCCAGGGCTGCAACCGACATCACGAGACTCGCACCCACGCGCGTCCATTTCTCCCAGTTATTTGCGTACTGGGATTTTTTCAGCCGGCGTGGCGCCGCCGCCTTTCACCCCCATTCCACCTCCGGCTTAGGAGCGGGTTTCCCCGAAGCGGCCCGCCGCAGCGGCGCCGTACCCCGCGACGCCACAGGATGAAATAAGCGGGACAACTTCGCTGGCAGTTGTCCGGTAGAGTGTTTCTGTAGTATTTCTGTAGCCAGAAATAAAAAAAAGCCAAAATCGATCGAAGGGCATGGAGGGTTTCTGCAATGTTTATCTGGCAGTAAACGACTCCCCCGCCTTCGCACTCTGCGTGACCCAAGGCTTGGACAAGTGTGGAGTCACTTGCCGCAGTTATAGACAATCGGAATGCGACTTCAGAGAACGAATCCGTTGTCGTTTCTTAAGGAATGAGGGAATCCTTGATCAATAAGTGAATTCTTAAAATACGTGGTCCCTTATCCAGGCCCATATTTCATAGACGTTCCTCATGAATGCCCAAATAACCAATGCTGCAAGTGTTCGTAAACATGGTAACGTGTCCATCGTTCGTACCATCTGTTTCATGGTTTAGTGGCCACAGAGGGTACAAACTCCATCGTTTTCGTTCAAAGGGCATTTAATTTAACTGGCGTGCTTCTGATTTCGTTTGTTTAAAACTGTGTGTGACATGCAATGGAGAGAAGTGAATTCTGTGTAAGTTTTCTTAATTCTGTGATCCCTACCCTAAGCCATAAACTACTTGAATTTTGAATGCAGAAAGAAATGAGCTCTTTTTTGCAAGCATTGTTAACAAAAATATTCGCTCCGATGTAATGAAATCTATTTTCAAGGGTAAATCAGCTATAAATTTGAGCTCTTATCCCTCGTCATGTCCCTGTAAATACGTCCTACCGCGACACTTCCAAAGGATTATTCACGTTTCTCTTACAAATAGAAATAATGTGTTACGTATACAAATCAAAATGTTCTGCAATATTATTGATAAAATTTCGCCCAGTATAAGGGAGCGCCGCGAAAGAACAACCTGCATTGATAAAGCGGAGGCAGATAGAGATGCGCTTAAGAGAGCGTGCGACTTTCTTCTTACGGATAAATGGGCACTCACTGCCCACTCCTAGTCTGTACGGTTTGTTTGTAAATAACAATACTTAAGAAACCCTTACGAATCTCCATGAATTCCGTCCCGTATATTCCTTGAAAACGACCTCGAGGACAGAGCTTGACTCTCGATTTGATTTGATTTTTTCGTGTTTCCGGGCGCGTCAACTGCTCTGGTCATTAGTTCCGACAGTGTAGTGCACGTTGTTTTCTCGGGAGATGGCGGTGATCTTCCCCCGCTGGATAGCGAGATCCGGCGGGGCACCGCCAGCGGGGCATCGCCCCAGCCGGGACAAGCTCTAAGCTCCCGACCGGCCTTCCGGAATATCTGGTAGTGTAGTGCATGTTAGTTGTGTGTGTGTGTGTGTGTGTGTGTGTGTGTGTGTGTGTGTGTGTAAGGGGAGAGGATAGAACAAGGATGAGGAAAGATTGCGCGCAGTCCGTGGCCCGTTTGGTAGGGTACTGCATCGGCATTCGCCTGGTGCTGATCGGAGAAACCACGGAAAACTACCGATCAGAGCAGCCGGCCTCTAGAATTCTCCTCCAGACAGCGACTGAATTCGACCTAGCTGAAACGCTAGTGTCGAAAATCCTGCCGCCGTCAGGACTCGAACCTAGGACCTCCTGATCAGAGGCGCTGCAGTGACATCAGTTGATGCATTGAGCTACCGCTCCCGCCTCCTTGACTCTGGAGGTGCAGTGGAACAGGCAGATTGACTCTCGGAACCCGGGCGTCCACTCTCATTGGGAGTGGTTTCCTGAACCTAAGCAACATTCAACTGATTCCACGAAATCGTGTTTGAATTTGAATATGATCTGGCTGTCCAGTGACGCTCGAAGGTTGGTGCCGACGTTCGACGACATATCGCGGTCCTCTTCAGGGCAGTACAGCCCTGAAGAGGATCGCGATATGTCGGTCGAAACGTCGGCACCCCAGCCTTCGACGCGGTGTCACTCGGACAGCCCAGATCGTAACTCTGGCCGCGGAAGCCTACGATATCATGAATTTGAATATGTCACCAACACTCGAGGTATTACACTGAATGGCGGAGGGGTCGTTGTTCAGCGGAGGCTGATAGTTAAAGAGAAGGCCCAAGAAGAAATCAAACTTTTAGCGTATATGCAGTGGAATATTTCTTTTCCACGCGGTTCACCCATAACGAGGCCGCATTAAAATAACCATTGAGTCATCGTCACTTAGACGAGACAGTATAGGTTTTATTTTACTCCTAGAAGATAATTGCAGATAATGGCGTTGGTAGAATTACAAGATGTATTCTCCCGTTTTCTCAGGTACAAAAAAAGGAGAACGACATCCTTTAAGTCTGCCTTTTCATGTGTTACCAATGGTAAAACGAAGCTTCTAGTGATCGACGTTTCGATGATGTAGTATTGGCACTGCTACGAGGCATTTTTTCTAAAGTAAGTAGATTTTTGAAAAAAACTCAAAAATTTGTTTTTTAAATCGAAATTTATTTTTACATGGATGCATTGAAATGCAAAATGCATTTCTTAAACTATTTTTAATGCAGTTGTCCCTCTCTTTCCGACTCTTTGCCCGTTGCATTAGGAGTTCCTCAAGGATCGATTTTAGGCCCTACTCTGTTCCTACTTTACGTAAACGATATGCCCTCGACGATTCGAAACGGAAGAACGGTTCTCTTTGCGGATGATACGAACATCCTTTGCAATAAAGAAACCGTACATAGTACAGTATCAGATATTTCAAATTGGTTCCGAAATAACAAATTAATAGTAAACGAAAAGAAAACGGTTTTAATGCAGTTTTCCATTTCAAATAAACAATTCTGTGCTCCATTGAAAATGAACAGTGTACCATTGACTGATGTTAAGGCAACAAAATTTTTAGGTCTCTCAATTCAGTCAAACCTTAAATGGAACGTCCATTTCACTGAATTGAACACAAAATTAAGTTCATTATGCTACGCGTTCAGAATTCTTGCAAATTCAGTCAGCCTTCATACTGCTCGTTGTGTATACTTCGCGAATATTCATTCCCGCCTGAGATATGGCATAATATTCTGGGAAATACATCTTATAGCTCCCAGACTTTTAGATTACAAAACGAATTGTACGAATAATAACCAAATCCCACCCACGTGATTCATGTAAGCTTCTTCATTAATCTAGAATTCTACCATTACCGTGTCTTTTATTTACGAATCAGTGGTTTTGTAAAAATGACTTGCTCAAGGGCGGAATATATTTTCAGAAAATGCCGAAGTCTATTACTATAACACTCGACGTAGAAATCATATTCATCAGGTGACAGTATCAACAGCTCATTACAAAAAATTCACATACAATACATGTACATTATTTTACAACACTTTGGCAGATGACATTAAACGATTAAATTCAATAGAAAAGTTTAAATCCCAAGTGAAATCGTTTCTGCTGCATAACTGTTTCTATACAATTAGAGACTATACTGAGCATCACAAGAAAAGGAACATTAATTTTAACAATGATACATAATACATTATTTACCATTTGGACTGTATAAATAAGTATAAACAACCTGTAACAACTATTGTACTACAGCTTCCGGGTCAATGACCCCATCTCGATCAGGTTTTTCGTCCAGTTTCCCTGATCCATTGAGCAAATGCTGAGATGGCCCCTTGTTTTGCTTCTGGACATAAATGTAACTTCATTTTCTGTGCACGTCTTCTAGAATTCAGTGGGAAATACAATTATTCAAATTATGGTTTCCATGTTGTCGCGGCAGGAAGTAATAAGAGCCAAAATTTATTGCTTGTTTATCCTTGAAAATAGATTTTATTACATGGAGTTTTTGTTTTTTTCTCCTTTCAAAATTCAAAATTTAAGTAGTATATGACTTAGTGTAGGGATCACAGAATTTTGAAAATGTGCACACAATTCACTTTTCCCCATAGCACGTCATACGCAGTTTTTAACTGTTTTTTTGACGTAAAATAAATAAATAAATAAATAAATATTCAGACATTTGTCGCAGCGAAAAACCAACTTTTCTATGCCCTCGTCAAAGAAAGATGCAGCCAGTGAAGACAGGCTCTTCTGAACATCGTTTTTGAACGCACAGAATGTTTAAACTAGCTGAAATTCTCCGCCAGTTTCTCAGCATTATGTGAAATGAGACATACCAAGTAAATGCTGAGGAAAGACCCTATTTTTGCTTCTGGAAGTAAATGCAGAGAAGGAAATTCTCTAAATAACACATTATTGTTAATATAACAATTTAGTAATAATAATAATAATAATAAGAAGAGGAAGAAGAAGAAGAACAACAACAACAACAACAACAAGAATTTCTGGCCATCTCCAATGAATAAACAACTTGTAACTCATATATGCGCAATACTCGTGCGAAAGTGGATACAGTAAAATACTGGCAAGACATGCCCTTCTCCAATCTCCTCCAATCTTCTCCAACCAGCCAATCTCCCTTTGTAGATATCCACCTTCACATGACACGTCGTTTACAATGACCAGACGTGGACACTTGCCTTATCGACCGCAAAATGCTTGAAATATCTGTAATGTGGACTTGAGGGAAATATTCGTCATCTTTCACCATTAACAACGAGGATCACTGAAGATATCTCAGTTTGTTGAGGGACATTAAAACAACAACACAACAACAACAACAATAATAATAATAATAATAATAATAATAATAATAATAATAATAATAATAATAATAATAATAATAATAATAAATTAAAGCCAAAACCTGGAATAAATGGGTAGAGCTAATTTATAGCGCATCTCTGAGAAAAGTGGCTCTCGATGAGTGCGTCATCTTGCCTACTTTCCCGATGCCTTCCCGTATCTGCTCTTGACTTGCGTTCGCGAAAGTGACTTTCGAGTGGGAGGCGGACGTCCGTGGTCTCGAGCAGGCGCTGGGGATGACTGGCGTTCGCTCTCTGCCGGCGTTGGGCGGACGTCCGCTCGCGGCACGGACGCAACCAAACATCGGCGTTACATCTTGCTCTTAAACGAAGACTTCCGCAGCTAGAGTCCGTGGAGTTGCGCTTATTCGCATGGGCGTTGCCAATATATGACAGCTTCGGCCACCTGCCTTCCCTCTTGAAAATGGAGTCCGAAGATCCGGAGAAGATAACATAATAATGTTGCTGGTAAGATTGATAACTTTTAATCATTTGAGAAAAAGATGTATCGTATCAATATTTGTACTACCATTGATACTAGACATCTTTTTCTAAAAATGTATCGTCAAATTTGCAGTTTGCAGGCATTTATACTGTGAGACACTAGCACAGAGTTTATGGTTGTTTTCGTGAAAGGTTTGCTGCTCTGTGGCTTCCTGCTCTACTATAATTTATTTAGTAGCATTGTTATTCCTTTGTTAAAATCGCATTGCGATAATTCGTTAAGTGGCTAGTGACGATGAATAAACGAACCAACACATATGATAATATTTGTACGCATAGCTCCACAATAAATACCAAAAATCAAAAATATGTCTTGTGTGGATTATTTATGTATGATTAACACGGAGAACAACAACTATGTAGAGTTTATATCAATTAAAACTAATTTAGATGAACAAAATACATCTGTGACTCCTTTCTCAACTCAACAATAGGCCCTACTTGTAAGAAGTACATACAATTATAAAAATTATTATTCATGAATTGCATTTATAGAACAAAATACATCTGTGACTCCTTTCTCAACTCAACAACAAAAAATGTTCTTTAAATTTCTCAAAACCATAGGCGTGAGCAGTCTAAAACAAAAGGGGACAATTAGATCTCTGTACCACTCTGGGCCCCTTTTCTATACATTTTTTTTAATTTACATATGACATATTTCACAGCCCTTGGGTGCTTCGTGGGATGCGTTGTAGCTTCCTGTGAGAAGGTTCCGAGTCCGATTCCCAGCCGCGGCAAAAGTGAGGCTGTAGCTTTCTAATATAAAAAGTCACAGTTTCTATTGCTATGAGGCGAAAGGGAACTAGGATAGCCCAATTAAGCTATGTACGCATTTAACGCAACTTAGGTCGTATGTACGCGATCTATGGAATTCCAGAATGAAAATGTTGGAGTGTCGCAGCAAATAAAACGAATAGAATTTGAAACCATCTTCAGATTATTTTCTAAAATATTATGAAACATTATAGCGATTGAAACAATATCCGCAATACCTGAAATGGCGAATCCTGACTTTCAGTGTCGTACTCCAAAAGAAATTAAGAATTTAAGAAAAATATAAGATGTTTCTTAATTTTTAAAAGGTCTTCTCTCCTAGGCTGCATTCCTTAACAAACATTAACACAACAAAAAATAATAAAGACAGTACTGGCTACATTGCCAGTGCCTGACTTCGGCATTATTACGTAAGTCCCATTACGACGGAACGAGAAAGGGTATGTGATCGAATTTGATGCAGAGTTGGTGCGCATTTAATAATGTTTATCTGATGGTCAAGGCATGGAATAGGAAGACGGTCAATCTGGAGAAGATGAGCAGGTGTAACACGTACAACTATCTAGTCAATTGTTGAGTTTGCTCCTTGACAATACTTAATAAGATAACGATGGAACGCACACAATACATGGAAAAGCATAAATACAAGATCATCAGCCAGTTTCCTCAAGGAGGCAAGATGCGAGCGTATACACTAATTGAATCGTTTATTTCAATGCGCTTTAGCGGTGGAATATTGATCCATGAGGATAGACATCGCTTATTCCATGTTTACCTGAAAAATATTCATTTATTAACTGCTTTAAAATTAAAAAATATTTTGAAATCTGAAAAATTGGGGCAGTTTTTCTCATTTTTCTCGACATGAGAAATTTGGCGTTTGACGGGATTCTGAAATAAACGATTCAATTGTTCAGAGTTTTGAAGATTGTAAGAAGCATAGTTGTTCCTTAGCCATACTTTTAAATGAAAATTTCTTTTAGATTTTTAGTGTACCTTTCAAACATAATTTTCTTTTTAAAAGTTCTATAACACAAATGGCAGAATTAAATTAATTTAAAAACCATACCAAAGTCTGTGTTAACTGGTAGCATTTTTGGAGAGTAAAAAATTATTTGCTTCTCCAATTTGTTTTATTTACTGAGTCAACAAAGGAAAGATGAACCGGTTTTCTAGCCTATCAACACTTTGACAGATGCTAAAAACTCGTTCGGACCTTGCGACAGCTTTTGCCGGAAACATGGAAATTTTTCGATTTTTTTCTCCAACCAAGACAGGTTTCGATCCTTTATTTGTAAATAACGAGTTTTATGCTTTTGCTAGATAAAACACCTAATAAATAACTTGCTCTCTGAGAACTACAGTCGGCATTTTCTTCGTGAACAATCTATACCAATTTACTTATTAATTCAGCATATTTATTATCTATAAAAATAAAAATTATTCAGTAAATTAAAGGATTTCTAAGACGTCTAATTTATAAGACTCCGGCTAGATATTAAGTTATCCCGCATGGGTGCATCAAACCGTTAAGACAAAAGAGGGAGAATTTTGTAGGTTAAGCTCCAAAGAAATCAGACATAAACCAGACCACATACGTTACACATGTCGCACCGTTACGATATCCAACTGTGCTTAACTCAGAAACAAACTTAATACTTTTCGTACTCAAAGGGAGTTCGGGTTATGTTTCTTAGGTAGAATTCTGTAAACAAACAAACAAAAAGATACTGTTGGACTTTCTACGACGTTTTTGGACGTTTATCTCTTCCGGGTACTCCCACTCCGTAAAATGAGCAATCACAGAATCTTAAAATCTGAGTTAAATTAACTTAAGTCTTGACTGTAAAATTGAATCACTCTCTCAGCTTGTTAATAAACGGTTAACAATGTTATAACATTTGCTCACGTAGTTCAGGGGCTGGTCATTCGATGTTGGGTTCCAAAATAAAGCTGCGGAATGTTTTATGTTAATAATAATAATAATAATAATAATAATAATAATAATAATAATACAACTATTACCCACGTAAATCAGTAATTGCTTTTTCGTTCACAGAATCTCAAATTGCTGAATTTGCAATGTATTGTTTATATACAGGGGTATTTTGAGAGGGACTCTTGTAGGCACCCATTATAAATCAGTAATATTTTCAGAACTTGACAAACCGATGGTACAGCAGTGGCGGCTAGTCCTTAGATTGTATGGTTGCACAACCCCCAGAAAATGGAAATATCTCATAATATCTTAGGAATATAATTTAACTTTTAAAACATTCAATATTCAAGATATTGCTGCAATATCTTGAATAAAATAATTTTGAAACCAAAGGGAGTCCAACTGGCGCTCTCTCCGGTGTCTGGTGCCTTGCCAGGAATTGCACCACGCTCTTGGCTGTATTAATGGGTTTACTGGATTTACCCTTTGTTATCATTTCTTCCGCCCTTCGTTTTAACACGGGGAACATACGGCCTTTTGGTTGGGCAACCAGCAAGTGGCGCTCAAGCACTGCGCGGCGTCGGAGGGAATCTTAGGGGAATATTCTGTCTTCGTCTGATTCACTGCAACGTAGTTTTATGATTTTCACTTGTTATTGAAAGTACACAAATCAATAAATTATTGACGATATCCAATGCAACGTTTACGATATTTGGAGATTTCTTTCATTTGATATTATGTTTGTTAATTCAAAACTTACATTCTTTGTGTAAAGGTGGCCATTCTGGAAGTCCCTTGGTGTCTCGCGGAAGCCAGTGGGGCTGCAGCTGGCCAGCGATTTGCGAACTCTTGTGAATACGGATGTGTGTCGAAGATCTTTCATTATTGCCAAATGTACCAGGGTAGTGAAGTTATCGAAATAAAATAATTTTATTTGTGTGAACCGTGTCGAAGCAATAGCGTTCGTTGCAATGTGCTGGAGTCGAGTGCCCAGTGGAAATCAAAGCCAGAACCACGTGCGCGGGAGGTGTACAAATGTACCGACGCATAAAATTATGTAAGTAGTGTTTCAATATAGACTTTTATTTGACTCACTTTAATTGATTTGAAATGCGTACATATTTAATATATATTCGTATTTTGAATTTTGGAATTACATATCTGTCATTCGATAGAGGTGCAACCTCCAGTCTGTTGGGGCACAAGCAGTCACTGTCGTACAGTATATCCAAAAATAAAATGTAACTGCCTTTTCAATTACAAAATCGTTTTGTGTGTACAAATTAAATCAAATGCTTGCAAAACTGAAAGGTTTGCGAAAATTTGACTGAGACTAAGAGTAACTGCACTAACGCATTTACTGCAAGGAAAAGTAAAGCGTCTTGTTGAATCTTCGAAACTCCTTCGCCTTACGATGACACATCCGAGAGCACCTGGCATACATGAGCGCTAAGGTAACAACGAATGGAAAGGCGTTGGACTTGGCTTCCTCTCTCTGCAGTGGCTGCTTTAACGAATGAAAGTGATAGTCATTTAAACGCTCACCGCGATTACCGAGAAGAAAGGACTCATTTGACACTTCCGCACTGATCTCTTCTCTTTCTTCTCGTAACAAACATCTGCGAAAGTTCAATGCTGCACGACGTTTCTACGAAGGTTTCAATTTTCAAAAATTTATTGTGTGTGATCGTATTCATCTTCTATTTGGAGTGCTACAGGATGAGCAGACCTGTGAATCTGTGCATCAAGAAGTAACAGTAAAGATCTGGCGGCGTTTCAAGTGATAGCTCGTTTTGAGGCTACAATGTTCGTTTTCGAGCCTGGTGGGGTTGCAACTACAATCCATTGCTACACCAGAGGCAGCTCACTGACGGATTGCAGAATATTCTTTGACTAACTAGTGATACATTTTAAATCCTATTGACATAAACCGTTTGTAAATGCTTTTTAATTATCTTAATATACTAAATTTAATAAAATACCAATAATAAAAACATAATGCAAATTTTAGAAATGTAAATCAATATAACATTATAAGAGGATTTTATTATTCTAGCATTTTTGGTTTCACTTTCGTTTGTTTTATTTTACAAAAATGTATTCTGATATTTTCTTTGACGTTAAATATGATTTCATTAGATTTAACTCTGTCAGTGATCTCGCAGAATCTGACCGACCAAATTATATTGAAACATAAAATGAAAGAAAATTATAATTTGCAAGAGGAATGCAATGCGAGAGTTTATTTACGTTTCTTCAAAATTTAACATCAATTACAAAGAGATTTCAAATTAGAATGCATAATAGATCTGCTCGGTTAGTGGCAGTCTAAATTGCATAAAAATCACAAGGAGAAGGTTGTCAGGTCGTCAAGTAAGCAGGCCGTGGACAACCGGTTCTAAGGAATACTTAGATATTCGGACATTTCACCAGCCTCTGATATCACGTAACACGTTTCTGAGCTAGAGTCAAATATGCCACCGTGCCTCGATTAAGACCTGAATACTGGAGAAGTCATAATATCAGATTTCTAAAATCTGATCTCTCTTGAAAGCAAAAGTGAAAGAGAAATAGCAGTGCTTAGAAGAAGTGTAGATGGAGACGTTAAAAAAAATTAATCAAGATATTGTGATCTATTAAATACTTGTATAATGTAAAAAAACAAAATACATACAAACAGTACTTCTTAAAACTAATTCATCAAGATTGTAATTCATTTTCTTTACTGTAATAAAATAGCGCATAAACTCTTTACTTCCCCAATATGACATAAGCAATTTTCGGAGTAGGCAAGACATACCAGACCTTCCCTACATTCTACAAAACTTCAATAAAAACTTTCTTACTGACCTGCAATGATTTTCCCCATTATTATTCTTAATAAATGAAATAGTGTCCAGTTGAGGTGGTGAAAAATGTGTCTCCTCCTGCATCCACGAAAATTGCAAGAACATTACTGCCCGTGAGACCGCACCAATTGGCACTTCTTGAGCGTCACTTGACAATCGCACGTTTTAACTACCTGCTGAGACGAGCACTACCTATGTCTCTGCAGCAAACCCTAACCAGAAGGACCTGGAGTTCGCGTCTCGCGAGTGGTAGATTCTCGATACTAGCGAGATCTAGTCGGATTCAGCCGTTCTCTGAAGGAGAATTCTAGCACCCGGTTGTGTCAATAGGTAGTTTTACGTAGTTCTTCCAATCAATACTCTGGCGAATTTTGGAGCAGTACCCTAACAAACGGGCCATGGTCCGCGCGTGATGTTTCCTTTTTTTTCCTCATTCTTGTACGTTGTTTTCCCTCTACTCACACACACGCGCTCTATACGACACATACTATACCGGGAGAGCAGTTGGACGTTTAATACTGCGTCCGGCTGGAGCGGTGCTATGCTGGGGGAAAGTGTCTGGAAACGGAACAAGCAGTGTTTGTTGGCGTCGGATCTCACGCACGTGCTGGGTGGGGGACGCCGTCTCCTCCCTTGTACTTCTCCCACATACGTGACATACAGTTTTTACTATTCCCTAACTAAAATAAATCAAATCCCTGGATGCATTACACTTACAGGGCCAATGACGCGCCCGAAAGCATCAACCAATCCATCTATTAAGTGGCGAGTTTTTCCCTTTCAGATCGACAGCCCCCCGTGAGCGCCATCTCAAGGAGAGGATGAGGGCCCTTGCGAGCGCGTCGGCCCTTGGGTGCTTGTGCGTGTGCGCGCTGCTGCAGGGCGCAGCTCATGCCTTCCCGGCGGACGCCGCCTCCGCCGTGGCGCAGGTGCAGACCACCGCCCAGAACAAGGCCCAGAGCGCACAGGTAGGGCGCAGCACTCATCCAGCGTTCCTTCGCCTCCGTCCTAGGCTCGAGTCCCGACGTAGATTTTCGACACTAGCTTTCAGCTAGTCGATTCAGTCGCTGTCTGGAGGAGAATTCTAGCGGCCGGCTGCTCTGATTGATAGTTTTCCGTGGTTTCTCCGATCCACACCAGGCGAATGCCGGAGCAGTACCCTACCAAACGGGCCACGGACCGCGCGCGATCTGACCTTCCTCTTCCTTGTCATATCCTCTCCTACACATCGCTTACACTAACATGCACTCCACATATTCCGGGAGACCGGTCGGGAGCTTAGAGCTTGTCCCGGCTGGGGGGTGCCCCGCTGGAAGGAGATCCCTCGTTGGGGAAAACCCCGTTAACCGACGGTAGGTCGACGCCGGATCTCGCCATCCAGCAGGTGAAAAACACCGCCACCTCCCGAAAAAAACAACATGCACGACACTTGATGAACCTAGAAGTTGACGCGCCCGGAATCACTAACAATCAACCATCCTTTCGTTATATCGGCGTCTCATGTATGCACGCTTAAATTGGCACCCTTACATCTCATCCAAAGTAAATAAAGCCAATAGACGATTTGATATTTTACGTCCGATATTCAATTGCAACTCTTCTTTAAAAATTCATTCCTCTTTAACTATACAAATCTATACTTCTTTCGGTATTAACTTACACATGCCCTCTATGGATTTCAGCTCCCCCAACCACATTAAATCTTTCAGAACAAAATCGTAAGAATAACAATAAATACCCACTGGTTCGACAGCGATAAGACGCTTCATGATGACCATGCAATAGAAACAATTATTTTCTTTAATACGGAACTGGCACATACTTTCTACAGTAATTTAAATCACTTATGAAATTGGAACTGATCAACCTCCCACTTTCTCGCCTGAGAAACAGAGTCCCACTTCATATTTTTCTTCAATATCTCTCTGACTAGATAAGGATACAATATTTCTTACATTTACCTAGCATCTCACCCACCGTATTATTTTCTAAAACCCATCTCTGTTCTAAATCCCTGTCATCGCCCTCCAATTGTATTTCCAAAATTATCCTCTCAATAACCTTGGTTGAATGTTTCAGCTAACGAAATTACTATCAGGGAGGTGACATTCACATTTGATGAGATACCCCATTCACATTTAGCTGATAAAAAATATTCGGCCAATCAGTTGAAAAGCCTTGCGGGTGAACGTTGTTCTGTCATTGTAAAATTAAATTCATTTAGAGAAACGTAAGACGAAGCGCATGCTTCGGGCGCCCGCTGGATAGGGCGGATGGAAATGGAGTTAATGGGCGGATTGGTTGACGTTTCCATCATTTTGAAACAAAATTTTATATTCGTTCATAGACATGCAAAAAATGTATAATTATACAATTTAATAAATTTAACAGAATAATCTTGATGACCCATAACCAGACACTGAAGTTGCAAATAAATTAACGAAGCTTTCCGGGACCAAAAACTTTAATTAAAAATTATTATATACAAGATTTACATTGGTTTCTTCTTCTTTCATTAGCACTACAACTCTTTGTGGGCTTGGCTTTCAGGATTATATTGTTCTTATATTTTCCTGCCCATAACGGTCACACCATTATTTATTTGTAGATTACTACATGGAGTTTGTTTTCTTTCAAATTCAAAATTCAATTATGATCAGACTTAGGTAGGATCACAATTTTGAAATGCACCACTTCCATTGCCGTCATACGCAGTTTAACTGTTTGACGTAAATAATATAAATAAATAAATACAATAAATAAAAAATAAACCCATTCTTTCCAGAGATCGGGACCATCTTCGGTCTTTCTTCTCGTCGACTTGTTCTTGCCGTTTTCATAATTTTCTTTGGGAGCCTACTGCTTACTATGCATTCTTTGCCTTCGGCTATCCATTTTATTCGCTGTGCTTTCATGGATCGTATTTTATTCTCACCGTTTATAAGGTTTTCAATATCTTGGATGGTTTTTATTCTAAAAGCACCTGGAGTCACTTGGATTGGACCGTATATTTCACGCAAAATTTGCCTCTCAAATATTCTAACCTGGTTGATATATTTTCCATTAACAATCCAGATTTCTGAGGCAACGTTACAATTGCACTATTGGGGTCTTTTAAAGTTTCATCTTTCTATCGCTTATTATTAGTTTTGATCTTAATTTTAAATCAGCATAATATGTCTTCTGCCCTTCTATAATATTTTCATTAATTTCAACATGAAATTGATGTTCCTCATTCAATATAGTGCCTAAGTAATTCAAGTTTTCCAGCTTCTGAAACTGGCAGTTCTTTGTATCTGTTTTATACTCGCCAAAGGAAATCTAGTAAGATGCATACACTTGTCATTTTTTTCATTTACTATGAGCCCTACTACTTTCGCCTCCTTTACCAAAAGATTAAATAATTCCATCAGAGCATTCTTGTTCCTCCCAATTATGATTATAACATCTGCGTAGGCAATAAGCTGAGACAGTTTAAAGGTTATATCACTTCATGTCCAATTTCCTGATTACAGTTTCTAGCAGTGGCTTTTTCTTTGGGTATGCGAGACGTGTGTCAACCCAAAGAAATAAAATTTTTAAAAAATCCTTTGAATTTATTTAGATTCAGTCTTCCGTACTATCGGCACCAGGGCGTCCAGGCAAGGCAGGCAGTGCGCGAGCGCAGCTCAGGCCGTTGGCGAATGTCTCCAACGTCTTCAGGTCGGATCGGGAGGCGACAGCGCATGCGCCGACATCCCCCCACTTACGGACAGCGTACCAAGGCGTTGGATCTCGATTTAAAGGCCTACTGGAGAGCGAGCGTCCGTAATTGTAATATTCTCCGCTGCGCGTGCAGTCTTTCGCGATACTCATGAAATTAGTGTTATTTTGTGATATGGATAGTGCAAAATTGGAACAATAGTTTTAAATAACTGCTTTCCTTCCCTTTCGTATGAAGAAAAGAAACAAGTAATTGAGTAATGGGCGGTCGTGTCCTACCGTGATAATATTTCAGAATTTAATTTTTAAAACGAGAACCGAAGAATGGAAAAGCGTCGAGAATGCCTTTTTAAATATTTTAAAATGTATTATTCCAATCTTTGCAATAGAAAAGACAACATCTTCATTTTTGTTACTTTGCGACTATCTTCCCTCATTATAATTTTAAATTAACAAGGTCTTTGTTTACATAATTCAATTATGCTCTAAATATCTGAGTAGTGTGGGGGTTAACACTTTCCTTCACTGTCAACGCCCTAGGTTCAAAGTGAGGAGCCGCCTCTGGTTTCTAACATTATTATTATCATTATTTTTATTACAACCTTTGCAATATTTTACCTAATTTTTGTAATTAACTGTCAGCGTGTTACACCCAATTGCATTTTAAATAAATGTATCTGGGTGTCCGGGGAGGAAACGTCAAAAATTGGGAAATAAGCTGTTAAACAATTTAAGCATATTCTGTCCAATAAAGTACTTGAATATTCTGAATGGTTGAGCCGCAAAGAGCACTCCAAAGTTTGTTTGAAAAAATTCTTTCTAGACAAATATTTGCATTGCAGAACCTAGAAACACTCCAGAAACATGTAACTTGTTTATTATTTACAAAAGAAATTAATGTATTTATTCAGAAAGAAAAAATAACCCAGAAATGAAAAAGTCCCCAATTTACAAAATTCGACAATCCATCCGGCTTTCAATATTCTTGACCTCGTAGCGAGTTAATTTTTTTTTCAGAGTAAGGCTGCTGACCTTTGCCCAACCTGTTGGTCCTGTAGGTCAGAGATTTGTGTAAGGTTTGCTCCTCTAGAAAGATGGGCTTCACAATGCCTTACGGAGTCCTTTGTTCAGTCAATATCTTAAGGGTATATTTAAATTATTTTTTTTCTAAATTATAAACACGCAAAATTATCATGGAATATTTCTAAAACATATATTGCACTTTTAAACGTACGAGCCTCTCTCCCTAGTCTGTTGACAATCTTTCTTCGTTGTAAGTCCACATAATAAAGGAGTACTTAGTAAATTTCGAAAAATTGTGCATCTAGACCTAGAAATAATAAAAAATAATTAATGAATTTTTTATTCGGGCAGCAAACTATAGAGCTTTTTGGCTGAACCTCGCAATTTCTTACACTGTAAACAATTTTTTTAAAATATTTTAAAATGTGTTTACAAAATTGTGGTTTGGTTTCTTGTGTTCAATGCACATGATCCTCAGTACTAAAAAGGTGTTTGGCAACCTCTAAAACAATGGTCACAAAAGTATTTGTAGATGCTTGCAATCCATTTTCCTTACAAATCCATTGCTTTGTATTGTTTTCTAAGTAACTAAATAGACGAACATGTTGACTTTCAGAACTTAGCATCAAACCTCTTTGCCGCCTTCTCAAAAAGTACACAAGACAACCCTGAAGCGGCGACAATACCCATTACAAAAAAGATGTATGACTTCATTGAAAATGTTTTGGTGAACGTGTTAAGGGTATGGACGTTTTCTGATCGATTATATGGGTTTGGTTGTGGTACACTGCTGGTCAAAATACACTTCTGAATCTTCAGTATTTAGGATTGCCGTCATTTTGAAGTATGATATATTGCACTAGATATTAAATGTACAGCTTTTTGCACCTTAACACTTAAAACTATATTACGAAATTTATATATTTTTTCATTGTATAATAGTTAATTTTGTTAATATAAATATATTGAGTTTATTATTATAGAACACATTATTACATTAAAAACATTAAATTAAGAAGCATTATTGCGTGTTTCTTTCCTCGTGAAAATTTTTTAAAAACTGAACTATTTTATCTCGTTCTCGCTCATTAGTAAAATCAATTAAAAATAAAATATTCCTTGTATATTTCATTTTTATACTACTATTAATTAACTTGATCAAATAATTTTAAAATGTAAATTGAAAAAATTATTTTCCAAAGAAAATTTTCGACCTTTGTTCATTTTTTCTGGCAAACAGTCTAATGGTGCGGCTGTGTCGATCAAATTCCGGCTGGATAGCAATCCTATAAGTATTGCTTAACATTCAACCAAGTTTTCAATCCTGCATGAATAGCATGAACAATGCATGTTTTACGCTTGCAATGCATGTTATGAAGGAATTACATTCTCAGTTTGACATTACCTTTGGTTTGACCTTCTTGATAAATTGCAGCCAAAGCCGATCCTCGACACTATCAAAGAGGAAGACAAGTACGGCAATGATGGTGAGAAGTTCAACAAAGTGGGTCGTTCGGTGGTTGGCGGAGTGGAAACCTTGACAACGTTATTTGCTTCGGCAGCTGATGTAAGTACGAGTACAATACACAAAACGTTTCCCTTCTGAAAAACTGTTGGTAAGAAACTAGTTCTTGTTTCCAAACGAACCATTTTTCATTTACAGAATAGGTCAGTCTTCTAATCTGCAACAGACGAGTGGTTTTAGCCACTCAGTTGGGAAAATATCGTCTAAATTTATTTACATTTATCGCATGGCTTGATTGGGGGAAAAGCGCACGGAACGATCGCCTTTTTGCTGCTCTTGCAATGTAATAATGTTCAATGTTTTAAAGCAACGCTATTTTAACACATTTGCAGACCACTTTGATCGTCGTCGGAGTTAATTCTTCACCCGAGGAGCAATATCTTAAAAATATCATAATACTTTCTTCACCCGAGGAGCAATATCTTAAAAATATCAATAACGAAACAGAATACACCTCATGGAGAGTCGTAGTGACAACATGTGACTTCTTGTATTGACAGAATCAAAAAGGAAATTTGTAACAAAAGTTATAAGTATATTCAATATTATCTTTTTAAACTTTTTGGTGCGATTTATGAAATATTTTATAGTTTTCCACCATTTTAGTCAGATCAAGTATGTCCGTTCCATTTACCTTTTTACGAATACTCGTCCATAACCTTCCAATTTTTGCTAGATTGCACTATCACGAACGTCAAATAACTACATCATTGTAACACTGACACCGTTGCTTAACTCTCACTTCATCCTCCTTCATGGCAAACTCAAGTGTCGTTTTGATTCCAATTGTTCGCACAAATTTAATAAATGACAAGTCCACAACTTTCAATAAACTAATTCAAGACTGATGATGAGAATAAAGAAACCACTGTTGGGAATAATAAATCTCTATGTTATAATTCTGTGTTTAGTTCAAAACACAGAATTGTGTGTTTATTCCAAGATTCATTCTTTCAGAGATAAAATGTAAGAGAATGACAATGTTGTTGTTTTTCAATTTGTTAATGAGACAGGTTGTAATACACAAAAATTTTACATACGAATGATTTTTTAGCAAAAAAAGATTTAGTGTCAAAAGAACGGAGTATTTTTCCGAAGAAAAGTCCAATATTTCTACACCTAATTAGTAATTGACCCATCTAACAAAAATGCGCTGATGATTAGTATCGATTTCCAATTTCTACCAAAGGAGACAGGTACAGCACTGGAATAATGGTTTTACAAATCATATAATTCCAAGAAGAGATAGAAAATAATGGTGTCCGCAGAAACTTTTAGAGCAGGCATGTCAAGATCGCGAACACGGTAACAAGCTTACTAGAACTTCCAGGATGAGAAAGTACGTTCGCGAATTTAACAAGTAATCGTTATTCAAATTCCCCCGGGAACATACGCCTTCTAATCTACTCGGAAACTTTTGCTTAAGATGGATTGAAGAAATGGGCGGAGTCGGGAAATATTTAAAAATCGGATGGAATGTAACAGTATCACAATCTGAAAATCAGAAGTCAAATAGAAAGAAAATGATTTTAAGCCGGAAACACGTGCACCGGTACGCATCTCGCATTCAAGCCTCGGTTTTAAAATAAACATAATATTTATCACCCCAAAAGTAAATTCATTGTAATATATAAAGAAAAAACTTTTTTCAGAAGAGCACATTACACTGCACTTCCTAATATAAATTATTTCTCGAAGCGCACTATATTTTTGTCGGACAAGGACACCACAAAGGAAGTGTGGAAGCTATTTACAAGCTAGCCAACTGCAAACGAACGAATGGGGGAAGGGAGTCTAATGGGCTCAAGGGACGACGACCACAGAACCTTCGGTGATGTTGCCAGCACTAGCTGTCACTATGGCTCATCCTTAGGAAAATCGCTCTATAGGACTTGGGGCAGTGCATAGAGAAATTAGCGCGAGATTTAAAAGTAAGGGTTATACAAATTCCTCCGAAATACGTCCTCTACCTACTACTCGCGCAACTTTTCTTGAACGATGGATTGAAGAAATGGGGGCGGAGTGGGGGTATTGGTTACAAAATCGGCCACTAGAGTATGAACAGTAATACCAACCTCTGGAAAATCAAAGTCAAACCTGCGCTGTGGCCAGGTCGTCAACAGCAGGGACACTATGTAGAAGATTTAGGTGCCTCCCTTGAAGAACCTGGACCTCTCTCAGCCATTTATTTAGATAATGGTAATAAAGCTGAACAGAAGTTCTCGATTATGAAGCAACTAGCTGTGACTAGCTTGTTTCACGCCCACAAAGATTTAATGTTTGGAAAGTTGTCATCAGTGCTCGCTGCGAGCTTTCGCCTTCAACTTTTTATTGCTCAAGGGAGGGGAAGCAAGATCATCGTTCAAGAAAAGTTGCGCGAGTAGTACCTCAACGGGCAGTGCTATAGAGCGATTTTCCTAAGGATGAGCCAAAGTGACAGCTAGTGCTGGCAACATACCTGAAGGTTCTGTGGTCGTTCTGCCCTTGAACTCATTAGACTCCCTTCCCGCATTCGTCGGTTTGCAGTTGGCTAACTTGTAAATGGCTTCGACCCTTCCTTTTGTGGTGTCCTTGTCCGACAAAAATATAGTGCGCTGCGAGAAATAATTGATATTAGGAAGTGCAGTGTTATATGCTCTTCTGCAAAAATTCATTTTTCCTTTATATATTACATTGATTTTACTTTTTGTGTGATAAATATTATGTTTATTTTAAAACAGAGGCTTGAAAGCGAGATGCGTACTGGTGCACGTGTTTCCGGCTTAAAATCATTTTACTTTCTATTTACATTCGTGGAAGTTTTCTTTTACTGATTGTGAGAGCATGTTAAGAGATTTTCTACATACGTAATTAAATTTAAATATTTCCCCGACGTATGTGAATACGTGCATACACCTCAGCGAAACTCTTAGACTTCATAGGGATGTTTTCACCGAAGCCATTACCAAACACTTTACGAAGAGGCGTGGTTGAACAGCTGTCGTGGCGGAGGGATACTTCTCTGAATTACATGTGATGTTCAATTGTTTTCGCGAACTGTCACTTTGGCTCATCCTTAGGAAAATCGTTCTTTATTAAGCGTTAGACGAGGACTAGGGAGCTTGTGTATCAAGAAAACTTGCGCGAGCAAAAATTACATCCGTCCTCTAACAATCTAAAACTTTCCAACCTGAGCAACATCTCACAACACCAATCTCAATAATCACAATAAAATTGCATATAAAATCATAAGACTCACTTACCATTTATATCCTCAAACTATATCATTCTCAGATCCCAATATAACAACATCCTTCCTCTCCTGCAATATATTTCCAAGATAGCAGTCCAACGTTTTGTAAACAATCCTATATTCATTCAATCCCATCTCATTCGACATCACTGAACTCCCCACTAGGACCCTCTAAGAAAACATCTCGATATTCTTAGGCTCCCTACCCCAACTAACAACTTTGACAACTGACACCAGACTAACAAACGTCGACGATTCAACAATGGGGGGGGATAGGGTAGAGTAGAAGGAAAGAGAAACTACTTGATCTGCGTGGAGAGTTCATTTGCTGTCGATACTTCCCAGATAAAAAGAATAAAGTTTAATATCTTTAGATGTTTATGGGAAATATTTGTTTGACGACCGACATGAAATCCTAAATACCCCATTCCTTTTCCCAATTACTAATGAACAGTCCTATTCTATCTTCCCACAGCAAATCTTACCATAATTTAAAATTCCCTTTCATCTCCAAATCGATAACTAAACAAAAACCACATCGCTCAAACGAAACCTTTTGGATCCATAACCCACAAAACAATCCATTTACCTCCTAGCTTTCCCCAGTTTCCAGCTCCTGTGGGAGAAGCGGAAAGGCAACAACACAAAATTCCGCAAAGAACTTACCGAGACAGAAGAGGCAAAGTCTGCCTGTCTATTCCAACACAACAGAGGATTCTTCTCAGACATCGCCTGTTGCGGTTTTTCGGCACACGTGGGCGACTATCGTGCTGTCACTGAAGGGGGGCACGGCAATGCCTCCAATGCTGTACTCTAGGTCCACCAATGACAGTGCAGAACGAGAAAATACAATCTTCAAGAGACTTCAGAAAATATAATGTCTTATGTGTCTAGCGCCAGCTATCATTCTACGCTCAAACGAATAATAAATGTCGATACAATAGTTATCACTACGGTGGACGACGTATTCGAGTATGGGTTAAGCAATGCTTTCGCTCAGTGAAGTAGTTCCCACGGCAGTGTCACTGTCATTACGTGATATATAATAGCATTTCATTCTTTCAATTAACACAATCATTTATAAACGTTCTTACATAAACATTCTGGCAGTGTACAACGAACCATTGTTCATTTACAAATATAATATTTAGAGTAAGCCCATATTCCAAAACATCAATAAAGAAAGAAATTTATGACATGATTTTTAGCCCATATGATTTATCTTCGTAATAGTTCCTAATTTCTCTCTTAAGGAAGGAAAATATCACATTACGAGTGAGATGTTTCCAGCCGAGACTGGAATTTCTATAGAGTAAATGTAACATTTTTGCCCGTATTTCCTAACACGTTTTATTTCGTACTATTTCGCATTAACTTTTATTATAATTTCTTATTGCAATATTTCACGATGTACAAGGATTGCCCACGGTGCCAGAGCCCTGTACAATCTTGATATCTAGAAAGAAATTAGAAGACAATTTTCAATATATTAAAGTAAATCAATCACGCTAAGAAATCAATAATGATAAATAGTAATGTGCCCAATGCAGTAATTTACATTGTACAATGGACATGCCAGAATCACATGGTACTTCATGATCTTTGTGTTCTAAAATACCTGATTTAATCAATTAAAACTCATTAAATTACCATGTTCATTATTTCTATTTGGCGATCTGCCACACAGCCAACAATACTTTTACTCTGAATAATTCAGGTATCCTGTACATTCAAATAAGAATTCTAATACACAGTAACATCGTAATATGAAAAATTATTTTTAAATGTGATAAATAATGGAATAGTAATACACTATATGCATTTGGATTTTACCCATTTCTTTTTTTGATATCTACATTAATAAACATTGTTAAATATAACAAATATTTTTCATAAACCATCTAATGAAATTAAACTTTATTATTTTTTTTCTGGGAAGCATCAGCAGCATATGAACTCTTCACACAGTTCAATTGTTCCCCATTATCATTTTTAATCTTCTTCTCTATTTTTAACCTTTTGTTGAATCGGAAAAATTGTATTCACACATAACCAATGACATATTCCACGGTTTGACGATTTTAATGGGACATCTTTACCCCTGAAAGATAAAGTATGGCAGAAAAGATGTAGAACTTGGGAAAATTCAATTCAGAGATCATATTTCCTTAAACATTAGTTCCTTAAACAGTGTTACTCGCAACCCAATATTTGACATTCAATTCTTATAACAATTGTCATTGAATAAAATAATAAAGGAATATGAACAACTATTAAAATCAGATAGTTTACAAGTTGACTTGAAAAAAATTGGAACTTTCCAAGTACTTCCTTTTTAGAGTTAAAGGTGTTCTAAATGAAAGTATTTAAAGAACTGTTTCATTCTTTCAGTTTCCCGTGAATACACTAAAGAGCTTCACGAGGCAAGCAACTGCAGCGCTCAACAAAATTGGATCAAAAATTGTGGGTTTGTCAAGATAATACTTAAAAATCTGAAACTTCATTCAAGAAAATAAATTCAAATGTACTGTTCTCTGATCAATAATGACAACATTTCTCAAGATGTCGATTGATGGAGATTTTAAATATACGATTGTTTATGAATAATATCTATTAGAGATCTTTGTTAACTGATGTTGTTGTCAAACTGTGGGTTGTATTGCCCACACCTAGTCGAAAACCAATGTGTAAATAATGAATAGTCAAGTGGTTAATGCATAATATAAAGATTTACATCTGATACAATTTTTGTTAGTGTGAATTAAGATGTTAAAACATTTGTACAGAAATACATTTAAATGGTTTTCACAGCAGAATGCATATTTAGAACAGATTTGACTAACCAAAATGTATAATGGCTTCAAGTTATTTATTTAAAGAACTTAATGGTAGTGCAATGCTTTTGACTCCCAAATTTAGTGGAACATGAGCAACAGAAAAACAACCTTCACATCTGATAATGCTGTAATGGAAAGTTTTTAAATTACATATCATCACTGATGATAATAATAATAATAGAAAGTATTGCAACTTCCAAACAACAGCCTAACACCTAGGGCTTGATATGCTCTCTTTATATGTTTTATAAACGTCATTTAAATAATTAATTTATCCTTTTTTAAATAAAAGTCGTAAAAATAAACATGAAACTCAGTTTAGATTGTAGGGCTATGCAATTGCATTTTCATTAACATTTTTTGTTTTCATACACAGCTATATAATTCATGTTTTTTGTTATTAATACCAAAATTAAACCAAAATAAGTAATAAATTATGCTCCAAATCATAGCTATGTTTCTCACTTGAACTTAAATAAAGCATTAATGCAGTAATCTTTTAACATCTTCACAACTGAAATTATTTTTAAAGTCTGGTTATTGATTAAGTTGTTTTAGAACTTCAGAAGCTTAAAATTTTGTAATTGATGCCTGTGTTATTAAAAGGAATATTTAGAATGAAAAACATTTGATAAAGAATATTATTTTTTAACCAAATTTGTTTTGTGCATTGAAATTGTCTTCAGAGTTCTTTTTAATTTAAAAATTTTAGTTTGAACAATATTTAATCTGAAGTATACTGATATATGAAAATTACATTTTTTTATAACATTTAATAATCATCAGAAATATTCTCAGTAATATCCAAGAACCTTTTTCCAAACAAAAACTTAGCATAAAACACACTAACAGAAGCCAACATTTCGGAACGTATTTTCTCAAGCAATGAATCAACTAATCACTCCTAATATTAGAAGCAATTTTCTGCCTATTGTAATTTTTTTTAAAGTAATATGAATCAGTAAAAAGGAATAATATGAACAGTTTTTGAAAAATTTTCCTCAAAACGAGTATTATGTTGCTTGTATCTCTCACTATAAATCAATAAGGCATAATGATAAATGAACATAATATGAAATTATTATGTTTGTATGTCAGTTGCTCAATGCAGTTGCTACAATGAATGTACTGAACCAATCAAATTGTGAAGAACAATTTTGGGGGAAAAGTGTGTAACTTATAAAATATAGTTGGGTAACTAAATTTTGCCACTTATTTTTTTAAATGGTCTGTGGATTCTATATGAAAATGTTCATCTTAATTAATGATGTGTTTATGGTACAAATATTTAATGAAATATTGTTGTCCTCTGATATATAATTTGGATATATTTTTAAGATTAATGCTGCATCATTGTTATTATCTTGTATGTTCACTATTATTATTATTTACATACAAAATTCTTATTCAATAATGGCAGATCATTTTCAGTTTGCTTGTCTGTAGGTCTACAACCTATTTTAATCATTCTCCATGTGTATTTACGTAACATTGTATTTTACTATCAGTGGAATAAATATCAATGTTATACATTCAGTATTTTAAATAAGTTCTTTTTAACCCTTTTTCATTGAAAAACAGGTAATGTACAATCTTATGTAGTTGTACTACTGCAATTATTTTTGTGTAATGTCACGGTCATGTTCTAGAGAGCAAAGAACAAAGCAAACAGTCAAGCTTGGTATATCTTGTAGAGAAAAAATTGATTGCAAAAGAGTGTGTTGTACACATTGTGGACACTTCTCTTGAAACACTTCTCTTGTGTCTACATTGCTGAATAATTTTATGGCACCATCTATTAACTCGATTTTGAAAAAAGACATTCTTCCTTCAAAGAAATGTTACCATTTTTTGTGCAATACCACCGTAGTCAAAAAACACTTATTGTTATAAACAACTGAATTCTCTAAAAATAACTTTCAACAATGTTAGACAGTTTTTGAAATATTAAATTCTACTTAATAGTTGTCTTCTTATAAAAAAATATGGGGTATAATAGTTGTTACTTGTGCTCTGTCCCAAACCCTTCAATGGTCAGTGGGAAGTATACTTACCACTTAAAATAAAATTTTATCAATATGTACATAAAGAAAAAGATTAATATTATTAAAATAGTAAGATTAACTACTGTTTTCATTAGTTTTAACATATTAATTTTGTTTATCTTATTGTTTGTATTATATTACATTTTTTGTTTTATATTATATTGTATTTTATTTTCTCAAAAGTGTTCAATTATGAGAAAGTTTATAAGAAATATAAACTTGGCAGTACAGCCCTGAAGAGGACTGATATGTTGGTCTAAACATCGGCACCTCAGCCTTCAACGCGGCATCACCTGGACAGACCAGATCATGATTCTGGCTGTGGAAGCCTACGATATCACAGTCTGCAATATGTTAACTCAAGTATGGAGGATGATTAAAGTAATTCCACCTAAATAAATAATAGAAGTATTCTCTGATCAAACAATCTGTATGATAAGGGTAAGACTGTTGATACCTTTGTGGGCAGTCAGTGATTTAGTTTATAAAAATATTTATAATTGTTTTTAATTAACTTGATTGATAAAGAAAGGCAATTTAAAGTATAGGATCGAACATATTGTATGATAAAAGCAAATCTGTTTGTATATTTGCGAGCACAGTGTATGTCAATGTTTTACCATTAATTTCTATCTCAGTAATTCTTAGGACAATGCAATTATTTCTAGGATCTGAATAATTTTACAGATAGCAGGACAATAATTGTTATTTTTGAGGCCAAAGTCTGTGAAAAATTAAGTAATTTATTTACAATAATTTCCACAAGATTATTAATTGTTCGATTACAGTTTTTTGGATGAGAGGAAGGCTTTGATACCTTTGAGGGTACAGTCTATGATGGGTTAACTCATGTATGTAAAATCATTTACAGTAATTAAAATAAATTACTTGACAGAAAAGTGTTTAATTCCAGGTTTCGGTTATAATAATAAAAATATACATAATTGATTAATATAAACAATTAAATTAAGCTATAATAATAGGATTTAAAAATCAATTACATATCTTACAGTAATAATTTAATTAACTTACAATAACTTGAATACATTAGTTAATAATAATTGTAAGTGCTTACAGTATCATGCATAATTACATTATTTACTTATTACTAAGTAGTACATTGTCTTAAAAAAGGAAAATAATATCTTAATACCCAACTGATGAGATGACGTTTAAGCAATGTTTTAAAGTATTTATCATCAGCCGATTTTATGGTGACTGGGAGATTATTAAAAAGCTTAGCTGCAATGCAGAAGGGATCTTTATTAGTTGAAGACTTGTTAGTGTACATCCTGTGATAGTCCCTATGTCCTCTAGTATGATAGTTATGTATTTCTTTATTACTCACAAGATATTGATTCTGATTATTTCTCAATAGGCGTATTACTTTGTAAGAGTAGAGTGCTACAACAGTCAGTAATTCATATTTAATGAAATACCTTGTTGGCAGTACAGGTTGTTGATACCTTAAATGGCAGTCATTAATTAGAAAACTTGATTAACTAAAATCACTAGCATAATATACCTACCTCAATTAATGAATATGACTCTGCTTTTAATACCAGGATCTTATACCAGGATCTTTTAGAATAGAGACTGAAAATATTTTTGAGAGCCCAAAGTGCAATAAGTTTTCTCAAGTATGTTAATATTTTTAGAACTTAAAGTAATTTACAATACTTTCTTCTTCAGTCAGTTAATAAAACTAAGCATTTTATTCCAGATATTAAAAAATCTGTTGGATAGGAGGAAGTCTTTTAATACCTTTGGTGGCATAGTCTATGATTAGTTCAACTCCTTATGTAATATCCTTTACCAGAATTTCTACCTCTATTAGTTAAGAGAACTCTATTTTAATTCCTTAATCTTAAAGTATTCTGGGATTGTATGAAGCTGTTGATTCCATGTAGTGCTGTGTGGAGTCAGTGAAATTTTCACTCACCAATGTACAGTCATTTATAGTGATTTCATGCTCGGATAATTAATAGGATAATGGATTTCATTCAGAATCTTAAGTATTTGTAGTATAGTAGAAATTTGTTGATAACATTGAGTGCACAGTCTGTGTTTACTTAATTCTACTATGTTGTATCTTTTACCATATTTCTATCTTATAATTAGTAGAAATCATCATCACAAACTGACCAGAAATTAAGCTTACCCTATTTCTATTGGTTTATTACAGTATTCTTAGTAGATTATTAGACTTCCAAGCAGGATTGATTTTACAGCTTTGACGACCCTTGGGCCTACGTTAATTTGGAGTCCTCCAATTCTTACTTTCAATGATCTCCCCATTTAAAGACAATTATTGTTAAAAAAACTAAACTTTGCATCACACATCACTGAGTGACTTTCTCGAATTAACCAGCAACATTCCATACTACAAATATTATCCAATAATGCAGACACATCACTCTGATACACCAATTTTTTGTGTATAATTTAATCATACATCACTTTTTTATATGGTTTTTAATTCATTTTTTGAAAAATTTAGTATTAAATATTTTTTTAATAACTGTTAGCGGCCCTTGAACATTGGGGGCCCCTTTGGGCTTGCTTCCAAGTGTTCCTGCTGTTGCCACCTCTTTAGTGGTCTGCCTCTATTTCTGATCCCTCTTGGTTTGTACTTCCAGATTATTTTGTAATCTGTTGTTGTTCGTTCTCTGTAAATGATTTTTTAATCACCTTTGAAACTGTTTTATCTCTTCTACTAATTCTTTGTTTTTCAAAACAGGAACCTAAAAATATTGTTTTTAAAAATTAAATATAAGAAAAGAAAAATGTCAAGTGTAAACAATCTATAGTTTCCTTATTTCCTTTTTATAAAAAAAGATTAAATTTCCCCACAAAATAAGAAAGCATCTTTTTTATAATAATTTAGGTGAAAATTCTCCCTTATGTGGTTGTGTGGATAATATTCCCCCTCCTAACCCCTGCTCTGTCACAAAACGAAAACAATGATTTTAATGTCAAAACAATAATCTCAAAACTTTAATTCACCAAAATTTGGTAAACATGATGAATGTACTTTTGATTTACCATCAAATGGGTATATATGAAACAGCATGGGTTATATGAAACGTTGGTGCAACTTTCAATGTTCTTTGCTTTAAATATCACAAATTGATAGCACTAAAACAAGTAAATGTTGCTAGATCTTCTAAACGCATGTGTGTTTATCTTATTTCAATCTTGTGTTTTTTAAAAGCACAGGGGAGTTGTAAATTTGATACATAATTAATGATTTCATTAGTTTTCAAAACTCTTAACTTATCTCCCTTGTATCTCTTGATGTTTATTGCACCTTATGGGTAAATGGAAATAATATTTCCTTATAACCTAAAATATCATATCATAATATATATTAATTTTTTTTTTGTGTATTCATTTTTTTCGCAGAAAATAAAGAACATTAACTTTACTACATTTTCCAGGGTTATATGAGACGATGCTACACTTTCATAAACTCACAAAAAATTTCAGGAATCAGGCAAAATTACCTATGGGAAACTATAAAATGTGCATTACAGGATGTGGTTGAAGAAACATGCCAAAAAAAGTTTTAGAGTCACAAAAGCAATATTTGAAGAAAATTTCATGGAATTTCATGATAGATTAGGAAAGCTTCCTGGATTCAATATTATTGCAGAAAATCAGATCATTAGATCACTGCAAATAGCAGCTAATTTTGGGTACCATACGGATAAAAGTAATTTAAATTATTTGTTTGCTGTTATCTTCATCAAAAATTAAGTCATAGGCTACCGAGGCCAGAGTCATGTAAATGATCTTGGCTGTCCCGGATGACGCCGCATCGAAGGCTGTGTTGCCGACGTTTTGACCATCTTGTTGTGGTCTTCCTCAGGGCAGAATAGGAATGATGCATGAGTTTAGCGATGAGAAACTTGGATATAACCAGGATAAACTGTGAAAATGAGAAGCAGCATTACTTTTACCCAATGTCATTAATGAATATTTTTGCAGAATTTTTGGGAAATATTCTACATAGCAATAAAGTACGCAAGTGTACCAAGTTAGTTGTGTATGAAATCAAAAAGGGAAGTACATATGGTTTTCTTAGGTTTATAAAGTTAGATGTTTTTGTAGTAATGAACCAATAGGGAATTCACACTTTCGAAGAGGACGTGGTGTGATCAGTTTTTAATTTTTTAGTTATTTTATTGTAAAATTTAGTGTTGTAATTCTTTTTTGCTAGTAAACATTAATGTAAATGTGTTGAATGTGTAATATGAAACAATATTCACATAATAAAGAAAACACTCATATGTCACAAGTTTTCGCACAAATTTAAAAAAAATTATAGTTTTTTTTTTTAACATTTCTGTTTCATAAACCCTTCTTAAATGGTTAATATAAAATTATCCCTTTACAGACAGCAAATTTATGAATCAAAAACGTTTCTATAACCGTAATGCGGGTTATATGAAACGCAATCTTTTAACTGCCAATGCTGGAGAAATTTTAATACAATAAATTTGCATCCCTTAACAGATTTATAGAAATAACCCTATTACTAGAGCAGTATCCATGTACAATTACAGTATATGGTTTTGAAGTTATTCTCAATTCATATTTTAAAACGTTTCATATATACCCGTTTGACGGTACCTCAGAATGAGGTAGTATCAAAATCTTTTGTAGTTGTTGAAAGTTTTGGCTTTTTCTCTGAAGTGCATGTTAACATGTATTCAAATGTTTTTTCATAGATGTGTGCAGTCTAAAACCAGGGGCCTTCTGCAATTTTGAGCCACCCTTTCCAATAAAGATTTTTATTTTCATTAGCCACATTTTACTAGTATCATTAATGAAGATAAATGAATCTGAAGTATGTGTATTATTTTTTAATTTTCAGCTTTTAAATAGTTTTCAACTTTCTTATTCAGTTAAGAAAGTAAATCGCATGTCAAATCAATTGTCTGTCTGTACAACAGTTTAACTAAAAAACAAATTAATATAGCAATATGAAATTTAAACCACTTGTATATAATATCCATTAGACAAACTTAGTTTTTGTTTTATAATCACACTCCAAGCTTGTTTCGAAGATATGATTTTTTTCTTTGATTTCCCTTCTACAATATCTTGTTCTGTCCAGCGCCCTGGGTGAAAAGAGTGAAACTTGCAGTGTCCTTTGTGCGATTTTCTAGGGATCCAAGTCATTCAACAGCTGTGTGTCGGAGGAGGGTAGTGTGGAGTGCCTGGCCTAGCCTTGCTTGGGGTTACATAAAACTCTCAACTCACCTGTGTTTCTAAGTCCAGTGGCCATTATCTCTTGATGCTGGCAATTGTCACTTCATCTTTCTCATCATTCCATCTGTCTACATTCTTAAATATAATAATGATAATAACAATAGTAATAATTATGATGATGATCTTGAAGGATGCTAGATTTATTATGGATCTAGATCTATTATAAGTTAATAATTCTTCGAGAGTGGTAACAGAACTGTTTTAACCAATTTAGACCGGTAAGTCTCATGTCAGTTGTGTATAAGCAATGGAACATTTGATAACTAGATCTATTAGACCAGAATGGGAAAAAGAAGAATGGCTATTTCAGGGACAGCATGGTTTTAGGCATGGTTTCTCTTGTGAGAGTCAGATAGTATCATTGTTTCAGGATATAGCAGATGAAGTTGATGATTGTTGGAGTGTGGACGCCATAATAATAGATTTTGCGAAGGCATTTGATGTTGTCCCACATGATAAATTGGTTCATAAATTAATGCAATCAGGTATTGACCCCAGAGTTGTGGCATGAATTGATGAGCTTCTTCAAGATAGGAAACAGAAAGTCCAAGTTGGACAACAATATTAACAACTCTAGCAAAGGTAACTTCAGGGATTCTCCAAGGAAGTGTTTGGACCTCTCCTGTTTCTGGCATTTGTGAATGACCTACCAGGCAATTTATATTCAATGGTATGGTTATTTGCAGATGACTGTATAATATATCGAGTTATTCAATCAAAGGTAGACAAAGATATTTTGCAGGGTGATCTCAATAATTATATTTATGGGTGGGAAAAAATAGCATAACAATAAATATATTGAAAAGCAAAACCATCAATTTGTAGGGGCCACAAATATAGTAAAACTCAATACCGTCCAGGCAATGAAAATATTTCAAGAGTCTTGTCTTATATCTTACCTGGGAATAATTTTTGATAGCAAATTATTGCAAATAGTTGCAAATTATTGCAACTAAAAAGCAAATTGAGTTGGGAAAATCAGGTAAACTGTGTTGTAGGAAAAGTCTGGAGGTCTTTTACTAGGTGAATACTAAAAAAGAATACTGTGAAAGCAAGGGAATTAACTTACTTATCTCTTGTTCGTCCATTAATGGACGGGGCTTTGTTGGGACCCTTATAGAAATTAACAAAAGTAATATTTGAATAGAGTACCGAGAAGAGCATATAAATTTACTTTTTGAAGCAATAGGAAGAAAGTAGAATGAGAGTCTCTAGAAATCAGGAGGGTAAAGGCAAGACACTGTGCCCTGTACAAAGCGTATGCCGGTTATCCAGCTCTGAAAGATATTTACAACTGACTCAGTAGACACCCATACTTTAGTAGAGGGGATCATAAGCACAAAATTTTGTTGAGGCCACAGAGAACAGATGTTGGAAAATTTTAGTTTACAAATAGAATTACGGAGTGGAATAAGTTGCCTACGACAACCTTGGAACCTTTCCTCTAGGTGTTCAAAGATTTAAAAGTAAATAACTAGTTATTTTTGTAAACTTTATTAATTTAGTAAGTTAGGCTTATTTATAACAGTTCTTCTTATTATTGTTATAATTTTTAATGTTATTTTTATTGCCATTGTTATTAGTATTGTGATAATTACTATTAAATGTGTTGCTTTATTAAATAGTATTGTATTGATGTTGCAATGAAGTGAAGTGCAGTGTAATTAAAAAGTCGGGTATTTAATAGTTTAAAATGACTGCGCAGGAAAGCCATAGAAAATAGAGATAATGTTATTATTGTTATTATTGCACTTATTGTTAAAATTTTTATCATATTATTATTATTATTATTATTATTATTATTATTATTATTATTATTATTATTATTATTATTATTATTATCGTAAAATAATTTAAAGTTACTTTGTATTAATATTCCTAATTGTAATATGTAAATAGTAGTGTTCTCCCACCAGGTTGTTAAAGTACCTCAGAAATAATAAATCTATTATAATGAGTTTCCTGCAATAAGTAATGATTATTAAAGAATTTCAATTTACAACTTAACTTCATGCACCTTTCTGCTTGAATTGAATAGGCAAAAACAAAAAATAATGGAAATAATGGTACGAATTTTCTTTTAATAGGTAGGGAAAAATGACAGCAAATATAAAAAAGCAAACTTATACATTATACATTATTAATATGTAACAAGAAGTATTTTAAAATTTAAGCATCCATTTTATTTATCAATATAGTTTATTTACAAATGGGCATAAATATAATGGAAAATATTGGCTACTGAAGCCAGTGGATTACAGACTTGCTTCATGGAGAGATAATTACTGTTAGGAACACAGCATTTTACATAAATGAATATTGTTACATATGAGATATGAAAAACCACAGCAACAGAAAGGAATCACAAATTCTTATCCATCTTACACTTAGAAATTAAGAACATCTCAAAAGAATGTTCTACCAGATCTTATAAAAATTCAATATGCTAGACAGTGTTGTTCTCACTGCCTGTAACAACCTCCTTACTGCCTAAATTCAGAAGAGGCAGATATAACAATGCTCCACACTTATTCACTCAATGTCATAGATCTCACCTGCTCTCATTATAAAAGTAACAAAACACAAGATAATAAATTTGTACAATTTGTCATTGGTTAGACTCTGAATAGTCAAAAAATGGAATTGATGCACTTATTGTTGAGACCTACACACAAGTTGGAGTAACTTAACTAGTGTATCATCATGAGTTTGGGTTGTATGCCTTGTAAGCATGTGAGCTTCTCTTGTGCCGGACTGTGCAGAACAGTAACATTGATGAAATCAGTCCAAACAGCTGAAACAAAGATGTACGTGTTAAGAATATCTGTATTACTACTTTCCAATGCACACAGAAATTGAAAGAAAACTATACAAAGAAAACTAAGTAGGTGTTTATAATTTCATTTGATAACCAGGAACATGGGGAAAATCCATAAACAATGAAACAACTTTCTATTTTGTCTGGAAAATGCAAATATTTGATTGTGTAATTCTCCTTAATCTCACACTCTGTGACACTGCTTACAATACAGCAGTTGTCTGACAGCAAGGCACCAAGGAAGAGTCTGTCTTTAAAAATTTGCTATTTATGTGAAACATTATGGAACAGCATGTTTTTTTATATTCCTGGTAGAAAGAACTGTCATTCTGTTGGTCCATATATTCTATGTAATGTTATGGGAGTATTTGAGAAGGTGTTTTTGTAAAACTTTAAATTTATTGTACATTATATGAAAGTATGTTATTTGTCGTTATTGGGCAGTGTTCCTGCTACTTTTTGGAAAACCATTTTGTGTGGTTTTGTTAAGCAGCATTTTTTCTGGTTGCAGGCCAGGCCTGCTAGTGTACTAAAAGTGCAATTATTAGATTTCTAATGGTAAAACTGATTTGTTTTCAGATTATTAGATTTTTGTCTATAATCTTGAAATGATATTATTTGAATTTTAAACCTAATTGTAAACTGAGGAGGGAAAATTTGAACTTTTTAAAATTAAGATTTTTTTTATTTGATGGTATAATACATTTTCTTAAAACCACAAAACAGAGGAATATGCAAATTTATATTTTCAAATACATTGAAAAGGAACAAAATGGTTCATAGGAATATGAGCAATATTGATTTTTTATAAAAAAAATAGCATTACACACAATAACAACTAGGTACATTAAGATCATAAGAAATGTTGTACCTGAATAAATGCTATAACAAGGCCAATGATTCCAATGATGTGAAGTCTTTCCACAAACCACATCTGGACTTGCTCAGCACATCCTTGTGTGAAAATAAGATCTATATCTGGGGGATCATTCATTCCGCAATCTACAAAAAAACACAAAATGATTTTTTATTCTATAATTTGAGATAAAACAAATATCCAAGGAAATACACAAAAATAGTTAGGGACCTGTAATATTTGACATGTTTGGAATGCAGCAGGAATTTGGCACAAATCTCTTTTCTGGCCAAGCAGAAATATAGTACCAATCTTGATAATCCTTAACACCACAACAATGGAACTGAAAAATATAACACAATGAGCATTCAAGTACTCTGTGATCAAGATATTTTATTTCATAATATATTTATTACTAATCATTTTATATAATAACCTCATGGTGGATATGAGACCATGTCTTGTGCAAGCTGTTGGAAGAGTCATTCTCGTAATGTTTTGTGATTCCTGTTAACAATTCTTGCTTTAATGTATTTCCAAGAATCTCTCTGAATACAAAAGCTAATGTTGCAAACAGGAACTCCACAAGGAACATGAAGATCACGAGACTGAAGTACTGTTGGAAAAAAAACAAAAAATTCAATATTAAAAACTTACATATTCAAGAAAACAAATTAAACATTAATAGATTAAATATAGCAATAAATAAAATAAATGAGATTAAAATAAAATGTAGTTCATTAAAATGAACAGTAAATCACAAATTTGAAAAATTGTTCTACAGAAGGTATATATAACGTTATTATGGGCACATGGCTTGAGCGTAAACTCTTAAGCCCACTGCATTGGGGAGCCAACTAAATTTTGGGGGCCTTATTTAATATTTATTTATTTTACGTCAAAAAACAGTTAAATCTGTGTATGACGTGCTATGGGGAAAAGTAAATTGTGTGCACATTTTCAAAATTCTGTGATCCCTACACTAGTCATACACTACTTGAATTTTGAAAAGAAGAAAAACAGCTCCCATGTAATAAAATCTATTTTCAAGGATAAATAAGCAATAAATGTTGGCTTTTATCCATGTTGTCCTTCGGAATAGTACTTTCTGCCGCGACAACATGGAAACGGTAATTTGGATAATTGTATTTCCCACTGAATTCGAGAAGACATGCACAGAAAATGAAGTTACTTTTATGTCCAGAAGCAAAACAAGGGCCATCCAGCATTTGCTCAATGGATCAGGGAAACTGGACGAAAAACCTGATCGAGATGGGGGTCATTGACCGCAGGCTGTAGTACAATACTTGTTACAGGTTGTTTATACACATTTATACAGTTCAAATGGTAAATCATGCATTATGTATCATTGTTAAAATTAATGTTACTTTCCTTGTGATGCCTCAGTATAGTCTGTAATTGTATAGAAACAGTTATGCAGCAGAAACGATTTCACTTGGGATTTAAACTTTTCTATCGAATTTAATCGTTTAATGTTATCTGACAAAGTGTTGTAAAATAATGTACATGTATTGTATGTGAATTTTTGTAATGAACTGTTGATACTGTCACCTGATGAATATGATTTCTACGTCGAGTGTAATAGTAATAGACTTCGGCATTTTCTGAAAATATATTCCCGCCCTTAAGCAAGTCATTTTTGACAAAAACCACTGATTCGTAAATAAACAGACAAGGTAATGGTAAAATTCCTAGATTAATGAAGAGAGCTTACATGACTCACGTGGGTGGGATTTGGTTATTATTCATTCAATTAATTTTGTAATCTTAAAGTCAGGGAACTATAAGATGTATTTCCCTAGAATATTATGCCATACCCCAAGCGGGAATGAACATGCGCGAAATATACACAACGAGCAGTTTGAAGACTGAGTGAGTTTGAAAGAATTCTGAATTCATATTATGATTGAGCAACAATTTTCAGCCTTTTTTGGATTTTTTATTTTGGAATATTTTGGGTTTTTATTGGAGAGTAAATTAATTTTTTTTCCAAAGCCTAAGCAATTGAAAAAAACAAACAAAAAAAAACAACTAGTATACTCTCGTAAAATGTGTTTCGTGTAAATTCTTGTGAACCGCCATATACGCGTGGCTGAAGAGAATGCCAAGGCATAAGTAGCCAAAAAGGCTATCAGCGTCAAGTAGGTGAACATGTATTATCCACCGTTTACTAACATCCTGCCACTGTCATACAATTAAGCTTTATTTAATGTGAAATAAAAACTGTAAAAAAAAAAAAAATTGTGACGTTCGAGGGAGAAGAACAACCATCAAGAAATCTGTAACGTCACCACATGGCGGCCAGGTTCGACCATCTTTAGAAAGTAGCAGAGGAAGTGCATCCGGTCAGCTAGGACAAAAGCTGTTAGTAGCTTTGTCAACTGAAAAGGAGCCATTAACACCCGGGACGCAAGTCGGCCGGGCGAGGGCCTGACCCCCGCCGGCGGTCAGGGGAGGCTGGCTGGCCATGTGGTCTCAGAGCCACCCACACGTGCAAAGAAGCTAGGGGGTGGGGGTGGGGGACATGACCGCCAGAAGCTAGCCGGCCGGAAGCGGAGTTCGTTAAGAGATCGCCTCGCGTGCGGACGCAACTGCGCCCGTTGGCGTAGTGCATTCCTTGGACACTGCAGTGCATAGCACCGGGTGTCAGGACACCGGCGCGGTAAAGCGTCTGGGTGGAGGATGCACTAGCCAGGAGATGGGAGCAGGGTGCGTGGAGTCGCGAGTGAGATTGCGAACGGAACCCCAGAGCTGTACATACTGTATAATATTCTGTAAATAAATATTGTAACTAGAGCTCGTGTCTGTGTAGTCATTTCGCTACCACGACGCCACAGACGGGTTATTTAAATGGTGGCAGCGTCAACGAACCCAGGCAAGGGAAGCTGTGTTAAAATTAGTTAACAAATTTTAATAGTGCAGCGGCATAAGTACCCAGGCTGGGGAGGAAGTATGCGTTACGATAGACTCGTATATCGGTACTTGATGAACTTTCGAGGGCTCACCGGTGTAGTAACGCACGGGTTATTTAAATCGTAAAGGCATCGAAGGGCAGAGACTGGATCGTCGGACCGAAGAAAGAAGCCATCCGGACAGGAAGGAAGGACGACGTCAAAACCAACCGACGCCGATACAAGGACATCAAGGACACCGTACGTAAGTGTAGCCTTCGGCATTCATAGCGATCAGAATCAGGCATAATGGCATTTTTAGCAAGGTACCGGAAAGACTGTCTGGTGCAGGTCGAGTGAATTAGGAGAGTCTGTAAGTAATGAGAATACAGTGATCAGTCTCAAACAGATAATTCTAGATAGTGTTCATTACGAGGAAGAATTTGTCAAAGAATTAGCGAATAATTGTCAAGATATTATCGCGAGGGAACGAGAAGAAAGGGAAAGAGAAAGGAGAGGAACGAGAAGAGAGGGAAAGAGAAAGGGAGGGAACGAGAAGAAAGGGTGAAGGAACGAGAAGAAAGGGAAAGAGAAAGGGAGAGGGAAAGGAACGAGAAGCAAGGAGTTTGAACTGGAGAAGTTGAGGCTAACGAGGCAGACGACGACTATTTCGGAAGCAGGTACGGAGGCAAATTCTAAAGCGCACATTAAGTTATATCATGTAATGGATAAATTTAGAGGCGAAAAGGATGACATCACTGCTTATTTAAGTGTATTCAAGCACAGAGCCAATCAATTGGGCGTACCGGAAGAAGTTGGTAATCAATCTTATGGGGTTGTTGCCGAACCAAGTCAACTCATGGCTTATGATTGAAGGTCGGGGAAATGCGACCGAATATACCGAGATAAAGCAAAATTATTAGAAATGTATAAGTTTAATGCGGAAAAGTTTAGGCAACTATTTACTAAACATAGAAGCAGACCGGTACCACTTGGAACGTGTACGCAGAGAGTTGCACAATTTTGTAAGCAGTGGGTGGCGGGATTGCAAATATCTACCTTTGAAGCTCTTCTTGATCTAATTGTTACCGATCAAATGAAGCGGCGGGTTCCGTCCGAGATCAGGAACATTTATAGACGAATGGGGTACATTTACAGTTGCGTTGGACTTCGAAAAAATTAGATAATTATGAAAATAATAGGGCAGGATGGAAGAGCTTGTTTCAAAGCACGGTAAGAAGGCAGAACCAGTTGCAGATATTACCCTGAGTTCGAGAAGCATAGTGCGAAGCCATATGATAAGAAGGGTGAAGTAAGAATAGATTTCGATCAGCCGAGCAAACGGAAATGTTTCTCTTGTGGCTCGACTCAACACCTTAAGCGGGACTGTCCAGGTGCACGAACCGGGAGAAGGTTGGTCATGTGGCCGACCAAGATGCGCGTGAATTATTTCGCCACACACGGTTTCCGGATTAATTAACGGAATCAAATCGGAACTTTTGAGAGACACTGGTGCGAGTTTTGACATTGTTAATGAACGGCTGGTAAAAGATGAGCACATGACGGGCGAGTCGGTTTGGATATTTCAGCCACTAGACTCTGAACCACGGAACTTGCCAGTCGCGCAGGTAACAGTTCAAGGGCCGTTTGGAACCGTAGTTACGAAGGCAGCGGTAGTAAAAAAAGAATGTGATATCGGTTACTATCTGTTGAGTAACAGAACTGCTCTGCTGCTCGATGAAATACGCAAGGTTACGTAGAGCCGCAAGTGGTTGGGGCCGTGGTAACTCGCGCGGGCGCGGCCAGGGCCGAGGCTCGGGAGGACGTAGCATCCGAGTCGCCGTCAGGTGAGCGACCGGAGGAGGCTCTCCCGGACGGGGCTGATGAAACAGAAGGGCTAGAGCCACCGCAAGCCGTAGAGGGAAGTCAGACGGAACTTGAACCTCAGGTTGTCGAATTAATCCGCTTAGACAGAGAGACGTTTGCGGCGGAACAACAAAGGACAATAGCCTGAAGGAAATATACAAGCGTACGTGAATAAGTACCAGAGAAGGGAAAAGACGCGTACTTCATTAAGGATCGAGTGTTATTTCGATCGCGACACAGTAAACGCGGAGAAAGATTCGACATGATTGTTGTACCGGAAATATATCGAAGTACCGTCCTTAAGTTGTGTCATGAAACAGCCAATGCACACTTAGGCACCACTAAGACAGAGATAGCATGGCTAAATACTTTATTGGCGAATTGTTTCCAGGAAATGGAAAAATTTATCAGATCTTGTGATAGTTGTCAGAAGGTGGGAAGGTCGGAGAGAAGGTGCGTGGCTACCTTACCTTAGTACCGCCTGTCTCAGAAATATTTGCAAAATAAACGTAGATGCATGCGGACCATTTCCTGAATCGCAAACGGGCATAAATTCATCCTGACTGCCATCTGTGTAGCTAGTCGATTTCAGGCAATCCGATAACGGATTTAAGATCTACTACGGTTATTGATGCGCTACTGGAATTATTTAGTAGAATAGGATTCCCAAAGAGATGCAAACGGATCAAGGCACTTGCTTTACTAGTATACTGACAGCGGAATTCCACAGAAATTCGAATTCGGCTAGTTAGAGTTCGCTACCACCTCAATCCAATGCAATAGAGCGTGTACATCGAACGATAAATAGGCTCATTAGTTATGTGTTTGGAAGCGGGCTCGGAATGGAAAGCAGCTTCCGGCAATCTTATTGCGTTACGGACTACTGTGCACGAAAGCTAGGATTCACTCCGCTGAGCTTGTGTATGGCAGGAACTTACGTACCAATCACTTTAATGTATGAGCGTCTTGCGGAACTGAGGAGGAAGAGAACTCCGTGGTCGAATACGTGTTTAAATTAGTGAACCGTCTCAAAGATCGCGAGCTTGCTCATCAAAAATTAGTTAAGGAGCAAGAAAGAAAGGTGTGGTATGACCGCAAGGCAGTGCACCGTACATTTGCTGTAGGAGATCGTGTCCTAGTGTTAGCGCCGAACAGAACCGAAACTTTCAGTACAGTGGGTCGGGCCCGGCGAGGTGTTAGAAAAATATCCGAAACGAATTATGTCGTTTTGTTACCAGGGAAAAAGAGGGCCGTGTATACCATGTGAACATGTTGAAAAGATACCATCAGAGAACGGAATACATTAGTTACGTGGCAACACAGGCACGAGTTCGAACAGACGAAGATGAATTGGACAAATATGCCGTGAAACTAGAAAATAGGATTTTGAGTTAGAAGTGATGTTCGAGGGTACAGATGTCGAACCGGAGTTTCGGAAAAGGCTGGAAGAGATGTATTCAAATATAGAGAATATTCTCGGACAAGCCAGGTCTGACTGAATGGTAACAATGGATATCGAAATCATGGACGAATCAAACCTGTCAGAAGTGCACCTACCGTATGTCGCCTAGACAGTCGGAAATTCTGAAAGAAGAAATTACAAAAATGTTACGGGATAAAATCATTGAATAGGTGATTCAGATTATACATCGCCGATGATTTTAGTAGAAGCTACCGGAAGGAAGCCACGGCCGTGTATTGACTACAGACGTCTGAATCAATGCATTAAGACAGAGTATTACCCTTACCGAGCATGGAGGAAGAATAGAGACAGTGGCGGCGGCAAAATCAGTTAGCACGCTTGATTTGGCAAAGTGTTATGGCAAATTGCCCTCCGCCAAGAGCACAGCGTTATGCGGCTTTGTGACGAAATTCGGAACTTATCGACCATTACGGCTTCCCTTTGGGATTAAGAACGCACCTTACCAGTGCAGTCGCATGATGGCATCCTTTGAGATTCGTGTAGTACATTTGCTGTACCATCATGGATGACATTGCCATTTTTAGTAATAACTGGAAGATCATATCCGTCATCTGGAAGAAGTATTTCAGATTATCAAAAGGCGAAACTGCATATCAGCCGACTAAATGTAAATTCGCTAGAATTCCGTGCAGTACTTGGATACGTTGTGGGCGGGGGCGTAATGAGGCCAGTCAAGCAAAGGTTCACGCGATCCAAGAGTATCCCTTCCCAAATCAAAAAGCAAGTCAGGGCTTTTCTAGGCTCGCAGGATATTATAGAAGGTTCATTCCAGGATTTGCAGAAAAAGCGGCACCGTTAACAGATTTACTGCGTGGGAGAGGAACGCCAAGGCAAAGTAAATTGGTCGCAAGAATGTGATGACTCATTCAAAGCCCTAAAGGACGCCTATGTAGTGAATCTGTAGTACACGCTCAGATTTCAGCAAACCATTTATTATGCAATGTGATGCATCAGATCGTGGAATAGGCGTAATTCTGGCTCAAAATGATGAGGAAGGAATGAACATCCATATTGTACATAAGTAGGAAATTATCTGACTCGGAAATTAAGTTTTGTGCAACGGAAAAGGAGTGTACGGCTATAATTTGGGGCTTGCAGAAACTGAAATATTATTTAGACGGGCAAGTAAAAATCAAAATTGAGACTGATCATAACCCTTGGTATGGTTAAGTAATTGTTCTGGAAAAATCCTAGGTTAATGAGGGTGGTCACTAATGATTCAATACCACAACATTGAAATCATTCATAAAAGGGAAAGAACATGTAAATGTCGACGCATTGAGTCGAATGTTTTGAGAAGCTGATCTGATCAATGATGCGAAGGACACACTGTAGGGGTCCTTGCAACGGTTACATATATAAATCCAAAATGTGCTCATATATGTATTGTTTTTTTTTTTGTTTTGTCGAAGTTATATTTAGGTTCATGTTTAATCGTTGTCTCAAAGGTTATAATTATTGATGTCATAATGTCTTGTTGTTAGATGTTTCTAATGTATAATCATGTATGCTTATTTGATATGTTTTTCCCTCAAGGTCATTCATGTGTATCATAGTAAGTTAAATGAAGATTGAAAATAATATATAAATGTACATATGTGTATGACATAGATCTAATACAATTGTAATCTTGCTTTGTACTGACAGAAAAAACTGAGGTCGTTCGCAGTCGAGACATTAGATTAGAATGGCTAGGAGAAAAAATAGTAAAGGTATAGAAATTGCTTTAGCCTGTAGGCCAAAACGCCATGTAGAATCCAGAATACAGGTTACTAGTGAATTTTTGTCCTGTGGTTGGCACCTGCGGAAAAATTCATTTCGCGATATAGGAGTCTGTAACGTCACCACATGGCGGCCAGGTTCGACCATCTTTAGAAAGTAGCAGAGGGAAGTGCATCCAGTCGGCTAGGACAAAAGCTGTTAGTAGCTTTGTCAAGCTGAAAGACCATTAACACCCGGACGCAAGTCGGCCGGGCATGGGCCTGACCCCGCCGGCGGTCAGGGAGGCTGGCTGGCCATGTGGTCTCAGAGCCACCACACGTGCAAGAAGCTAGGGGTGGGGTGGGGACATGACCGCCAGAAGCTAGCCGGCCGGAAGCGGAGTTCGTTAAGAGATCGCCTCGCGTGCGGACGCAACTGCGGCCCGTTGGCGTAGTGCATTCCTTGGACACTGCGAGTGCATGCACCGGGTGTCAGGACACCGCGGTAAAGCGTCTGGGTGGAGGATGCACTAGCCGGAGATGGGAGCAGGGTGCGTGAGTCGGAGGTAGATTGCGAACGGAACCCAGAGCTGTACATACTGTATAATATTCTGTAAATAAATATTGTAACTAGAGCTCGTGTCTGTGTAGTCATTTCGCTACCACGACACTACAAATCAGTAACTTGCAAGTTTTTTTCTCTCTCTCTCTTCAACGTGACATGACTTAGTTCTCCATTTTCTGTCTAGTTCTACATACGGCACGTTTCTCTAGAAGAATTGATAACGGGAATTGGGGAGACGGAATTAAAGCTCTGAAATCGTTGTACCAGGACACAAGATTTTTAGTACAGGTCTACATTTATCAAAAACATAATGACATTTGCCTTTTTTTAGTTTATAGTAGAAACTTTTGCATTGATATTATGTTTTTTAAGCGGAAATTAATTAAAATTTTTATAGAATATTTCTTCTGAACGTTCTTTATTAACGGACTGTAAGCGCAAGAATACAGGCGAACGTACCGTGATAAGCATGCATCGGCTCTGGAACCAGGAACCACAGCAACCGAAGAACGCTACCACGAACATTATGACTCCAGTTGCGATGAACAAACTGTCAGCACTGATCATGCTAAATTGTGGCGTGAAAACTGTGTAGCCGGCGTAACTAAGCCGGAGCCAGATGCCTGCGCCCAGCATCCCGCAGCCACATAGCTGCAACAGAACATCAAATGGCATCAGAACACATGTTATTTACGGAAAAGTAGAGACTGAATAGCGTACGTGAACGTGTATTAATTTCTGTTGAGTGCAATCCACAAAAGAAAATACATATTTACACTCATAATAGTACATTAACACATTAATAATGCAATGAATCTAGGGAGTCCCGTCAAAATGACGAGTTGAAATCAAATCCACACAACTAATAGATATATAATTGCGAGTCAGAAATGGTATTTACCCAGCACGTCTCTAGGGGAAACTCAACAAGATTTCCGGAAAGTCTGCTGCTGCCTTAGTTTGGGAAAACTTTCAGATAATAGTCCGGCCACTTAAAAGTGATTAAATAAAAGCTGTCCACTTTGTACAAACTTTCTCATCCATCCTTCGACGTTCGATGAAAAACAACAACAACAACAACAACACACACACACATATACATACACAACGTTTAGTATAAGAAGGACCCTGCCACAATAAACGAACTACGTTTTTCATGAGTTTGGAGCTAAATCGACAAAGTTATTTAAAAAAATAATATGAAGAATTATACGTTTTTGTATAACTTTCAGGTTTTTGCGGTCTTGTAGTCTGTTCTTAAACTATCTCCACAGCTCTGAAGGCAGGAGATTTGAATAAAACTAAAAACAAAGAAATACATGCTTACTTCTGCAAATTACGGAAGCATTGTACTTTAAAATGTGTTCTTACTACCACTTCAATGCACCATTGAACACCAAAGAAATAAATATTCAATGCAAGTTAGATTCTCCTCTTGAACATTGAAACGCCACGAAGATCACGGGATTTTAACTTCTTTCTATTTGTGAGCATTAAAAGAGTTAAGTGCACAGTAACTGGGGAACATATTTTGATTGGCTTTTGACAGGCTCATTTCTTCCCAACATCGCAAAATGTTCACAATCTTCGTATCCATGACGTTTCCTTCATTCTGAATACTCTATGAACATCTACGAAAAAAAAAAAAAATTGGAATAGACCATTTCTGACCATAAACTCAATTTCTGGTCAAATAAAATGAATGAAAATACGTACATGAAACAATTGTATATCAGCAAGTGAGGCGGTAAGTAAAGTTCATTCCAAAATGGCAGTAACATTTTTACCACTTCAGGCACAGATGCTTCAATACTTCTCCTTTATCACTTGTATGCGTTCCACTTCTCTCGCGTAACGTTCCCTACGATGAGCGAAATTGCCGTGCATCAGCAACTTTTGTAAAAGCAATTTTTTCACGTCATCTCTTTCATCAGTCGTGCAGGGTTTGTTGACTTCGCTGCATCACGTACTTTCGTTTTCTATGAGAATTTCACCAACATCGCGTGGACCATCGCGGTCGCGGAGTCTCTCTTCACTACCGCACTCGTCCTTAATCTCTCTCCCGCGAGAGACGTTTCTCCTCCCGCGAGATATCCTTCCCAGGAACAAAATGTGTAGTCATGTAGGAAGTACCAAGCTCATGCCACCTTCATCCCAGATTGACAATCCGGAAGACACGTTTAGAAAAGGTATATCTAAGTGAATCTCAAGCAACATTTTCAGAAAAATGATATTTATAAAGGATGTCACTTTTCTTGTAATCGTTTTCTTGAGTTTCTAGAAAGAATTTTCATCCATTCATCCACAAAGCGGAAAGAGCCAGCTGGTTTTTGAAACATTAACCAGTAAGAATTATATTACGTATTTTAAAAAGATTTTTCTCAGTCATTCACTATGTGTGCTCTGGGAGTCTGTTGTACTGTTTGCTGGGAATTAGCGGCCTGCTGAAACACGTTTCGTCCATTTCCTTTGATTCAATGAGCAAATGCCGAGCTGGCCCCTTGTTTTGCTTCTGGTCATGAATGAAGCTTTATTACATGTACACTTTATTGAACACTGCTAGGTGCTGAGTAATAGGATAAAGGGTGAGTGTTATTTTTCTGCAATACAAAAACCAAATCTGTAGTTTATTAGCTGAAGAAGTAAATACGTTTTCTATTACTAGGGAATGAAAATTTCTAGTTTTCAAATGTTGCCAACCACACGATCCTTTTATTCATAGTTCACATATGTATAATCAAAGTGTAGAGTAGGGATTCCGGAGCACCAGAAAACACGCGCAGATTATACTTCTCCCCCATACGTTATATGCAGTCTGTACAGTTTTTTGACAATAAAATCCACAAACTAGAGCTTTACGGTGCTGGTGGGTCTCTGATAAAATCGCAAAACCTTTTCCGATTCGATTCTTTAATAGAAAATGATGTTACATAAACATTCTGAAACCTTTAAACCTTCCCATTTGCGACAGCTTTCAGGTTATGAACTTTTGATCACGGCAATACAGCCTCCATGGGCTATTCTTTACTTCTCTATCAATCATTAATATCATCACAGTTGCCATCTAGATGAACCTATTTACGGAAATCAAAAGCCAATTTCTCGACATGGTTAACATCTGTACGATTTTTATCATTCTACATACAACAAAATAAAGTAAACACGATAATTTAAATTTAATTGGGTCACACAAAATTAAGAGAACCGCCAATGGAAATCAATTTGAGGACGCCTACCTGGTGTTGTATTCTGAAAATTCCCCAAACCCGTAACTCCCACCAGTTGCAACTCTCTTAAGACCAAACTCGCTCCGAACAGCGAATTGCACGCCGCAAAAACTACCGAATTATACCGTCAGATGTCGTTACAAGAGCATCACACTTCAAAGCAAGCCGGTCGATATTTTTAATTTTTACTGCTGATGGGGACATCCTACCCAAGAAATAAATTTGGCACAATAACCTTAAACCCCCAGCTGTCCGACCTTAACGATATAATCGCGGGGCGTAGGACATTGTCACAGACACGCACAGAGACACCCAACGCAATTATTTTAAGCTCAATTATTTTATGAAATGATTAATGATTTATTTGTTATTAATTTTTTCGTGAAATATTTGTGGTATATAGTTACAATAGCGTACTTCGGTTTCAGATTTTGTTAATTGGACAAAGCACAATTAGCACTAAATGTGCAATAAAATTAAATTAAACACTGTCCACAACATACCTACGGAGGAGTCGCGGGGGAACACCATTGGAGAAAGAAAAGAAGAATCACACATATTCGTATTCTTGTGACCGAGATGGAAAAACATAAAAAAAAACATGAAACCTCCACTCATTACAAGTACTTTCTTAAAAATGTGGGTAGAGTTCCCTGAACAACGGCGCCTTGCTATGACAAGGGTTAGGGTAATTTTAACAAAGATAAAAGTTCTTTTAATATAGTGAAAACATCTTCTTTAATAATTTTTTTCTTCAAGTCCTTTTCACAAATTAGATTTTTTAAAAAAAAATAAAATTGGGCATGCATACTATACTTACTAGTGCACTATCATTAACTTTACATCTCGAGAAGTAGACATTAACATTTACATGGATTACGCAGCGAAGGAGTTCTTTTATTGCGTAGATTTCATGGTCTTTGCGATGTATATTATCTTCTAGGTGCGAGTCACACTAAATTGCTATTAGACATCATTCATTTTCACTGGCCATTATCCTTCTTTGCTGCATTTAGTTTTTGCTCTCCAGTTCATCACTTTTCATTAGCGGGTAAAGCGAGAACAAACGATATGGACAATGCGTCAACTAGCTTCTACTTTTTCGGCAGGGCCAGCGAAATTTTTATTACGTGTTGTAAAAACGCCTTATGTTCCGCTGTCTATGGAGTGGCCGGCCCCGAGCGACGCGACTTCGGGTGGTGGAGTTTGTGAAGGCGAAAGCTACGGCGGCGGCATTAGCAGAGGTCGAAGGGATGGTGATGGTGATGGGTTTTGATTGATTGATTTTTTCGTGTTTCCGGGCGCGTCAACTGCTTCGGTCATTAGTCACGTTAGTGTAGTGCATGTTTTTCCTCGGGAGATGGCGGTGATCTTCCCCGCTGGATGGTGAGATCCGGCGCCGACCTACCGTCGGCAGTGGGGTTTCCCCCTAACCAGGACTCTCCCACCAGCGGGGCACCGCCCCAGCCGAGCCAAGCTCTAAATTCCCGACTGGTCTCCCGGAATATGTGGTAGTGTAGTGCATGTTAGTGTAAGTATGTGTGTAAGGGGAGAGGAGAGGACAAGGAAGAGGAAGGAAAGTTCGCGCGGAAAACTACAGATCAGAGCAGCCGGCCGCTAGAATTCTCCTCCAGACAGCGACTGAATTCAACCTAGCTGAAAAGCTAGTGTCGAAAATCCTGCCGCCGTCAGGGCTCGAACCTACGACCTCCCGGTTGATGGTGATGGTGATTGTGATAGTGATAGTAATGGTGTGGTGGTGGTGGTGGTGGTGGTGGTGGTGGTGGCAGCGGTGGGGCGGTGGTGGTGGCGGCGGTTGTGGAGGCGGTGGCGGAGAGGGCGGCGGCAGTGCCGGTAGCGACACTTGCAGTATAAGCAGTAGGGAGGGGGATGGTGACACCGAGGGCGCGAGAGCGGTGGTGTTGGAGGTGCAGGCGGCGGCGGCAGCAGCAGCGCTGGCGTGCGCAGCGGGATGGAAGGGGCAGGGTCATGCGTGGTCACGTCCTTTTACGGAAGTCGCCGCCGCCTCACCTCCACAGGACGATGTGGACGTGAGTTCGCACCAAGCGGAGAACTTGTGTTGGTAGATGCGCCTGTGGATCTCTTTCTGATTCGTGATAAAACTAGTTGTGTTCCAACTGCTCATCATTTTTTAATGATATGGTGTGTGAATGATATGATAAGTGTAGGGATCACAGAATTTTGAAAATGTGACACAATTCACTTTTCCCCATAGCACGTCATACGCAGTTTTTAACTGTTTTTGACGTAAAATAAATAAAATAAATAAATAAATAGTAACTTCTGCAAGTTTCGAAATTTCTGAGAATTCGACGAAAATGAGATGTGCGACACTTTTTTGAGCGTCCTTTGTTCCACTCAAGCTAAAAATTTAAAGAAAAAGATTGCAATCGTTTTTGAAAAAGTAAGTTTTATAAATTGCCTAAAAACTTCTCTTTCTGTATCATAATTGTAGCTTTGCAATGTTAATTTTTTGCAATTTACGAATTCGCAATCACCGATAATGGAGCCTACACTATTTTTATAAACGTTTTTTCTCTATTCGCGAACAAAAGTCTAAGGAAAAATTTGGAGCCGTTTTTAAGTAAATAATTGTTTAAAAATTGCCTATATATCACGAAAAGTTATGCGAAAACCACTCATATTTTCGAAAAGTTTTATCATACTTTATTTCAAGGTTTGTCTGAACAATAGATTTCATGAAGGAAAAAATCTATATCTTCAATAGTATAGTTGTAGGAATGCTCCCAAAAAATTTGAACTCTTGTGAGTTTCGAAAATTCAGAGATTTATAGGAAAGTGAGGTATGCACCATTTTTAATGGGTTATTTAGGCCATACGAGGATAAACTTTAATCAAAATATCCTGTTTAAACTCGCAGGGCCTCGAGATGGTTCAGTTCGTTCGGAGAATATCGGGTTTGGAGAAACTTGTCTGAATGGTTTAGGCGCTACCGCTGATCACAGACAGATGTTTTGTCGTCAATTAAGTGTTCGGTATCAAGCACCCACAAAACGTGGATTCTGACCACATACGACCACATTCAAAAGTGTCAGAAATAGTAATTTGCTGCATATAGCAACAAGATTTATCCCCTTTTTCATTACCAGAGCCGGACAAATATGGATTTTTTTGTCGAAAATCTCCGATTTCCGCCGCAGCTCCCCTCTTATTTCGTAAATACGTAGAAAGGAAGGGAGAAAGTCAATTTTGTAACTACAATATTATACACTATTATGATAGTACTAAACCGTAAATTCTTTCGGCAAATAGCTAAGAAAACCTACTTTGGAATATTAGTAGATTACTTTAATCATTCTTGAACCAGAATGTCGTAATCTGTATTATGTAAGACCTAAATTATTTTCATTAAATAACTTTTTTTACATTTCTGACAGTTTTACAATTTTTTATGGGGTTCTTAATATTTCAAAACCGTCATTTTTAATTTACATTGACGAAATATTTTAAATGCACTTTAGTTATTTTAGTTGTTTAATTATTTATTTGTTAAAATTTTACTAATTAGTAGAAAGGAAAATTTGCTAAGTTCGACAATTTGCTCAGCCGTGAGTGTACAAGAGAGAACTTCCAGAAATGTCGCCTCCAGATGCATATTGAAATACTATTTAAGTCTCTAATTACACAAGAAATTCAATTCTCTTTGAAATGCAAAGACAAGAGTCAATTACTCGTTAAATATTAATACCACCTCATGCATACGTGAGAATATAATTTATGCTTTATTTTTGTGATTTCAAGAAAACTTACATTGTTACATGTTTCAAACTGAACAGCCGTCACTGTGATGTTCTTTTGTAGCATCTGTGAGACTGCTTAAGAATGCACGGTCGCAACTACCTGTGCGTTTTATGATCCCAAATCCTGTTCAACGAGATACAAACAAGTACCAGTTCCAGAGTTCTTGCGACGAGTTTCTTCTTCTTTTGATTGCTCCCCTTTCGAAATGTCAGAAATTGTTACATTGGTATTGCAGTTTTACGGGTTTATTACGTTAAACATGATAATATTCAATTAATTTAATTAGATACTGCAAAACAATTAGTTGTTTTCAAAAGCAATAAAATCTCCCATCGTGCAAACGTGAGCAAGAAGATGATTGTATGAGACCACCTCTAAAGGCGAAAAAATTTGATGTCTTTTTCAGACTATTTTTTTTTTTTTTCAAATTAATAACTGTATGACGCATGATAATCAGTGTTAATATTTTGGCAATTTATGACGGAAAATCGTCACGAAGGAGAATTCAAAACTTATATATCAATGGACATTTGAAGTTTCGTTGACACATGTCTTTCAATTAAAATTTGCCTGTATTAATACGCCATAAAAAAGATACAATACTTATATGTCAACACAACTTTGTGAACAAAATAATGACAAAATTGCTAATGTCATAGTGAGCCGACGGCGCTAGCCGAATTCGTTTACTACGTTCCGTGAAGTCACAAAGGGTTTAAAAGCGAATTCGAGACTCAGAGTTCGTGGTTGAGTGACCGGCCAGGAACCCTGGGATCTAACGGCGTCGACCCCCTGGCCGAAGGGATAAAGGCCGACTGGTTTCGACGTGACGAGACTTGACAAATATAAATAAAAAAAAAACCATTAATGGAGGATTACTCCCCAGTAAAAAGCGCTCAACGCCTTTTAAAGGGGGCTTGGGCGCGTTGCGTAAAGGTGTAAAACGCAACAAATTAATAATAAAAAAAAAACTCTCCCCTTATTTAAAAAACCCCCTTCACAGCGCTTCCGGATCCGAAGTTCCTGAGCGACGATTCGTCCTCTCTCACCATTCGAAGAAGAGGTGTCGTGTTTCTCATAGTCATGTTCTTTCACTCTGGATTTCAGCTTCGAGTTTCCAATAGCTTCCGCGACACTTTCTCAGGAGATGAGCAAACGTTTGAATGTGCAAGAAACACTTACGGGTTCGACCGCTTTTGAAAACTATTTTTTCAGGTTTTCCGAACAGAAGACCCAATTTAATATATTTTTACACTTACGGGTTCGACCGCTTTAAATTTTTTTTCAATATTTCACGAACGCCGCTAAGGTGGTAGCGCCGTGGTGATCTCGGACCGAAGGATGGAGGATTTTAGTTCCGCCTCGGGCATGGTTGTATTTATGTTCGTCCTTTCACCCCTCATCATCACCATATCTTCATCTTCATAAAGTTAACTCCAATAGTGGTCGCTAATGATTTAGATGTCGATGCGACCTTAAATAAACAAACAAAACATCACGATCTTTGCGGGAAGAAGAAATAAAATTTATTAAACTTTGGCCGGAAGACCATCTGTGTTACTTGTATTAATACCTGCAATGTCGGGGAAATGCTGGCATACTGGTCGAGGCACCTCGGCTATGATAAAAATGGGTTTCCCAAAAGGGAAAAGGTCTTTCCCGACCTTCAGGTGGTGGGGGCCGTTGACCTCGTTGAAGCAGGGTCCTGTTTTATTACTACAGATATTAAACTTATTGACAACATGGCTATCAAGAACAGAGAAACAGTGGTACTCCAACAGACATACTTTCTCTTATTATTTCTAAATTTTCAACTTTCGAAAATTTAGAGAGTTCAACGAAAGTGAGACCCACGCCATTCTTTCCCCTTTCTTCTACATAAAAAAAAATGAAAAAGGGTTTTTTAAAAAAAGGTTTTGAAAAAATTAAAAAAAAAATGTTTATATTTCGCGCCAAATTACAAGAAACTACACATATTTTCGAAAAATTGAACATGAACTCATTTAAGGATCCGTCTTTGAGGAACAGATTTCATTAAGGAAAAAATCTCTTATCTTCAACATTATAGGTGTAAGAAGAGACCAAAAAATTGTACTACTATAATTTTCAAAAAATCTGGGATTTCAACGAATATGAGATCTGCACCATTCTCTTAAGCGTCCTTTATGTAGTCCTTTGTCCGAAGTTCGATAACAAAAATTTTGGTGCCATTTTTTAGGCTTCATGTAAAGTACCCTCAAAACTCAAAACATCCGTTTGAAACTCCCAGAGCCTCGAGTTTGTTCAAATGGATTGGGGAATATGGGTTTTTGAAGAAAAATCGGCTAAACGTTTTTTAAAGCTTAGCGTTCTAGGCGTTGATTGCAGACGGATGGACAGACAGATTCAAACTTTTGTCCTCAGATACAAACGTTTTCTTGATAAAGGTTCCACAAAACCTGGATTTTGGCTACATCACGTATTAAAGGAATTTTTAATTCTATATTAGCAACAGGATAAATCCACTTTTTCGTTACCAGGGTCCCAGCAATACGTGTTTTTCTGCGGAAAATTTGTCGTTTTCAGGCGCACAATTACGTAACGTTTTCTTCATATGAAATACCTTCGTAAGGACGAGAAAGTAAAAAAAGTCAGATATCTGTATTAAATACAAAACATTACGCGCGTCATATTGTCATACCGAAACAAATTGATTCCGTTTATTTCTCACGACTTTCCTGCAATTTCGTGTTTGACATTTGAGTGTGTACATTTCAATTTTTTAGGTCTTCCATATTTTTATTGGTTCCCCTTTTCCCAAGTCTTATTCCCCAACTGGTGTCTGGTTGATGTTTAATCACCCATTCGAGGGAGAAAATTTTTTTTCTGGGCGGCGGTGAAAGGGGATTTTTTTCGTGGGGCGGGAACTGTCTCCTTGTCGTGTCCTGGCCTTGCAGCCGAACCCGCCACCATTAGTCTCCAACGCGACGGCGGCGGACAGACGGTCAGGCGGCATTCAGGATGCAAGTCGTGGGGGACATCGTGCAAGTGGAGCGGCAAACAGGTTAGGCCTCGGACGAAGCGGCACCGGCAGAGACACGGCGGATGCAGTGCCACGACGGCGGCTGCAGTGTCTCTGACGATGACGATGGCAATGAATGACACTGGCGATGTCAATGGGTAACCCGACGATTCAATGAATGACACCGACGATGTCAATAAAAATGACACCGACGATTCAATGAATGAGGCACCGACGTGTCAATGAATGACACCGACGTTCCCAATAAAATGACACCGACGATGTCAATGAATGACAATGACGATGCCCATGAATGACAATGACGATGCCCCCAAAATGACACCGACGATTCCGAATACCCCAAACGATGCCCATGAATGACACCGACGATGCCCCATGAATAACACCGACGATGTCCATGAATGACACCGACGATGTCAATGAATGACACTGACGATGTCAATGAATGACACTGACGATGTCAATGAATGACACTGACGATGTCAATGAATGACACTGACGATGTCAATGAATGACACTGACGATGTCAATGAATGACACTGACGATGTCAATGAATGACACTGACGATGTCAATGAATGACACTGACGATGTCAATGAATGACACTGACGATGTCAATGAATGACACTGGAATCAAGATTGAGACAGAGGGGGATGGAGACATAGTCAAAGGCGACGGCGGGGTGGAGACTGAAATGGGTAGAGGGAAGGACATTATCATATCCTGTGACGGAATAATGACAGGAATGAAGATGGGTACGGAGTGCAGACCTAAATGGAAGCAGTCATGGGAACGATGGGAGAACCACGAAAAAGAGCGGATACTGGAAGAAGAACGAAATTATGACGGGGCACTCAAAGGTTTTGACGTTTAAAGACACTTGCAGTGTTGAGTGACAGAAAGGGAAGTGTTTGCTGGGGGGGGTGGCTGCTGTTTTTGGGTTTAAAAAGGGGGGCAGCGGTAAAAATTTTGATGAAAATCAGCGCTGGTGACAAAGGCAGCAAAGAGGGGTTTACCCCTACGCGTTAGGCAGAGTGCGATTTAAAAAGGGGGCTGTCGATATTGTCTCCTGCTAGGTTTGATGCCCCCCCTCTGAATAAGCTTTAAATTTTTCCCCTCCAGGAATAAATTCTCTATGATTTTTAAAACATAAATGCCCAAATAAAAGAAATTGAAAAGAAGTCCTTGAGCATCTAAAAGGTTTATTCAAAAGTGTGCCGCGAAAAAAAAGGGCGCTGCCTCGTTAATTTGTCGATTTTCTGCCCCTTCTCGACCTGGGGGTTTTTGAACGTTCTCCCTTGCACAAATGCTAAATTGTACCCGGGAACGGTAAAAAGTGGGGGGTGGGCGGTGGGGGATGTCATGTTAATGACCCAAGGGCCCCGGAACATTTGGGGGCTGGTTTTGGGGAAAGGGGGCTGTCAACCTCTGGCGACGATAAGGGGGGCATAACCTTGTATTTAAATCTGAAAAAAATTGGGGCCCGTCGCGGGCCGGTGGTGGTGGGTGGGGTTTCCCGTTGGGAAAATTTTGAAGGCGATAGCGGCGGGGGCCCACACCATGGGAAGCGACGTTGCACAGCCTCTCCACCCCCTCCCCCCCCTGCCCCCACGGGACTCGTAATTGCAAGAATGTCCTGCAAACACTGACGCGTTGGGTCTGCTGATCGATGTCTCTTAGTGAAGGAGATCTTTTTGCTGGGGGACCTTTCCGGATGTTTTCTTTCCGGAAGAAGCCCAGAAAGATACGGTCTGGAAATTCTTCTAAAAAAAAATTTTTCCTCCCGTCTAAAAAAGAAAAAAGCTCAGCGAGAAATATAATCAAGTTTGAGGTACACAAGGCTATTAATGCTCTGCTTCCTAAGGAGAAGTAGGGAATCTTCTCAACAAGACGATGTCGAATATTTGGTTGCTCTCGAACGCATGTCAGTAAAAACTATTAGTGCTGTTGTAAAGATGGTTAAGATTGGTGCAGGTGGCGAGGAGCTCCGCGTAACTATTTCCCCAAAAAAATCAGGATATCATTACGGTTGTATGCATGTATGTACGTATGCACGTATGTATGTATACAAAGATGGCGGATGTAAGTATAGAAACGTCACGAATAACTGTCAGAGAAGAAGCTTTCGAGCTGAAACTTCGTGAACACGCCAGGAGTGAGTTCCACTTGTGCCGTTCGGAAGGTCATTAAAATATTTTAATTTCTGGGGGCACTTCACACAAAGCACATACTTCATTTACAAAGTTTTCTGAAAAATAGATTTTTTTCTTACCATAGTTTTTCATTCTTTTTGCTTGAACAGATGAACGTGCATTTATAAGTATTGTATAGTTATAATTTTCATTAAAACCTCCGAATTTTTAAAAATGTTCAATCTTAAAAAATATGTTTCGAATCTGTCCTACACCTCCAATACTAAAGCCAGAAATGTCCTTCCCAATACAATTTCTCTCTCAACTTTAGGTGTTAAAAATCCCTTTAAAAAATGGGTAGTTGTTTTAAAATCAAGGGGGGAAACATTGTGAAAATCCAAATAAAATTTTCCTTAAAAGCAATATTCTCTGCACTTATTAGGAACAAGAGGCAAATGAATGTAACCTTGTCAACTTCTCCAAATCTTCCTTCTCCAAATGTGAGTAACAAAATATAACTCTTCCCTTTGAATCTTATGTTCATTGTGAAGTCTCTACTCGCAATTTGCATGCTCGCATCGCGCGGTGCATGTAAAATGTGTAGCTGTTTAATAACTTTTTTTAAAAAGGAATTCCCGTTTTCCGGAATCCCCGGGCCTCTTGCAAATCCTTTTGGGACGCATCGTAAGTCTTATTGTCTGGGCATCTTAAGATTACCATGAACACGCGAACATGTTTCTTTCCAAACAAGAAAAATGCACTTCTGGCATTAACCTCATAACGGCAAGAAATCCTTCATTTTAATTTTGCAACACTTTGTTCTCCCTTTTTTAATTCACATTAGTATTTCACAATTTCCTTGCAAATCTCGTCCTAACACGGGCCTTGGCAATAATCAATCATCGTGATTTATTGATATTTCCGGGCACCTCAACTGCTAAGGTCATTAGTACCGTAAATATAGTGCATGTTTTATCGCAGGAGATGGCGGTGATCTTCCCCCGCTGGATGACGAGACCCGGCGCCGACCTACCGTCGGCTGGAAAATTTCCCCCAAACCCGGGTATCTCCACCAGTGGGGCACCGCCACAGCCGGGACAAGCTCTAAGCTCCCGACCGGTCTCTCGGCATGTGTGGTAGTGTAGGGCATATAAGTGCAAGAGTAATTGTGTGAAAAGTGAAATGGGGGAAAGGAAAAAGGAAAGGAAGGAAAGACTTTGCACCGCCCGTGGCCCTTTTGTTGGTCCCCCGGCATTCGCCTGGGGGTTGATAGGGGGAAACCACGGAAAACTTCTGATCAGAACGGAGAAAACAAAACTTCACCTTCGTTTCCTCAAGTTCTTTCTTCTAGTCGCGCTACAACCACACCGCGAACCGCCTCTAAAACGTTGGCCTGCAGATTCGATTCGGAGCTGATGAATGTCAATTTCATGGAAGCATATAAATTTTCAATTGTTTGGAATAATTTTGCCTTGCAAACTGACAGGTTACGTATTGTGACTTGTAACCTGCTGCAGTTGACAAATGAAAAAGGTTACTTTTTCAACGATGGACAGAACTTAATAAATAACACTTATCACATATATAAATAACTTAATAAAACATAACTTAATAAATAACACACACAGAACTTAAAAAATAACCAATACAATCAATTTCTTAGTTGAGATTCGAAGAAAAAACACGAGGCATTCCAAGGGGTAGAACAAGAAATACATAGGTTGTCATGTAAAATATATAAACTGAACGTTTACTAAAATTATCAGACACAGTTGAAAATATCAAATGCGTGATAAAATAATTCAAGCATTTATCTCATTTACTGACATTTAATTTCATCATTAACTTAAGTGAAAAAAATATTCAAAAGGGTTTTATTACTTTCTAGTTAAAAAAAAATTTTCGGGCCCCCAAACTCCTTCCATATTTGCCGCCAGCTTTTTTTATTTTTGAACTACCATCATTCTTGGTCGATTGTTAGTCACAGCCTGTGGCGGTTTCTGAGGCATGAAAGAAAGTCGTCTTCACATGTACGAGTCGGGTTCCACACGTTTCTGGTCGCACTAACTTTTTTGGGTTTTGGGAAAAAAAGGAATTTGTAATTATTGAACATTGTTGAAGATGAAGTTGTGTAACTAATCATCATTTACTTCAAAAACCACATTCAACATCGATGTATTGACTTTCTATGCCTTTCAAAAAATTATGATGTTTGTTCGCCAATATCAAAACTGCTCATAAAAAAATTTTTATCCCCCAAGGTTTTTCCCTTCCTGGGAAAATGTAAATCGCTGGGTGTCAAATCGGAATGAAGGGGGGATGATCCAATTTCCCCCAAACCATAGTCCTTCCCGTATTCTCCACCCAATTTTGGGGGCCCTGAACTGGTGATTTTTTTTTAAAGGGGAACACTGAATTTCACCCACCCCCATCTCCCCGACCTCTCCCTTTACAACACTAATTAATATTCCTTTTACAAACTTTAACACCACTACGACAAAATATACCAGTAAGTACTGCTCGGATGTTTTCCCAATTATCGAGTGTTCTTTTGTTCAGGCCAGACTCTTTTGGATCCACGACTTTCTCCGTCCTCAAAATGCCATTACTAAATGAAATTGTTGCTTCGATGTTTGAGGACAAATGTACAATTTTTGAGTTGATAACTACGAAGATTTGATCAGTATTCAACAAAAAGGGCCCTTTTAATTCACGCGAATACTTTTAAATGGCTCTCAAGAACTCCCCCGAATCTCCCGTTTTTGATTGATTGATTTTCGTGTTTCCGGGGGGCGTCAACTGCTTTGGTCATTACTCCCCTTTTGTGGTGCATGTTTTTTTTCGGGTAGCGGTGATCTTCCCCCCCTTGGGTGGCGAAATCCGACGCCGAAAACCCTCGGGTGGGGGGGTTTCCCCCAACCAGGACTCTCCCCCCAGCGGGGCCCGCCCAGCCGGGCCCAAAATCTAATTTCCCCCCCGGGCTCCCGGAAAATGTGGTAGTGTAGTGCATGTTGGGGTAAATGAGTGTGTAAGGGGGAGGGGGTGGGGCAAGGAAGGGGGTGGACGGGTCGCGCCGGGGGCCCCCCGGGGCCCCTTTGGTAGGGTACTGCTCCGGCATTCACCTGGTGTTGATCGAAGAAACCACGGGGAAAACCCCCGATCAGAGCGGCCCGGCCCGAAGTCTCCTCCACAGCGGCTGAAGCCGACCTGGGTGAAAAACTGGGGTCGAAAAACCTCCATCAGGACTCGAAACCCGGACCTCCCCGTCAGAGGCGCGCGGGGTCATCCCGTTGGTCTTCTGTTCTGTTGAATCGCACCCTATTCCAGTGCCCCAAGAGGGAACCATCCTTTCGTGTCACTCCTCACTGCCAACAATTCCCACAGTTACCATCACCACTGGATCATACACGTCCAAAAACTCCTGGCACCGGCTTAGATGGGGCAGAGCATTAACAGATGTTACTACAGTGCCTCTGACCGGGAGGTCCTAGGGTTCGAGTCCCGACGTTGGCAGAACACTAGCTACATGGGTTGGCGGAGTTCAACCGTTGCCTGGGGAAATTTTGGACCGGCGGGTCTGATCCCGGAAATATTCTTTCGGTTCCTCTGATAACGCCAGGCGAAAACCGGGGGCCTTTTTCTAAATAAAAAGGGACGGGGCGCCCCGCGATCTTTTCCCTTTCCCCTTCCTTGTCCTTCCCCCCTTTCTTAAAACACCCTACGCCCCATGCACTACCACCATGTCGGGGGACCGGGCAGGGCTTGAGCGTAACGGCTAGGCGTGTCCGCTGATGGGGGGATGCCTTTGGGGGAAAAACCCCACTCGTCGACTTTCAGGGCGATGCTCGTTTCACTATCCCGCGGGAAAACCCCCCCTCTCGACGAAAAAACACTAAACTTACGGGTCTGGTAATTTTAGCGGTTTACGCGGTTTTGAAACGTCAAAACTTCTCGCCAACAGTTCACAGCTCCTGCGAGCGCCCAAGGGCTGGAGTACTCACCCACATGAGGACGTTGAGCGTGCAGAAGACATGGCGCACGCAGGTGTACCCGCTGCGCCCCATCGCCAACTGGAACAAGAACAAAAGCCTCCATCAGGCTCCGGCTCTGGCGCCTCTCCAGGGCAGTCGCGAGCGCGAAAAGGCAGAGGGCGCGGCGAGAAAGCGACACGCGCGCCTTCCAACGACCGCGCAACTGCAGCGGCGGATGCAGGAAGCATGTCACAGCGGGAGGGGGAAAACATTTTTTAAGTGTTAAAATGAAATAAAATATTGTTAAATGTAAGAAATAAATAAGGTTTTAATGTAATTGTCGATATTGGGTCGCTAGTCCGACTTAGCCGGCCAGCTACCGATATCCCCCATGCCTGGGCCCAGTTAAATTCCCATGCTTGGGGATAAAAAGGAAAGAGGCCCAACATGACGTTAATCCGTATTTTACGTGGCGAGACTCGGGCCATCAGGCCCCCTCCCTTTCCTTCCCCTGGAAAATTTTGCTATGATCCTTTCCCACCTAGCGGAGAAAAAGGGGGTATTATCTTGGGCGACGAAACAGGTGGATCTCAATTTTGCTAAGAGGCTTCTTTTAGACTTGGGGATATTTTAAAATGCAGTAAATCTACTACATGGGACAAGGGGACTTCCCCTCGGGGGAAAAGGGGAAAGGGGTACGAAGGATTTTAAATTTCGGCTTCGATCGGGTTTGATCCCCCCAAACTCGGGTAAAACAGACCGGGACGCTTAACGTTATACCACCAATCCCTGATACCCCTCCCTATTCTCTTCCCAATAAAATAACAACATCCCCCGGGTGCTTGAATTTTCTTCGTCACGCAACAAAGAAAATGGGGCGATTTTGGGAAAACTACAAACCCCTATTTTGCCTCGACCGGGAATCGAACCCGGGACCACAGCACGGAAAGCTAGTACGCAGTCCATGAGTCATCCAAGTGGCTAAGAAATAAATAATTAAGAATTAAATATTGTGAAGTATCGTAAGTTGGTAATAAGCGTACGGCTTTCGTTGTGGTGAGTTTTGTACATAATTATTTTGAAGAAAATATCTAAACGTTCCAAAAAAAATTTCTTGGGGGAGGACATGCCGGGGTCCCCTTTAGCTAACTTCTCAAAAGAAGCACACGAGTGATACCAGTATTATCTAAACTCGAGAGTTTTTGCAAATATATTAGATAAATTACTTCAGTTTTCTATCTAAATGAATGTGAATAAGATGAAATAATCTTATGATTTTATGGTGATATTTGGAATTATTTTCAATAATGTAAACTGAACAATACTATTCTGATAAAAGGGTCTCCCTCTCCCTTTTCCCTCTATCTCTAACTCTCACTTTCTCTCTCACCCTCCCTCCCTTTGTCCCCTTCCCACTACCTCTCTCCCTCTCACCCCCGCCCCCCTCTCACGGGAAAACCGAATTTTAAAGCTTTGAAGAAAAAGACTTACAAACTGTTCCCGATGGGGTCCGAAATTTAGTGCAACCAAACAAAAGGGAACCCCAAAAGCTTTACAAATAATGGCGAGTTCTTGGTTTACAATATGCCAAAGATTCATTAGATCTCTAATTATTTTTCTATTTTGTTTAAGAAAAATTGATTACAAGGAAAAATTAATACATATTTGATGAGATTTGCATTGAAGTGTAAGAAATAAGACATCCTCTGTTTACCGATGTCTTTTCATTACAATGAATGTAATGAAAATTAAGTTTACCGGATTTCTACAATTCAAAAAAAACTCACTGACTATACGCTTTGGATCGGGTAGAAAAATATGACATAAGTTAATAATGAAAATTCCTTTTAAACATCTTATACCTTTCTTTATCATATTGACAACATTAGTTGAATTATTTGCTTCATTTCATTTTCACTTGCAAGAGGAAAAAGTAGTTCAAACAATGAACTCATTTTCACCATTCATGGCAGCAATTAGTCATATCAGGTTGTCAAAGTAAACCTGAATTTTATTTAGTCACTTCATTTGTCAGATAAATGTAATTTGGTTTTACGTTTCAACTAGTGTGACAGAAGATTGTTACATTGTTCCTCTCCCTCAACGTTCCCTTTCCATTCGTTTAACCTAATCGTTATCCTTAGAGCATTTAAATCATGTCCCAATACCATCAAGTGCTTTAATGTAAGAAAGAACATTCCTGACGTGTATAAGTTAGTCCAGTGAACAAATAATTCCTGAATCAATAGAGATTGACGAATCATTGCACATTTGTTTGTTTTACTGAAGGCAACGCTATAGAATCTGACTGATGAAACAAAGGGAGATCGTATGGGGTCGTACCTATTCCTACGATGGGAGGGAAGTAAAGTCAGCAGATCCATGTACCTGATTCACAGAAAATTAATGAATCTCAAAGATCATTGAGTATGTAAGCAAAACTCTACACACTTCTATTTTAAAAATAATCGAAAAATTGATCGATAATTTGGGTCATCTAAAAGGGAACCCGATGTAAAATCTAGGGGCCCTATAAAAAAATTTCCAACGATGGATACTATTACAGTCTTGATTATAAAATAGTATTAAAAACATAAAAGAGAAAACAAGATTAGAATGATCAAGATAAAGATGGTCACATGAAGACGGAACAGGCTTCAAGCTAATCCTAATGCACAGTATTGCTGGGAATCTGTAGTTTCTGGCTGAAGAGAACATCATTCTATTTCTGGCGGTAAACAGTCCCAAGTGCAAAAACAACACAGAACCGATAAGCACTGTATTACAAAAACAACATCTTCCCCGCGAATTATTCACCAGAAGAAAACAATCCAGGGCGACGAACCGCTCCCGAAAACGCCAAAATCGTGTCTTCACGTCTCGCGGGCGAGAGTGATCGCGTTTCAAAAAGTGTGCCAGGTTTCCACGCTTTCTTGCGGCGCGCGAGTTCCGTATGCGTAACACGACGGGCTCAGCCCCGTTTTGTCGCCGCCGCCCCGCCCCCCCACGCGGAGGGCGCGGGGAAACCGGCGATGCGCCCACGCCACCACACTCGCCTCCGGCGACGCGCCTCCTCGACCGGCGGGGTGGCTCGGGCAACAACCGGGGAGATCACAGTGATTCGTTATCATTTCCCAATGGTTTATTGATTGATTCATTTTTCGTGTTTTCCGGGGGGGCGTCCGGCTTCGGCCATTAGTCCCGTTAGTGTAGTGCATGTTTTTTTCGGCATATGCGCGGTGATCTTTCCCCGCTGGATGGCGGAAACCGGCCCGACCTCCGTCGGCTGGTGGGGTTTTCCCCAGCCGGGGCCCCCCACCGGGGAGGCACCGCTCCGGGCCCGGACAAGCTCCCAAACTCCCACCGGTCTCCCCCAATATGTGGTTGTGTGGTGCATGTTGGGGTAAGTTTTGTGTGTAAGAGGGGAGGGTAGGACAAGGGAGAGGAAGGGCAGATCGCGCGCGGGCCGTGGCCCCTTTTTGGGAGGGTTTCTGCTCCCGGGATTCGGCTGGTGTTGATCGGGAAACGGAAAACACCGTTTCAAGGGGGGCCCCTTAAAATTTTCCCCAGACAGCGACTGAATTGAACCCGGCTGAAAGCTAGTGTCAAAAAATCCTACCGCCGCCGTCGGACTCGAATCTAGGACCTCCCCGGACGAAGCCCCGCAGTGACATCAGTTGATGCCCCGAGCTACCGCTACCGGTCCCCATGGTTTAGTTAATCTAAACTCTGACCGGGAGGTCGTAAGCTCGATGGTTGGTTTGGTAGGTTGGTAGAGATTCCGGGCACGTTAACTAACAGAGGTCGTTAGTCCCGTAAGTTTAGTGCATGATTTTTTTCTCAGGAGGTGGCGGTGATCTTCCCTTGCTGGTTGATGAGATTCAGCGCCGACCTACCGTCGCCCAGGGGGGTTTTCCCCAACCAGGATCTCCCACCAGCGTGCACCCCCTCAACCGGACAAACTCAAGCCCTGACTCCCCGGCAAATGGGGTCCAGGAGTGCAAGTGTGTAGGGAGGATAGGAGAAGGAAGAGGTGGAAAATCGCACGATCCCTGGCCCCTTTTTTAGGGTTCTGCTCGGCATTCGCCTGGGTTGATCGAGAAACCATGGAAATACCGATCAGAGCAGCCGGCCTCAAAATTCTTCTCCAGTCGCGACAACTACCAGCTGAAAGCTAGTGTCGAAAATCCTCCTAGGTTCGAGTCCCAACGTGGACTAGCTACATGGCTAGAACGAATTCAGTCGCAGTTTGGAGGAGAATCCAAGCGCCGGCTGCTCTGATCGGTAGTTCTCCGTCGTTTCTCTGATAACACCATAGAAATAGAGTCAGTATCCTAACAAACAGGCTACTGATCGCTCGCGATTTTAGTTCCTCTTCTCACTCCTCATTTATATACACTGATTGGAGCTCGCGCGGCTGGGGCCATGTCCGCTGGTGGGAGATACCTGGTTTAGGGAAAACCCCTTTAGCAGACGTGTAGGGCGGCGCCAGATCTCACCATCCAGCGGGGGGGGGGGAATTCACCGCTACATCCCTTGATAAAAGCATGCACAACACGAGACTTAGCCGTTGATCTTAGCACCCGTAAACACGAAATAATACTCAACGAAACGTACGCTGAATTACTTGTTCTCATTAATTTTAACGACGGCAGCGTAAGGATCCACTGCTTTTACATGAAGTCACCCCCGATAGGGAACCTGTGTTCCATGATAATGAAACAACTACGAAAAGAACACACAACATTTCAGAACTTGTTTTGAAAGCAAACGCCTAAACATGGAATTCGTATCTTCTGATCAATGCCGATTTTCATCAACATCATCAGCACATCGAACGTTTAGAATCAAGATAAAATCCTAATTTAGTAAATACAACGGGGTTTCCGTACTGACGGTTGATGAATGAGGGTTTTCAAATTTAATTAGCAACAAAACTGATAGAAATAAGATATTTTTTTCCCTCGATATTTGGGAAACAAGTTAGAAAAATCTTTATGGACGATAACGTAGAACATGAATTCATCATACAGCAATATATCGAGAAAAGGACTAAAATGTCATAAACAGAAAATGAAACTTCATTACTTAAATAGTCGCTTAAATCAGTATGTCCAGTGACAAAGAAAACCTAAACAGTAGAAATATGTGTCACAAAATACACTCATACTCCATCTGCTTGATCGAATCTGCTTGTAATATGAATACTGAAGAAAATCTTAAATCATATTTTATGAGTGCCGAATCTATAAAGAACTTAAGAGGACCATATCACAATGATTTATTATCATTTCTCAATGGTTTAGTTAATCTAAACTAAATTCCACAAGCACTAATGAATGAGTTTTATTTTTCTTAACGGCCGTCTCACATGATACAGTTTGTTTTGTATATATTAGTATGCTCGTTGTTCCATTATTTTATCTTTTTGTATTATTTGTTTTGTGTTACTGTATTATTAGTATTTTTGTGTTGTTTATATTGTATCTTATGCTATCTGTTCTATAAGAATATACTCAGCCATTTGTAATAGGTTAAATTGTACGCAAATTACTAATTAAATTGAATTGACTTAATATTTATACCCTCGACTCTATATTAATAAAAATGGTAACCTAAATGAATATTATTATTGATTATTGTCATATTATTATTATTATTATTATTACAACATAAGTAAATAGTGATGCGGATTCATTGAAAAATTGGGCACATATCCTGCAGAGATATTACGTTGTGTTTTCATACTTCACTGGTAATCACTGCATTTATTATTATTATGAAATTAAGACCAATAGAGTTCCAAAATTCAGTTGACGTTAACCAATCAGTGAAAACATAAAAAAATTGCTTTTCATTGTTCTCCTCCTTACTGAACAAGCATCATAAAACGTTGTACTGTAAGATCATGTTTTCATATTTATTTATTTATTTATTTATTTAGTTACGTCAAAAACAGTTAAAACTGTATGACGTCCTATGGGGAAAAGGGGAATTGTGTGACATTTAAAATTCTGTGACCCAAACACCGTCATATACTACTAAATTTTGAATTTTGAAAGGAGAAAAAAAACTCCCATGAGAAAATCTTTTTTCAAAATAATAAGCAATAAATTTTAATTTGAAAGGAAAAAAAAACAAAACCCCCATGTAGGTAAAATCTATTTTAAAAAATAAAAGTAAATACTTTTTGAATTTTGAAAGGAGAAAAAAAAAAAAACCCATAATAAAATCTATTTTAAAGGGATAAAAAACAATAAATTTTAAATTTTTGAAGGGGAGAAAACAAAACAAAAAATCTGTTCTGAGATTTGATACCTTTCATAATTATTATAAAGTGGAGAAGGAGAAGAAAAAGAAGAAAAACGAGAAGGAGAAAACAATGTTTTGGTTACGCGCATATTTCTTTGTTCACTTATGTTTGTTCTCTATTGATACGTTTAGATTCTAACCTAGCAGGCGGCCATGCATTTAATAACACGGTTCCACCCCTCCCCTTCCGTAATAGTTATTTAGGTATCTAGGGCGTTATGTACATGTTTTTGCCCTAAAGGCGACTCTGAGCGGCCTCTGGCCTGAGGGGCGGAAGTCGCTCGAGGAGCAAAAACATTTAGTAACGCCCGTGGTCCATACAAAATTTTATGGTTTACTAGTTCGTTGTTGAATCAACCGAAAATTCGAAATATTTTAAAACTTTTTGTGCGTGTAAAGTGAAATGACGCGTTTAATCGTCATTTGTCAATATGATGAGATAACAAAGCAGAATATGTATCCAATTAATACTATACTAAATTAATGATTTTTTTGGGGTAAATAAAAGAATGCTGTAGTTCCTGCACTCGCTGAAGCTAACAAAGCTATGGACAGTGGTTTCCAGCAAAATCTCTAGATATATATGAAAATGATGGTGTATTTGGGAAGTTTATGAAAAATAACAGTGTGAATCGCGCTAATGAATCGATACTTGCAGGTTATTTGTCTCTAACCCAAAAAGTTATTTACCATATTTCATAATTTAAAAGAAAATTATTTTCGAGTATGTTTGCCGATGCACCATACACATCGTATTACTACTAGTCGTACTGTTACTCAAGAAAAACATACTATATCAAAAAAAAAAAGTGACGAACAGGAAATATGAGTGTCTGATAACTAAAAATTCACGGGAACGTTCCTTTTTTTTTGGAAATTTTAAAAAAAAAAAAAGTGTTGTTTTGATATTACAGCAGGCCATAAAGTATTCAAAAGGCCCTCGGGCATAAAGAATCAGAAAGGCCTGTAGGGGTATTAGCAATACCGTTAAGTGCATTGAGGTCAGCAATGAACTAGTAAAAATGGGAAATAGTCAAATTATAGGGAAAATTTGTTTTGAATTCATATCTGTTATCAGTTTCTTCCTATTAGATAGTATTTAGACAAAGCTATAGACAATTTTTACTTTCTTGCGCTGAAGAAGGAACTTTTTGAGAGAAATAATAATGTTTTCCAAAAACAAAATGGGAATTTTTCCCAGGAAACTTTTAAACAGGTCCTGGAAAGTGGAAATCAGCTCAAATTTAGAAAAAATTATAATACGTGGTGTATTCTAGAATCCCTGTTCTGTGGGTCCTTGATACCGAAAAATCGTTGATGGCAAAACGTCGGTGAACAACGCTAGCGGCTAAACCGTACAGCTCATTTTCTCTAAAATGGATTACTCCCCGATCGATCTGGTTGATCTTGCGGCCCCTTGAATTTGAAACTGATTTTTTAATTTTTGGGGGTACTTTACATAAAGACCCTGGGAACATTTTCACAAAATTTCAAACAAACACTACTATGAATTTAATTGATGGCCTTATTTTTACGTGGCGGGCTCAGGCAGAGGCCTGCTCTTCCGTCTGACCAGATCTTGTTCACTTCACCAATCGGGGAAAGAAGGATTTTCAGGGACGAAACAGGCGATTTGAATTTAGCCCCAGAGGCGTCATTTAGGCTTGAGGATCTTTTTCATGCAGTAAATGTACCAACATGGACAGCTTTTTCTTCCTCCGAAGGAAGGAGAGAAGGATTTCTTCGCTTAAAATCCACGGCTTGATCGGTTTGAACCGCAAACTTGGTACAGCAGTCCATACGCTGACGCACACCATCGCCGCCCAATCGATTTTGATTAAATTTTGTTGTTGGATACTTTAAAGGACGTTCAAAAGAATGGCGCAGGTCTCATGTCGATTGAAAGCTGATTTTTCGAAAATTGAAAAAAATCCATTTTTTCCCGAGCTTTCCTACAACTTAAATATTAAAGATAGAGATTTTCTCCCGTAATAAAATCTGTTACTTAAATATAGATTTTAAATAAGGTACAATTTTTCGAAAATTTGAGTATTTTTGGGGAATTTTTAATATTTGTTTAAACATTCTTTTTTCAAAAAACGGCTTTATCGTTTTTGAAGAAATTTTTTGATGTATAGTCTGAAGGACGTTTAAGAAAAGGATGCTGGTCTGATGTTGGTTAAAAACCCTGATTTTTCGAAAATTGAAAAAATTCAAAATTTTTTCGGCGGCTTCCTTTCAACACAATTTTACGTTCCTACAATTATGAAGAAACATTTTTTTCTTAATGAAATGTTAACAAAAACACATCTTCCAATAAGGTTCTGATGTTGGTTAAAAACCCTGAATTTTCAAAAAGAATATTTGTTTAGTAATTTATGACAAAAAAGCCACTGCTCGTTATTTATGGCTTGAACGTAAAAAGAATAGTGATGATATGCCTTGGGGTTTCGAGTTAGAATTTTAAACATTGTTTCATATTTCTTTGTTTATTTATTCTTCTAGCATTTGTTATGTTTTAAAATTAATCTTTTAGAAATTATTTAAAACCTCTTTTCAATTGCGTCCTTTGATTGAGTTTACACGTGAAAAGAAAGATACGATTTCGTTTTGTTTAATTTGCTAATAATGTGGGAATAAAAAGTAATGCATGTAAAAATTGAGTAATTTTCATGTGTATAAAATATATTTAATTATATTTTTTTCTATTTTAATTTAATTCTAGCGGTATCATTAATTCTAATAGGCAAAATGTATCCCATACGAATTAGCAGTCATTGTTGCGGGTAACCCATCCCCTCCCTTGAGAACTTAGGAAGGTTATTTTATTTCTCTTGTTCATCGGAAACGTTTCTGCAGTTCTCAGGAAAATAACGCAAATGTAAATCAAGAAAATGTATTTTTAAGGACACGTAGCACCCTAATTTCCTACATACATTTATCAGCTCTTGAACTCATTCTTCACACATGTTAGCTTTTTTATAAAGTTTTGCGTTACGTTCCTGAAACATAATCATGCGTTTTTTGTCTTTTGGTGTTAGGTGTTGTTCAAAATTTGTTTCTTCCAGAAGTTCTCTTATTAGGGAACCCAAACCATCTTCCTTTATTTTTGCAGCCGAAAGACGAGGAAATTTCTGTGAAAGATAAATAAACTCTTCCAGATGGATTCAAGACTTTGAAAAACTGTTTCTTAAAATCCAGCTTAATGCGAAATGGAGACAGGTCGTCATCACTGGCTACCATTAGTTTTCTGAATATTTTTTTCTCACTTTCCATTCACGTTGAGACCAAATCTTTCACTTGTAATGAGAATTTCTGTCACGGCTATCCCACTCACGCAGAAAACATCTGTATTTGGTGTAGCCATGTTGCACTTCCAATATAATAACTCAAAATTTAATTAAATTTAGTAGCTAAAAACCGGTGGCGTAACGCAAAAGCTGTGGCTAAAAAACTCATGGCGTACAAATAGTTTCATATTTAACATCTCCAAACCCTTAGAAATATGTCTCGTGTTGAACGTTTTCAACTTCATCTTGCTACAAGAGTATTCCCAAAATTTAAAGTAAATGAACTTCCTAAAATGTTTGCGAGAAACATTCATTGATGACTACAAACAAAGCTATTAGAAAACTTTGCAGATCCGGACCACTTCACCTCAAAAGCATATACATATAATATGATAATTGATGTGTTGGGGATTAATTCGGAAAATATAATAATTATGGTACGCATTTAATGTGTTTACAAAGCCAAATGTGCAGCTCTCTCGTTATTGTAAAAAATGTTTCTGAAAATAAATCATTAAACAAAGTTACAGAGAAATAGTTTTAATAGAATAATATTTCTTTTATAATATAACAAATACAACAGATTTGTGAAAATAATATACTTCTTAACTGCATGATCACCAATGAGCATTATGTTTAACTGCGATTTTGGAAATGAAACCTGAATGCATTGCATTCAATTGAAACTCATGACTTACATCCATCCAACAGACACCCATGGCATCGTCTCCTGCTGTAAGTGGTATAACTCCAGTAGTATTACCCTCATCATCATGAAAATGCATAGCAACAGTTTCTATCCAAGCATTATCTGTATTTCTTGGATCATCGATATAACCTTCAAACACCACTTCCCCATTGTTAAAAAGTGAATCAATTACTTCTTTGTGTTCTGCAATAGGGCTTGATTTTTCTAAAGAATTGCAAGCTTCTTCAAGAAATTCTCTTTTTAATGTAGCAGCTACTGCCTCACCAGGGTCTACCATGCCACCAGGTAGAGCCCATTCACCATTGTCTCTTCGTAGAATAGCAACCAACTGCAAAATCCTCTTCTGACTTCTTGGATTAATAACCATGTCACGCGACCCGTTTCTTTTCCATCTGGTAACAATAGGATCAGCAGCATGATTTGGGCCCCATCGACCCAATAACCCTCGCCCAGATAGCCCTGTCCGACCTGCAGGATTTAAGGGCCTTTTGTCTTTCACAGTATATTTTCCCATAAAGCTTCGTCTGTTAATATGCCCGTCAATACTGTTCCATTTAGGGGAAAAAGTAGGATCTGATACATCTCTGTCAGCCCACGGCTTTCCCATAATAATAGATGCTGTAAAATCATTCGGATTGTAGTCTGGCCATACAACATTCCATGGAACTAAATTGTCAGAAAACTGAAGACGTTTCACAGTGTTATTGTGAAAAGGATAGTGCAAACTTCTACAATTAACATGAATTTTAGGCACTACATTTTCGACAGACATCCATGGGCCAATTAAAAACAACGTAGATAAAAAATATTCAATAATATCGCCGCCAATGTTAGAATGCATATCCAGAAATCCAAAGACCACTCCTTGGTATATCCATGACACTATCGAAAAGTACGTACGAAGGAACGGAAAGAACACACTGAGGTTTGATCATATTTGCATAACAAATGACGCACATCTTCGTAGAAACTATAACCAATTACACAAAGCCGAAATGTTTTCTAAATAAAACAGCTGAAAGTTACCTTCAAGGAAAAGACAAAGATGCCTTGAAATGTTTTAAAGAAGTTAGGGAAAATAACTGCAGATTTTTACGAATCACGAGAAAATACAACTATTTAAATCATATAATAGTCCCTAAAATGTCATAAAACGACGGGTGATTCCTATTTTATTTTTTTGCTCAAATCTGCCTAAAACAAGTAATTTCGATGAATTATCATATTTTAATTACTCATTTTTCAAAGGGTATCCCCGGACAAGAGGGTAAAAATTTTCCCTAAACCAAGTGACGTATGAATGGTTACATTATAATTCTAACATTATTTTAATGTTTTTGAAGGGTTTCTTATCTTCTGTCCCACAACCTCACCCCTCTACAGCGAAAACCGTGATATTTTATTTTTTCGGCAACTTATCACTATTGTACCGGACTGAAAAATATGATAATGTATACACAAAATTATTTTTTGATATTTTCTCAGACCCAAATCCAAACACAACTAAAAACATTAAAAAATAACAAAAAATGATTTTTATTGTCTTAGAACCATGGAACAGGCTTCAAAAAGAGTTATGTACCTTTCTTTTTAGTGTTTATTATACATTTGAATATTGATGCACCCTGTAATATTTTTAATTTGGAATTTACATACAAATTATCATTTTTTTAAATCTTTCTAATTCTTTGCATAAGTATAACATACGCTAAGGAAACTTCAAAATATTACTGCCACATCAATGTATAAGTCGAACTTCACGAAATTCATAATTATTGTTTGTCATCGAAGAAAAGTAAGTTATTAATATGAGAATTTCAGAATTATTATTATCTATTATTATCTACCTAGGCTCCTGGGTTTTATTTAAGGCCATCTATCTATAAAATTATTTGCAAACTATTTTTATCAACGATCTACTTCTCATTGTTCGAAAGAATATATTATGCTCTAATCTCTGCAGACGTTACAGTAAGTTAGGGATCTTACTGATTCAACAACTTGGCTCATTAGTCAAGTACCTTAATTCATATTATGCCCGCATGATTCATAACTTTCTTTACTCTTTAGTATAATTTAAGGACACTTATCCTGTCAGAAATCATTATCGTAACAGCAAAGAAGCTTGTGTTTTACAACACGCCAGTCGTGTTTTGGGCGCCGATAAGATACGCTTAATAATTTTTAGTGAGTTTTGAAACATAAATTTTAAGATATGAACAATAAAAGCTCAAATAATTGTTACTCGGTTGGTTGTAATTACTAATCTGCAATGCTGATTCATCACAACGCTACTGAATGGCCTCTTCGCCTACCAGTATTTTGGATACTAAATTTCGTTCCGATTTTCAATACATTAATTGAACAAAATAACGTTTCTAAAGTCAATCAATTATTCTTCGATTTCCCACATTAAGTTTCACCATTATTCTTAGCCATTAGTTAAAGACGCTTCTTCGTCGCATTTCACCAAGTTGAAATTTGACGTGAGACGAGACGTAATCTTGATGTACCAACTTTTCCATGCTCTTTGTAGTTTCTCTCATATCGCCTTCACTTCTCCTACACGAGCCCTTAACTCAAAGATACAAATGGGTATTTTAAAACGAGTTGTAATTTGGGTTTGTTTGTTTTTTTGAGTTCTTCAATAACTGTCCACATATATATTTCATTAACATACTGAATCAACAGTAATAGAATCCAATGTGTACAATGACCTGTCAAATGCAGTACTGTAATGGTCTTTTACGGCTTTCGAGTCGCTCTCATCATCCTGAGCTTCTTTAATATTCTGGAAATAATTTAGGACGAATTTATCACCTCAAGATATTCCCGTGCGTATCGTCAAACGGCAATTACATTACTAGCGAAGTTACTTGGTTGTACTTTGATATATGTTTACAGACATCGTAAACTAAGTTCTAAGAACCATTCATACGTTTTCAAATCTTATTTCTCAAACGAACGCCATCAGCTCTAACTATTTGCATGGCCCACGATTTACAGTTTTAATCTCACCCATGTTTTCTCTTGTTAGTTCAATACCTTCCGATGCACTTACGTCACGACACCCACACCATTCAGGAAACGAACGACAGTACTATAATATCGCAGCCATAAGGAAGTCGCGTGTTCTGCCCTGTGCGGCAGTCGCGTTCCGTCGACGATAAGCAGCGCGGAAGTATGAGCACGAGCTCACTTTCTACGATAGGCTCTCGGGTCATTGCGGGGCGAACCGTTCATTTTACGGGCAGCGGTCCTTTCCTATCTAATCACCCTTTTCCCCGAGCGCTCTTCCTCAGCTAATCGACAGCGACTAAGAGGTTTGCCAACAATGTTCATGTAAAAGGGAGGACACTCTATAAGAAAGAAAAAAACGTTTCAACTCATTAATTTTAATAAATAATTTCAGTCTAGTCTAAATAATTTCAGTCTAGTCTAAATAATTTCAGTCTAGTCTAAATAATTTCAGTCTAGTCTAAATAATTTCAGTCTAGTCTAAATAATTTCAGTCTAGTCTAAATAATTTCAGTCTAGTCTAGAATAATTTCAGTCTAGTCTAAATAATTTCAGTCTAGTCTAAATAATTTCGTCTAGTCAAAATAATTTCAGTCTAGTCTAAATAATTTCAGTCTAGTCTAAATAATTTCAGTCTAGTCTAAATAATTTCAGTCTAGTCTAAATAATTTCAGTCTAGTGTAAATAATTTCAGTCTAGTGTAAATAATTTCAGTCTAGTCTAAATAATTTCAGTCTAGTCTAAATAATTTCAGTCTAGTCTAAATAATTTCAGTCTAGTCTAAATAATTTCAGTCTAGTGTAAATAATTTCAGTCTAGTGTAAATAATTTCAGTCTAACATCGACTCTATTCCTTCCTTCTCTCCATATTTGTGATTCAAGTGAAAATATTAATTCACAAAATATAGATGAAGATAGTCTGAGCGTTTCTTTTCATTTGTCGCTAGGCAGAGACACTATCATGTATACGTGTGTCAACGTTCAGAAAAAGGATAGTCGTGTTTTTTATTCTAAATTAAACAATAAACTATACAACGTAGTAGATGTTACTCATGTGATAAAATAAATGACAACAAATGTTAAAAATTTACTAAAAGGTGATTATTTAAAATACAAAGGAGGACGAAAGGAGAATGGACGTCCATAAAGGACTGTCCTCCCAAATGGAGGACGTTGGTAACCCTAGCGACAAACCAGGAGGATCTGAGAAGTATGGGAAACGACGTTGTTCGTTACATTTCAATTCCTTTCGCAGACGGTGGAAAACAAGGAGAACGTTCGTTTTATTCCAAGAGTTCTCTCTTATCAGAAGTAAATGCGAAGAGATTGTTGTAGCATTAAAGTGGTATTGGGATAGGAAAGTACTGATATTAAAATATCTCTCAAGCGGAAGACCAACATGTAATTTAAATTAATTTTAATATTTACTACAATAAAATATTCCCTTTTTATGGCAGCAATCCACTCGACCTATCAATAAACAAGTACGGAATTTTACGCAATAACCAGCCCTATCAGTGACTAAATGTACTTCTCGCTTTAGTCACAATAACCATGACCTTCCGCAGTTTCATTCTTATGTTAACCATTCATTTAAGCATTCTATTTACCAGAAATGTTCTAATGGTGTAGCATCATATCACTACAAACAATCCTGGAGCTTATTTAGCTCGTTTTGTGGTTACATGATTAAATAGCATTACATTTAAAACCTGTTATTAACACACCAAGAAAGGAATAATAGCAGATTTTGGTGTATTCATAAAATCATTTTGAAGCAGCAGAAAAGGTAGAAGTTAAGACATTAAAGTAGAGAAAACAAAATGCCGGAGAAGACATAATCATCGTACATACTACATACAATCCATACTGAGAGGTTACGCTATTTTATTTCTTTTTGTTGCAAATTTTTCTCCGAGATGATACTTCGGAGAGGAACAGGTTATTTTTCATACGGAGTGCTTCATTACGATGGTTGAACGAAACCGGACTATCAGCTTCTCCTCTTTGAAAAATTCCTTCCCCGTTACTGCATTCCTAAATAAGGACACGTATTTGCGGAGATTTCGTCGGGATGACGCGGGGAAGCGTAGGTTGTGAGGCGCGACGGAGTTTGCAACGAAAGATAGGTGGGAGGGCTAAGTTGGCGTTAGCACCTTTGAAACTCGCTAACTTCTTTACCAATAGGATAACCAGAATCTAAATATCACTTATTTATTATGTATATTATTGCTAACAAGGTAACAATCTCGATAAGGCGAACATTCCGTGAAAATTTTAGGAAGAGTTCACAACAATTATGGATTTACTTGTTAATACTTGCTGCAGATTCTTTCTTCACGTTATCAATAACTAGATTTCTTTAACATTAATTGAAATAACGCAATTTGTGAATGGGTCTGAAGCGCTAAAATACATCAGGTACTCGTGTTTTCGATTTCCAGTCCTCCGGGTAGGTCGTAATGAGGTGGGGCACCTCGTAAGTGATGTGAGCGATTTTGGCCATTTGGGTGGAAAATACGACACGGATTTTCGAATTTCAGATCACTACAATGATACTTCTATTTACTTTACATCCTTACTCTTAATTTATACACACTCAGTGTGATAACAGTATACCATGATCCTACTCTAGAGAGAACAATCATGTTTGTGGGCGAGTATTTTCACCGTAACCATCGAACATATCTTATAACACATATGTTTCAATACACCTCACAAATTTAACGAGAAGATCAGTGAATCTTTTCAATTTATTTGAACGTATGGCTTAAGAGACAAATCGTAATTAAATAATGAAAAGCAATTATATCTCTTTTTTTTTATTTCTTAGTGTGGATGTGATTTATCTGATCAACTTTTTGCAACGACACTCCATCCGCAAACTTACAGTGTGTATATATTTTTTAATAATTTAAAATACGTGTTACCTGGAGCAGATTCAGATGATTCAGTGGTCTAGAAGAGATATTGGTTACCAACTCCTTGACAAGCACTGAAATAAGGATAAGCTCTGCTCGAACTGCTATGATAATTCGCAGTAGAAGGGTGTTTTCCGGCTGATCATACAGTCTGATACCACCTGGCCTGGGCATTACGAAACCTTAGGGAGCATTAGCAGATGCGAACGAATGCAGAAGAGAATAGATACTCTTCCAGGTGGCGGATTGCAGCTGTGCGAAATATGTTTCGTAGATGACGCCAGTCGCAAGTATGGTGCAAGACTTCAGGAACAACACACAAGCACGGTGCAAGTAGGCGGTATTGTACACTCTTCAACTCATAGAACCACAAAATATGAATAAAGTAGACATATTGAAGATATACTTACTTTATTACTAGATATTGAAGATTCCTGTTGTCTTGAGAATTAGTCTCAAACCTCATTTTCTTTTTGTGTGAATTAATAAAAGACCGATTCATCAGAAATTTCTTTTTAATCATGAGAAAATCAAATTGATTCTATACTATTGCAGTAACTAACTAGTTCGTAGTTAATTCTTATTTCAACTGAAATATGCATTCGTATTACAGAAGGAAATACTAGCCAAAAGCCTGTTATAATGTGGTCTAAGAACTACGTGAATTCTAGAACCCCGCGCTCAAACCGCCACCGCGCTCAAACCGCCACCGCGCTCAAACCGCGACCGCGCTCAAACCGCGCCCGCGCTCAAACCGCGACCGCGCTCAAACCGCGGTTGCACAGATCCGCAGGTAAGCTGCGTCGTGGTATAGCGAGCCTGAACCAATTCGCCCGCTGCTCGTGTGGGGCCGTCGCAGCGTGCCGGTCGCGGCGGTCCGTGTGGGAGCCGCAGAAGATGAAAGCGCCTGCCGCGTGGGCGACGCGAGGGAGGGAGGAGGGCGGGGCTTATTAGGAAGGAGGGCGCACACGACCCGCGGAGCCTAATGGAAACCAGACCGCAGCGTCGCACTCGGCCGCCCCTGCCGCCAGCGCCGGTCAACGCTCCGCAGCTCGGCCCGCCTTTTGGGCACCGCCATCTTCATAATTGGGGCGTCCGGGCGCAAATAATGATATTACATGTCTAGAGGAAAATGTAATATGATGCCACTGTTGACACAAAACGCGCTTCACGAGCCTAAACGTATGAGCCAATTATCATTTGCATTATTGGCTGTTCTTAATTTCACTTGGAATGTCAAGAGGCGGATAGCCTCTCTTCATCAAGGCCAATCATCGCAATTTCGCCCAAAATGTCAGATCCCATTATTTAATCCCGAACGCCTCAGTTGTCGCTGAATGTCATTCTCATTACAGAGTGCCGGTGATTGACGACGGAGGCGCCTTTCACCTTTGTGCCTTCCCCTTTCCTGGGCAGGAAATCATTCTGATGTGATGGTACTCCAAAGGATGGTATGGTGATCAAGATTGACGAAGGCAAGTTAAATTATTATTGATGGGATGGTGTTTTGATGGGCTATGGGTGGTATGAGAAACGAACTACGCCATGACCACAATGTGAACTCACTCATTGTTCCATATATGTGATGAAACTCTGCAGGTAAAATAAGTGCTTCAAGACCTTGAGCCACTGAGGGTGGTCTGGTCAAATTATATTCAAACCGCGGTTGCGCCTGTTGATGTGACCCCACTGTAAGGCTTCTACTATTATCTCTCGCCACCCAATCCTGAAAGTGAACTCCAAGTCATGGTCATCGTGAGCTGATGCATCTCCGCGACCGCTGACCACGCCGCCGCCGTCCGGTGACCGTGACGACAATGACGTCACGCGCTTCGGTCGGCCGTGTCTCCGACGCTGTGCAAACTCTCTTCCTGCAGCAAAACAAAAGCTGCACTTAGCAGGCCGGCGTCGCACCGGGCGACTTTCTTGGGTTGCTCCACTGCAGTGCGCGCCCCCCCCCCACCTGCCGCTTTCCGCCGCAGCCTTGGCGGCGAAGAGGCGCCTCTCAGAAGTCGTTTGTCTTGAAGGGAGAGATCTCCAAGAGCCTCAAGCGTCGCATAATCAAACAATCCTTCACCTCGTTCGTAAGGAAATGCACTTCCTTTGCATCATGAAGCAAGAAAGGGTGAAAAACTATCAAGGATTACGGCCCACCAGAAACCTTCGTTGTTTTTTCAGCCGACAGTTGGTTACCCTTTGTGTCCCGATGGGACGCCTATTCGCCCGTACACTAGACACCAACACTCTTGCGGTCTCCTCCGATCTGCGGTCAGCAGCACGCGAGGACCTCCGCGACAATACATACACGAGAGACAAAGGACAAACATGCCCAATTGAAATGATTGAAGGCGTTGTCATGGTCAACAATACTAGTATTGTTACTAATACTAGTATAGTATTGTTGACAATGACAACGCCTTCAATCATTTCAATTATGGAAATGTCAACTACAATTCACCACTAAACCAACAAAACATGCCCAAGGCGGGATACGAACCCGCGGCCCATCGGACCGAAGAGCTGAGTCGGTACATTCTCTTAGCCAGCTCAGCTCTTACGTCCTTTCACTGGTCGTAACATACACATAACAGATCAGTTGAACATAAACGGATGTATCATGGCAAAATTAAACTTGTCCTTTAAAAAGCAAACTTTTGTATTAAAGAATGATATATGCATCTCATTTTGATTAAAAGTTCTACGGCGCCTTTTTATTTATTTTGTAAAGGCATATGTTAATCATTAGTAAGATGTTTCTGTAAATAAGTTCGTGAACCTCATTGCCCTACAATAAAAATGTGTAGGTGTTAAAATGTTAGGAAATCAAACACTTCACTATTCTAGCTGGAAAATGCATATACTACGAATGTAATGTAATGTAAATGTAATGTCTCATCTCAGAGTATTATGCAAGTGTAATCAACAGAGAAAGTTTCAAGGTCCAAGAAACAGGAATTAAGTGGCTTATGAAAGATACCCAAAACATGAATAAAGATGCATTCGTTGAAACAAAGACCCATCTTCCACAGCACTTCCCTCAGAGGACATTGACAATGGATGTTCATTAACCTTACGTATTTCACTGTATCTTTCTATCCCAAGAAAAAGTGAAAATTAAATATAATTAGGACAAGATTAACTCCTATGTTACGACAAGTCCATAAAACTTTCAATATTTAAAAAAATTATAATGTCTGACAAAAATTAATATAATGAAATTATAAAAATAACCTTCAGTTTAATCCCAGGACTATAAAATAGTGAATGCTCTGGGTTATTGAACTGTATTATATTCTATGTATTAATATTCTAGAATGTGTATACAAATTGTACAATTAGAATTCCGGGTGAATGAAGAGCAAAATTACAAGAACTGTACATAATAAACATAACCCCAGACTCACGTCCCATCAAAGACACCGACCTCTCTAAAATTATAAATCTTAAATTTCTTGTCCGATCGTTCATAAATTCTATAAATATGTTGTGACAAGCATATTATATTTCGTGATCTACAGAATCATCGTCTCTTAGAGCTTTCAGGATGAATCCAGCAAATATCCATCCCCAGTGTGGGATTCAAACCCGCTAACCTTTGATCCGAGGACCGGGAGAGGTGGCTCAGGGCATCACTTTACATCATTGCAGTGCCCTGATCGGGAGGTCCTAGGTTCGAGTCCCCACGGCATCAGGATTTTCGACACTACCTTTTCAGCTCGGTGGTATTCAGCCGCTGTCTCGAGAAGAATTATAGCGGCTGGCAGCTCCGATCTGTGGTTTTCCGTGGTTTCTTCGATCAACACCAGGCGAATGCCGGAGCAGTATCATAACAAACGAGCCACGGACCGCGCGCGATCTTTCCTTCCTCTTCTATGTCCTATCCTGTTCCCTTACACAGACACACTAACATGCACTACACTACCACACTCTACCGGGAGACCGGTTGGGGGCATAAAACTTGTCCTGGCTGGGGCGGTGCCCCGCCGATGGGGAGATACCTGTTAGGGAAAACCCTGGTAGTCGATGGTAGGTCAGCGCCGGATATGGTTATCGAGCAGGGGAAGATCGCCACCTCTTGACGAAAAACATGTACTACACTTACGAGACCAATGACCTTAGTAGTTAACGCGCACGGAATCATTAACAATCAATCAATCAATCGATTCAAGGTGTTGAGTTGGGACGTTCTTTATCCATCTGCATTCCAACGACTTCGTCCAAATCAAGTCGACACAATACCCAACCACCTATATTAATTGCGAAGTACACACATTTTGAGGTACACGCACCCAACTGAGCGCTACCGTCACGCGCTGTTATCCTCACACCTTAATCTAGAAAATGAGATCTCCTGGGTCCTACTTTTTGTATTTTGGAGAGCTCGGCGGTTCCGACTCCTCCCTCCGTACTTACAATGGATCGTGCAGTATCTGGAATTCTTCTTAAATACGTTTCGCTGACATTTGTTCTTAATACGAATGTGAGAGAAATTAGGTCGGCCGAATTTCCACTTGCGAGACTCTCGCTCGCGCTAGTTATATAAAACGTACAAAATATTTCGTGTCATTTTATAACCAATGATTAACTGTGACCACTATCATAACAAAACATACATCATCCCCACCCCTTGCAACCTCCCGGCACAGAAGTTGCTCTCCATGGGCAACGCTTCCAATTAATGCAGCACTCGGCCAACATGAGCGCGGCCGGCGCCTTCTTTTTTTCTCTCCCCCACTCGCGTTCATTAGCGGCCGGCGCGCGCGCGGCCCGCAGCAGACGCCGCGCGATAAGAGCAGCGGTTGCTCCACCGCCCGCCAGAGGGCGCGCGGGGGCGGCGGCAGCTGGGAACGCCACGACAACGCCACCGAAAGGAAATTATGAAGCTTCCATTAGCTTCCACAATGCGGTGTTTAGCAAGTTTGCTTCTGAACAAACGGCTTCACGAGCTGACTATGGCGATCATTTTCTTACTCCTCTTACTTCTTCTTCTTCTTTCTTCTTCTTCTTCTTCTTCTTCTTCTTCTTCTTCTTCTATTTCTTCTTCTTCATCATTATTTTCTTCTCCTCCATCACTTTCATATCTATTACATTCGCTAAGGAACCCGATCTCTACCCATATATGAATATTCCAAATGAATGGTTCAGGGTCAGATTTTTAGTCGAGGGAATAAACGAGCGAGTTCTGCAAATTGAGTCGAACAATATATCTTGTATGAGTTTGCTGAATACTGCTTCGCTACTGCACAGCTACAGTATGTTGACGACGGATTCTCTTAGTGTGTAACGCTCAGAAAACTGGATTTAGAGTGAAACGAATTGATAAACAAATTGCAACGTATCACTGAAAAAAAATCGGATTCAAACAACGAAAAACACGATGGAAGTGGGGGTGAGAATACACAAATCTGTGTCGGCGCTTCTGTGCAGAGCCTACTGATTCTGAAGAGGGGCTGAACGCTGATACCGAGATAAAGGCAATGATATCGAGATACAGGCTTCAAAAAAATTACAAATTAATGAAAACGTTTTCGTACCTCTAAAGCTAAAACGGTAAAGGAATATCAAGAGGAATGTGTACATCTATTGTAGAAAGCACTTCTTTACATAGTGTAACTTGTCAATTGAAGAAAAATAAAAAATAATAGCAATTGGAATGGAATTTTTGGTAGAACCATGTGTATAAAAAATAAATTTGAAGTTATAAGAGGAGAAAATGAACAAGAACTAATATTGTAAATAATCTTGGCTGTCCAGGTGACGCCGCGTCAAAGGCTGTGTTGCCAACGTTTCGACCATCTTGTCGTGGTCATCCTCAGGGCTTTTGTGCTATGTTTCCGACGTTTCGACCATCTTGTCGTGGTCTTCCTCTCAGGGCTGTTGAGGAAGACCACGACAAGATGGTCGAAACGTCGGCAACCAGCTCGACGCGGCGTCACCTGGACAGCCAAGATCATTTACATGACTCTGGCCGCGGAAGCCTACGACTTCACAAGAACTACTATTTAATTCAGTTATCATTAAGAACGAGCGCAATTTACGTGAGGAGCGCTTCCAAGAGCCCTAGTCGGATGACCCCTCCTGATCACTTGCCCTCACAAAGAATGAAACTGAGCGTTGCTTCGCCGCCGCGGGAGGAGGAGGAGGAGGAGCGTCTTCGCGCCGAGGCGTCGCGACGCCGTTGCGTCAGGGCGTCGCGCTTGAGGGCGGCCGCGGCGCGCCGCTGCACCGGTGGATGCAACCGCTGCGTTGCCGCGCCGCATTCAGGCGACAGGGCGGCGGCGGCGGCGGGGCGAGGGAAGCGAAACGCGAAGGCGGGGAAAAAGTGTTGGCAGATGTGTAGCGACACCGCGACGGCGATTCAGAGAAAGGAGACCTGCAGCGACATGAGGTCGGCTACGTTGCGACATTGGAGACACTGTGTCGATGCAAAAGATTATTTCTGTATTTCCGGGACGCACACACACACAAAGAGGTCATTGTGTCCCGTAAGTGTAGTGCGTGTTTGCATCGCGTGAGGTGGCGGTGAACGTCCCAGTTGGATTGCGAGATCCAGCGCCGATCTACACGTCCGATTGCGGGGTTTTCCCCAACCAGGTTTTTCCTCAAGGCAGAGCCTCAGCTGAGCCAAACACTGAGCTCCCGACTGCAGGCACTACAGTGACATCAATTGATGCTTTACTCACCTAAGCCAGACCGATGCAAAGAAAGGGAAGACCACCATGAGTGTAGTTTATCAGAACGGAGAGTTGAATTGCAGTCGTGATGGTGTCAGCCAATATGTGACGGCGGTGACATCAAAGACGTAGAAAATGTTAGATGGAAAGAAGTGGTAGTAGATATCAACAATAGTCAAGTTAGATCAAAATATCAGAGATAGTAGATGGCGTGCAAATAAAAGACTTCATTTTTTATGGCTAAGTGTGGCGGCCCCTAGTGTGGCAGTGGTGACTTTCCTCTCCTTATGGGTTTTTGCATTTGAATACCGTACTCTTCATGTGGAATGTGGGTTGAATATAGTAAACACATGTGAGTTTTGTAATTTTGCGCCTCATCATTGTTATTAACCTTTCATGGAATTTTTAACCGCGGTACTTCAGGCACACGAATCATAATAAATAATTCCTCGAATGTTGATTGCATTGACGGCGATGGATGTGCAGGTAAGGTGTATCACTGACCGTAATCAATCACGTTAGCAAATTAGATGATACCGATAGCTGTCTTCCGCGTTATCAGTGTGATGTCATTGACATTATTGCCATTATCATCCCCATAGTACGTCATGGCGTTGCCGTTACAGTTTAAGATGTCTTGAATCTCAATGAAGTATTCGTTCTCTACTTGATGGCTTATGGCGATTTTGGGTTGATGCGACAGAGAATAAAATACAATTAAAAAAAATTATGATGATGAAGGCGGTTGTAGAGCTCGTCCTAGCAATGATGATTACGGCGTTAGCGAATGTATTCGTGTTAATGGAGGGAACAAAGAGCGTGACATGCCACTCAAAGGAGGCATTCCGTCTCGCACAGTTCGTTAATTATGACATGGGGTTAAAACGACAAATGGACGATCCTGACAGATGCATGAGCCGATTGTGGACGTGACACCAGGGCTAACGTTGGCATGTTTGCCATGCAGCGACATGAGGTCTGCAACCTACAGAACTTGATTTGATATTTTGATCTTCGTGATCTAAACGCTGTATGGCACTCTCCATGCCCGCCTCGTCCGTCTCACTCTCGCCATGCCCGCCTCGTCCGTCCCACTCTCGCCTTGGTCCGCTCTTGTCCCTGATATAGCCTAGTCCTGCCTCGTCCCGCCTAGCCCCGCTCTCGTCCCGCCTAGCCCCGCTCTCGTCCCGCCTAGCCCCGCTCTCGTCCCGCCTAGCCCCGCTCTCGTCCCGCCTAGCCCTGCCTAGCCCCGCCTGTCCCATCCGCCCTGCTCTCGTCCCATCCGCCCCGCTTTCGTCCCATCCCGCGCCTCCGTCCCATCCGCCCGCTCTCGTCCCATCCCGCCCCGCTCTCGTCCCATCCCGCCCCGCTCTCGTCCCATCCCGCCCCGCTCTCGTCCCATCCCGCCCCGCCCCGCCTCGTCTCGCTCTTGCCCCGCCCCGCACCATGCCCTACCCCGCCCCGGCCTCCGCCGCCGCATTCTGCGCCCGTGGGCCGCGGGCCGTGGCGCGGAAGTGTGGAAAGAGTCCTCGCCGGGGGAAGAAAGCGGAGCGCTTTCCGCGCGGGTGGGGGGAGGGGCGGGGCGGGGAGCGCGCGTCGTGGTGAGCGGAGGAACCCGCGCCCCCACGCTCCGCCGCGCGCAGACGCAGCCAGCGGCGGCCGCCACCAACTCGCCCGCGTCCGCTGCACCCGAGGCGGCTCTTTCGCGTTCGCGCTAGGAGCGTTTTTGTCCGATTTATACATAGGGTGAATTGAAGTTTGATCAGTTGGACGCGGTTATCCAATCGGGAGCTTCGTTGTGACTTAATTTTTGGAATTGAATCTCCCGATTGGATAATCGCGTCCCAGCTGATCAAACCTCAATTCGCGCATTGTTTAAATCGGACTATGCACAGGTTGCTTTAAAATCGCAAACTCGCAAGCTATTTAACTTTTCAGACAGCAAGACACGGTATATTTGTATATCTGATTGCCTACCTCGTTGGCGCAGGGAGTATGCGAGGAAGAAGTCTAGAGGTTAACGACCCGGTTAAGGCACAAATGTTTTCGTCTTGTTTTTGTGACTGCGTTGGATTCTCATCCTAGTGCGTTTCCAACATTGGCCCGTCATCACCATTGTGGTGGCATCACCATTGAAAGTGGATGGAATGAAGACAAACTTTTACGCTGATGCAGAGTATCATAATATTGAAATTATTGTAGCAATTTCAAAGCACTGACATCGAAGTTATTGTGCAATCTCAACAAATAATTTAAGATTTTTATTAAGAAACACTGAAGAAAATTTATTGTGATCATCTTAACTTACGACCACAATTTGGCGTCAAGAGTAGTGATACAATATGAAATTTCGGAGTGTAAGGACTGATATAGCACACATTTTTTCTATGAGCTCCTACAACAGAACTTGATTTGATATTTTGATGTTCGTGGTTATAAACGCTGTAAACGATCTCTAACACAACAAAAACTGGGTGTCTTGATAAGAAATAAACGATATTACCGAAGTACTCGTATATAACGAGAGTGAATGTTCCTTCACACTTTTTAGGTCAGTCGTTAGAAACAAAGTTGTTCGGTCTTAAAAACATCAACGCCCTAACTTCCTTTAATTCCGCAGATAATAAGAACCAACGAGACCTCTACCACTGACACGACTACTTGACCACCGGTAAGTTGTTTCGAAAGCGTGTCGTCAAAAAACAGATCTTAGAACTCTAGTCAGGTTCTGTAGATGAAAACGTCCACGGGAATAAAAAGGTCAACCTGGAACAATCATTACGTGTTGAGAATATCTAATACATTGACAGATCAAAAGCAAAAATTGCCAATAAGAAATATCACCTTTTACAGTATTTTTTTATCAGTTTCACGAAATACTGCGGAACATCAAAATACCTGAGCAAAATTAGATCAAATTTATTTATTCATTTCTTATTTATATTTTTATTTATTTATTTTTTTGTTAAAAACTGTGTGCAACTTGCTACGAGGAAAAATGAATTCTGTGCGCGTTTTCTTAATTCTGTAATAACTACTCTAAGCCGTATACAACTTGAATTTTGAATAAGAAAGAAATGAGCGTTTCTGCAAGGATTGTTAAAAAAATATTCGCTCCGATGTAATAAAATATATTTTCAAGGGTAAATCAGCCACAAATTTGGACTCTTATCCCTCATCATGTCCTTCAAGAAGGAATAATACTTCCTGCCGCAATTCCATGGAAACGGTAATTTGAATAACTACAATTTCCACTGAATTCTAGAAGACTTGCACATAATGAAGTTACATTTATGTCCAAATCTTTTTGTTTATATCCCAAAACAAATATATTAAAAAAAAAAATAATGGTAATATTTTTTCCAATTTTCAACAATAGAAAAATAACAGTAAACTAGATAATTATATCTAAAAAAAAAAACAGGTTACATGAATTTCTCGAAAACTTGACAGTGGCGAAACCAACAGCTGTTTGAAAAGTCTAAAATCTGGGTTCTCCTTCATCGTACCAAGCAAACAAGCGAGTAGGCGTCGAGGTTAGTATTTTTCTTCCCTGTTTCGCCAACGCGGAAAATACGAGTTCGTTCCCGCGACTAGCGCAGCTGCAGCGCGGTGGAGCACGGCGGGTTCGACCGGTGCAGCAGGGGCACAATGAATTGGCGGTGTCCAGACGGGTAGGGGCAGGACAGGGCGGGGCGGGTGAGAACGCGCGGGGCTGGACAAAACGGAAAGGATAGTCGGATCAAGCGGGAAAGAACAGAAAAAAAGGTTTGGCTGGGCGGGGTAGGACAGGAGAGAAGAGAGAACTGGGCGGGACAGGGCAGAAGCATGAAAAGGGGCAGACCGAGGACGAAGAAAAAAAGGGCAGAAAGGGAAAGGATGAGAGAGAGAGGTAAAGAGGCCTGGGGATGGAACACACATGTCACGAAAGGACGAGAGCGGTTGGGCGGGGGGCGGCTGAGGCGGAAGGGGCAAGAAGGGCAGGGGAGACAAGAGGGGGCGGGAGCGGGTACCGGAGACGAGCGTGTCGAGGCAGACGTTTCGGCCCGCGAAAGCCAGGGGCCAGAGGAGAACGTGAAAGAACGAAAGACCAGAGGACGAACCAATCAGGATAGAAAGTGACGGGAGAGGTGGAAGGACGGCGGATGCCAGGGAGGAGAGGGGCGGGGCGCAAGGCAGAGGGTGGAGACAAGCGCGCCGAGGCGGGCGGACGGGCGCGGCGCGGCGGGCCCCGGGGGCGGGAGGCGCGCGTGGGCATCCGCGGCCGCCGCCCCTCGCAGCGCTTGCGGCCCACCAACACCTCACCCGGAGCTCGATCACGATGACGACGATTATGATGATGTATGATGATTGTTAGTGATTCTGGACGCGTCAACTATTGAGGTCATTAGTCCCGTAAGTATAGTGCTTGTTTTTTAACAGGAAGCGCAGTTCTTCTCCCACTGGACGGCGAGATCCGGCGCCGACCTACCGTCGACTAACGGCGTTTTCCCCAACCAGGTATCTCCCACCGGCGGGGCACTGCCCCAGCCGAGACACGTTCCGCGTCCCCGACCGGTCTCCCTGCATGTGTGGTAGTGTAGTGCATGTTAGTGTAAGTGTGTGTAAGGGGTGAGGATAAGACAAGGACGAGAAAGGAAAGATCGCGTGCGGTTCGTGGCCCGTTTGTTAGAGTACTGCTCCCGCATTCGCCTGGTGTTGATCGGAGAAACCACGGAAAACGACTGATCAAAGCAGCCGGCCGCTAGAATTCTCCTCTAGACGGCGACTGAATTCAACCTAGCTGAAAAGCCAGTGTCGAAAATCCTGCCGCCGTCGGGACTCGAACCTAGGACCTCCCGGTCAGAGGCACCCGGTCAGAGGCCGGTGAGATCAGTTGATGCACTGAGCTACCGCTCCTGGTCCGAAGGACGACCATTTATTTATTTTCATCTACTTAAACGTCAAAAAGTAGTTACAATCTCCGTGTCAAGTATGGGAGAAAACGGCAATCTTGCACGTTTTTTCCGGAATCCCTAACCTAGATCTAACATCATAGTTAGATATGAGTAAATGTAGCGATGATGGTCTTTACCAAAACTTGATAAGAAATATTTGCCATGTAGTAAAAACTGAAGAGCAAATTCAGGTACAGATTTCACATTTAATCTCTTACGTCCCATGAAAGGTATTAAGGTGAATTAAACAACAAAAGTATTATTCTTAATCGCTACATAAGAGTTAATTCATCGGTTTTCAATCATGAAAGTAGATCAGTGAAGGTTGTGAGGCGTAATTTACAGAACTGAAGTAAGTAAAGCGAAATTAAAAGGCTTGTAATCGAAATAAAATGAATGAATGCGACACAGTTGAATGCCGGATTTAACACACGAGCTGTACAGTAGAAATACGTGAACTTTGAAATTGCCATAAAGTACCTTTCGTCATTTCAATGACACAGCAGACAACCCGGTTTACAGAGACAAGAAACGACCTGGCGGCAAGTGAAAGGGCTGAGTGTGGGTTGGGTAGGGTACGGGCTGCAGTAAATTCCGCCTCGAGGTGCCGAATGAGGAATGAGGAATGCAAAGCGACAAGACATAGCGCCCCTAGTTTCCGATCATTGGGCCACCGCCCTGCCACGCCCCTGGTCGATGATAAAGTGGAACGAGCAGCTTTTCACTTGATTTCTTAGATGAGACGGAAGTACTGGAACATTTAACGTATTACAAAAAAGAGATGTGCTCCTTTTGGCCTTCCATTTACTCCGTCATAATGAACAAAAAATTTATTTTTATTCTTTTATGGATGTTGTTCACGATGTAGTTCGCATACGGTATAATACCATAACTGCTGCCTTAAAAGAACGTATTTGGAGATTGTAATCATTGCAGTATCATTTACATAATAATACTTCTTATATAAATACTTCTTATAATTTTATCATTACGGTAATGTATTATTTACACAATGTAATTTTAAATATTTAATTTGATATCTAAACAGTTGATTTACATTTACTTTATGGATTTATTTTCGTCCGTTTAATTCAACAATTTTATTTTAATATTTTTAGTTTCCTGACTGACAGCCTGAATATGATATAATTTTTGAATCACTCGTTCATGATTACATTCGTTTATTATTTCACTTTGCCCCCATCTCTCTAAATGTTTCGTGGGAAAACAATGAGACGAAAATGCGATTCTCTATTATAATGCAAGTGAAGTCACGGTTTAATTCGTGAGTTTGGTAGTCGACCGTGGACTGAAAAAGTGGCTCCCCCTCGACTTACCGTCATACCGTCACTGTGTTTTTCCCTAATCCGCATGGTCGACTCGGGGAGTAAGGTTAAGCCTGTGGTTTTGAATAATTTTCCTCTCGGTATCTGCGTTTCGAAAAGTTAAGTACAGTTCTCGGTTTCCTTCGACATAACCCCTATTTACAGATGAGGAGTAACCCTTTAAGAATGCAAGAGTAGTGATTCAAAGGTCTAAAACTCGACCGAGTGGCAGCCCTATTCGCCGTGAGGCAGCTTTTGAGACCATCGGGATATGCATAAGCTGGGAAGCAAGCACTATGGCGGTAAGATGAAGGAGAACCACCAACTTGTAATCCTCCTCCTCTGAAGATGGTGATAGGTACAAGCTTCTCCAATTCCCCACAGATTGGAACTATGTATTTATAATGTGAAAACAAATTGAAATTCCGCAATATTCGTAATCACAAATTGTACTGATTATAATTTATTTATGGGGTGGGTTCGGAACAGCTTCGTTCAAACAGCTACAAATTATTGTGGCAATAAGAACTTTAAAACACTTCAGACCGGTTTCTAGAGTGTTTTACTATTGCACCCACTTTTATATTAGGTTTATAATGTCGCTGTTCGTTGATGCAAAATATAAATGATGAATATATGCGAGATGTTCATGTCGATGAATTCATTGTCTGAAGTAACGATGCAGTGGGATTTAAGAAAGCTTTCTAGTGGCATGAACGCAAAATTTGTGAAATGACGGTCCAATTTTGTGATGCTTTTGTGACACGATGATTCTACACTATCATGAATTCTTTTATTTTCTAGATCACATGAGAATTATTACTACACATACCCCGGTGTATATATTACACATAATCGCCTGGTAGTTTTCACAATGAACTTCTGAGCGGTGTAGTGAGAGCAGATGTCAGAAACTTACAAGGGGAATTTTGGCAATGTTTGTCGTATTTTTTTAAAAATATTAATTTTTCGACATTTTGGGCATGTATAGTTTCTTTTAGTATTTAGTTGACATTCCATTGGCAAGACATCACGATTTTTAAAGTTATATTAACATATAGTGAAAAGAGAGGCCAAAATTACACTTCTGAAAATAAATTAAATATAAAAGTTTGAAAGCACATTCTGTTTACAAAAAGGTGTGTATTTTTATAAACTCCTTAAACCATATTTTTCTTGTGTCTTGTAACATTTGACTGTTCCGGACTTTTGACACACGACGTTACCTTGAATGTATTATTTTAAAATGAACCGTGTAAATACATATATTTTATGTGCGCAGTGAATACGTAGTTAAATCAAATTTCCCTCCTTTTCAGGAAATGACTTTTCACTCCTCTCATTACTGATGAAAAAATTATATCGGTTTTATAATGATTAGAGTTATTAGCATTGGGGTATATTTTACCAAATTTCATTGACTTGTTACAATAACACGATTTCAACTATACAAACTTTAAAAGTTTGCCTGAATGTGGAAACTTACTTCACCACTTATTCTCATTGCGAATACTAATAATACACTAGCTGGCAAATTTGTATTACACTAAATCAATTCACTTAAAATTACGGTAGTAAAATTAAGAGCCCGGTGCATAATTTAAGTTACGAAAATTAACATTGGTCTTCGAAAATTAACCATACTATCGGGTTCGTTTGATAAACACATCAGTATGCTCAAAAATGTCAAACCAAATGTTGTGTCTACCTTAACAAATGCATGTATTATTTCATTTACATAGGAGTATTACAATCAACTTGAATACCCTTGAAAGGTAACATATTATTCGTCGCTCGAAAAAAACACATCAGTAGCTCAAACGCTCAGAGCAGGAGATCCGCGGACGCGTGTAGCTCGCGTAATTTTACAGAAACATCAATGTTTTAAAACGGCGAAAAAACACCACTTCAGAGAAATCTTTGAGAAAAGAAAGTTTCTCGAAGAATTTAATTTTCTGATATCGTTTACACGCGAAAAAATTGTAATCTCTCGGGTGTATTACGAACCCATGTTCTGAATTTTGTTGTGGATAGCGATCGAGTGCCTTTCTATCAATGTTGCGAGCTGGCGTCACCGCTCGTCTTGAGCGGAAGGTGGGAGAGGCGGCCGCACCGCGCCGCCACCGTCGCCAGCGGCGAATGGAGCATTGTGTCGGCGCGGCGGCAGGCGACGTGTATGTGGGCTGCCCCGCCCCCCGCCCGCCACTCTGGCCGTCAACCTGTCGTCGCCCGAGATGGTGACCCATATTCGCATTTCGATGCTGAACGATCGGCATCTAATGCATTCATTTGACGTTAGAGGTTGCGTTTGTTTGTAATTTCAATTATGATGATACTGTGTGGTAAAGTTGTGTATTTTGTGAAATTTGTACTTCAGTATTTTTTATTCTCAGTTTAAGAAAATTGCAATACAAAACATAACCATTGCTAAATGTGTCAAATTATTTATTATTCCTCCCTATTATTTTTTTTTGTTAGATTATGTCTCTATGAGTAGTTTTTTTTTTTTAAATTTTTTTTTATATTTTTCTATATAACTGCTTTATCATCATTCCTCATTGCATTTTTTTGTATTCTTGATACTTGGTGGAACAACATTCCTTTCTCTTAGTAACGCTGCCTCAAATCCCCACCCCTCTTTGGCGTTACGTATCTATTTTACGAACTACTCTTTTGCTTAGTTCGAAAATATTTTTTTATGTAACACACAAATGTAATTTGGGCATGCAATTTCATTTTCTGGAGTTTAAATTGCCATCCTGGGAAAAATAAAATAAAAAAGTATTTTTCTTATAACAAATGTATGAATTGGTAATACTATTTTTATTTAAAGACAGCTCTTCTTGAAATGAAAAATAATACATAACTTTTAAGTTCCTTTTAATATTGACTTTTAATATCGTAAGTGGGTCAACGCTATTGAGTACTTGCAGTCTATTGTAATTTACTTCCTACAATGCCTAGAGTGTCTTGCGTTTCGTATGTTCCACGAAATTATGTGACATCATGCCAAACTGTAATGTGGGAATGCAATTTCATTAATCGCATGTTAAATATCTCCTATCAGAGAAGAAAAATCGTAATTATTTGCTTCTTTTCTCTGAAACAAATGATGAAACTGGAGTCGGTTGTGAACCACCGTCCGGTACGGATCGGAGGAGTGCGGCGAGTTATTTGACAAGTTTAGGTTAAGTGAATAATCTTGCTTTACTTGCAAACTGTGTTTGAAGTGAGTGTCTCAATCAATAACTGAACTGTAAAGTTTACACGTAGCGGGGGCAGTTTATCTGCCTTCCACTAATTTTCTGAGAAAATGGATACACCTAGTGAAATGAAAACCTACAAGATGCCATCAGAGAATCTGCAGAAATCGTATGCCAATGTGTTACAGAACCACATGTATCCAAAAAAAGAAAGTGCTATAATTATTGATTCTGTTGAAGGGTTAAATGTTCAAGAATATACTGTAGGATCGGACAAATAGTTGGACCAGAAAATATACGGTATGTATCTCGTATTTCTCAAGGTAGGATATGTTTTTACCTCGCCAATCCTAGTATTGCAGATAAAGTTACTGCAGAAGGCTGCAACAAAATAAAAGTTAAAAATCATTATTTGGAAATAAGGCCTTTGATCACAAAGACTAAAAGAGTCATTTTTTCAAATGTTTGTCCAATTATACCTAACTATGTACTTATTGAAAAACTCAAAGAATTCAATATTAACACCAGTGCAACTATTACCTATATAAAAGCTGGTATAAACAATCCTGGTTATCAACACATCTTAAGCTTCAGAAGGCAAATATATCTGGAACCTAATGAAATAGACAAACTTCCTGAACATATGTCAATTATATATGATTCTACCAAGTATTATGTGTATATCTCTACAGATAAAATAAGCTGCTTTTTATGTCAACAAGAAGGACACACGGCCAAATATTGTACAAGATCTAACAATGATGAAACAGGGATGTGTATATCTCTACAGAACCAAATGAAAATGAGGTCTGTGTAGGAGTAATGAAGTAAGCAGTGATGTACAGGTTATGGAACAGGAGAACAATGTGACTGATGCTAGTAAAAGCAAGAGTAGTAAACAAGAGGATAATACGGAAGTGAAAGGATGCTCCTACTAGTGTTGAAGAATCATTGAACAAAGTGGTGCTAATTTTAACTCGCCTAGTGTTTCCCATACAAAAGTCAAAAGTGTGGATAACAAGCTACAACCAAGGAAGGATACAGCCAAAACACAGGATACAGACAAAGGAAAGAGATTGCATTCAACAAATAATTCCAGCACCTCAGACAGCAATGAAATTGCAGAACGATCTCAGAGTGTTAAAAAGAAAGTGAAAATATCATCAGTACCTGAAGATCTTGTACATACATCAGTGAAATACAAAATCAAATTTCAGATACATTAATTTCTATTTTTCCCATCCCAATGGAAAGTGCTATTGACTTCATTGTTAAATCATATGAACATCCATACAATGACATTCCTATGCTAGCTAAAAAATATACAGAGAATATTCCAGGACTGGTTGTCATGTTACAAGAGATACCAGATATATAAATAAGAAAAATGTAAAAGGAGAATAACTACTATTATGAAAAAATTAGTAAACAATGAACAAGAATCAGAAGTGTCAACTGAGGAGTTGGAAAACAAAATCTAGTAATGATCAGAAGTCCAAGTCAACATAAATTCACAAGCTGTGATTTAAGATTATTATTTTGGAATACTAGAAGCATCCTCAGAAGATCAGAGGAACTGCAGAAGACCTTAGAAAATATGGACATTGTGATTTGTGTTGAAACATGGCTTACAGAAAATAGAAGTGAAAGTAATATTGATTTTCCAGGATTTGTAATAGTCAGAAAAGATAGGGTTCAGCAAAGAGGTGGGGGAATCATTTTATTGTAAGGAAAAATATAGCTTTTGTAGAGATTAAAGACCTAAAATATCCACACAGTATGTGTGAACTAGAGTGGAATTAAAATTACTAATGTGAAAGAAAACTTGAATATCATTGCTGGTTACAAGCCTCCAAAATTTAATATAAGTCAGAAGATTGGGACTCAATAATGGGAAATGCTTATCCAACCAGTAAAACTATAATCATGGAGACTTTAATGCTCACAATCAGCTATGGAACTGTCGCCTTAATAAAACAGATGGAAACCTGTTGAATAACAGTGTTCACACATAATCTGTTTCTGCATAATTCCAGTTCCTATACTCATGTGGACTTTACTACAGGTGCTAAATCAAACATTGATTTAGTTTTTTCTACTACTGATATTTCACACCTAATTCAAGTGAAAGTAGAAAATGAAACTTGGGGATCAGACCATTTCCCAGTATATATAAATGTAAATGTGGAAAAATACTATCACAAGAAAACATTTAAAATAAACACAAAGAAAACAGACGGGAGAAAGTGAGGAATCATCTTCAAGATAACTATTATCAATTTGGAATGTCAGAATATGTTAACTCCTGATACTGGTAAATATAATATCTTTGTAGACATTGTGACAAAAGCAGTTCAGGACAATACCCTGTGGTAAAAAAGAAAAGTTAAAATAATCACAATCCTGTGCCTTGGTGGGATGCAGAGTGTGATAAAATGAAAGATTAAGAAAGGCAGCATATCGAAAATGGAAATCACCAAAGAATTAAAAGATCTTATTGAATATAAAAGGGAAAGTAGCTTGTGCTAAAAACTATTTAAATGGAAAAAATTGAAAGTTTCAGAAATTTTGCAAAATCAATAAATATTAATTCTAATCTAACATATACATGGAATAAGGCAAAATATTCAAAAATAAATGGGTAAAAATTAAGACTAATAATGTACATGAAAATTTACAGCAAGAAAAAAAGTGGTTAGTGCTTTATCAAAATATGCCCACCTTGGGTTCCTACTAATCCCAGTATGCTGCCTGTATGTCAAAATACTCCTTTCTAGATAATCCCTTCAACTTTGTTGAATTCAGCAGAGCTATGAAAACAAGGAATAAGAACTCTGCTCCTGGCATTGATGGTATTAATTATGAATTATTAACTAACTTACGTGGTAATTATCATATTATGCTATGGATATATTTAATAGAATGTATGTAGAAAAAAATACCCAAACAGTTGGAAGGAAATATATGTTCATTTCATTGAGAAGCCAAATAGTAGCAATCTAAGACCTGGCTCTTACCTCATGCATTTGTAAATTATTTGACAAAATGGTAACTGAAAGGTT